>CAUDMG010003284.1:767500-1072500 GCA_958450375.1 Homarus gammarus
ATATTACGTGTTATGCAGCATATTTGTAGCCACGACCGAGTGACTAGCCCTGAACTACGGGGAACCGACAAACAAGGTAATCCACTGTTTTGCACCCATGACTATGGTGCTGCGTTGTCACATCTTGTAAATGTTATGCCATACACACCTAGGCTGTGATACGTCCATGTGGAGGCGTCTGTACATAGACAGTGCAGGTATACATAAATGATAAATACCTGTAATTAGTGCCAAATTAGCTACAGGTGTTTTCTGAGTTTAACTACGATTGGCCAATTACTTTGAGTCCGTCGTATTCATGCTATTGTATCTCGTTTTCTCTACAGTGTTATCTCTCAACAATTTTCACTTTCTAGGTTTTAATCATGTCCGTTCATACTAAACGGCAGCTCTTCATTATTGTTTCCGACGAACATTTCCCTCCTGTTGGTTACTTCAACGACTGTGTTTATGACCTGTTTCCCTGATATTTTTCGCCTGTCAGTATGGGTCCGCCGACAAAAAAACTACCCTTTGACTTATAATGTAACAGGTAACATTGCATTGTTTAATAGTGAGTAATAACTGTATGCAGTGTGTGACCGAACCTGTTTTGGTATGAGAGTAAGACAGTCTTTATGGAATCAAGTCGCTCGCTGGACTGAAAGATGATATGAAATGAAAACTGCTGGGGGGGGGGGGGGGCATGTATTTTTGTTTTCATCGTACTCTCCAACTTTTTTTTAAGCTAAAAATAAAGATGCAAATAGAATAAAATTGTATTTTTATTCCTACTGTGATCCCGGACCTTCTCTTGGATCTCACCTTACGACTGGCGATGTACTGTAAGATGTCTTCATTCAGGGTCCACAGTAATACGAGCGGGAAGAGTGGCAGAAAAAATTCCTGGAATTCTCCGGGAAGACAATGAACAAGAAAGGGTTCGAGAGTTTCATTGGTAATTGAGCATATTAATTACTAAAGCTAAGAAGGATAAACATTAGCGGAAAGTTATGTAAAAACTAAACACTTTCTGTTTCGTCCAGTTTTCAAGTGTACTCTCTGTCTCTGACATTGATCCTGTGTATATATATAAAGGATTTGTATCCAATATAAGACAGTCTTTCGAAGCTTAAGCGAAACCAATTCAATCTTGACACTAGAGGAGCGAAGTGGCTTTGTGAGATATACTCCATGGCTTAGGAACCGGCAGAGAGGGAAGAAGGGCGGATGACACAGTGAAGAGGAAACTATCGAGAAGAGACAAGGGACGAAAAGAAAAAATATATGAATGGACGAAGATCCGACTTCACAGAAATTAGAAAAAAAATGTCCATCTTGTGGCCACCGTGGACCAACATATGACATATAATAAAAAAAACAATAAAATTACCAACATTTACAACATTTATTTCACAAGAAATTTATGAATTTTATTGTGGTTTAAATGAAGAAAAAATGTAGCACTGACATTTAATTTTACTACAGCTCCTCAGTTCACCGGAGACCATAAAGACCATTGTGTTACCAAGGGAGAGAACTGGTGAGGGATATTTGTTCCTCCAACGCACATGATGGCTATTAACAATTGTATTTCCCCAAGTGTAAATACGAAGCATTGTTATTTCTCATTAACCTCAATATTTCGGGTTTCTCTGAGCTAGTCATCTGGATACTGACGAAAATATAATACAACAAGTAAGAATAAATAAACTGCTCTTATATTTTTTGTAGTTTGCTTGACATTGACCTATTTTAATAACTTATGAAACAGTTAAAGAAATAGCTAGTCAATATGTCCTCAACAAGAGACGATGTATAAATCTTGAGTACGATTATGTCAAAAGTTTCATAGTAACGTGAATAAATCTTAGACATAGTGAGGTCTGTCTTTTGTTATCTTTTATTGTTGATGGACCAGTGTTATTATTTAAATTATTACATGCTTTAAGACTTCAGATGTTGTAGTGGAGTGCAAACATTATAACGTCAATGTTAACTCCTAAAAAATACACTGCTGTACCATTTAAAATAAACTATTGAAAAAAATAAATCATTTGTACAATATACGATAACCAATTTAATGTTAAAATAATGATACAATAATACGTATGGCATTAAGACAGGAGGAGTGAAGCAGTGGTGTAGTAACTCTTCATACAGGTTTCGACTCTGATGTGTAGTGAATCTAATACTCTCACATACTGTATATCAAATTACGACTTTTGTTGATTATATGAAGATCTTCCACGTTTAATTGATGTTCTAGAATCTCTGGATGTTCCCTAATTATTACAAAGTTAGAAGCTTTACTGACTGATGAAATGACCTGCATGATATCTATACATGCTTACAAATTCTTGAAGCATCGAACCGAACTTCCAAACTCAAGTAAATTGAAGCACTATATTTGAGTAGAATTATTTAAGGATTAAGTCTTGTCCTTACGTTTAATTTACGTTTTAATGAATTTATTATTCATTCAAGGAAAGATGATCAACAGGTATTTTGTCACGTGGTTCGTGATACAACAACTTATTTTGGTCAGATATGGAAGCTTAATATACCAAACAAAAAAGTTTTTGTTTTATGGAATTTTGAATTAAGAAAAGCTTATAAAATTTTCCTCAGAATTCTGAAACTTTGTACAACAATCAATAGTTAAGTGTTACCAAACGTATGATAATATGATAATTATCACACATGTACGCTAATTTTGAAGCCACTATGCTAAAGAATGTTTTTACATTAACATCCGAAAATGTATGACAGTTGTGAAGCTGACTAGTATAAAGGAAAATGACGCTATGGCATATATGAGATTTGTTTGTAACTCATTGAATGACTGTTGTAAGTTTCTTAGATGCCGTGTGCTTATAGGTGTAACTATGGGCAAGTTTCTTTTCGCCATTTGCCTCTGCCTACCCAGCAGTAATTGGAAACCTGGATGTAAATGGATTTGTGTGTCGTGTTCCGGGTAATGGTTAGCCAGTGCAGTTGACGAGGTGTCCGGTCTTCTCGGACTATTCCTTGACACTGGGTCATGGAACTCGTTAACTCAGGGTGTGGTTGTTGTGTTGGCGACAGCTTCAACACCTTAAACAGATTCATGCCAAGGTGGCCCTAGGGCAGGCCCTCCTCGTTACACGAGGGGCAACCATTATTATTATTGTTATACTGTACAGTCACCTACAAATGTCACGTCTCCTCTCCTCCTGAACTACGAACCCCGAGATTCAGACTCATGAATCCGAAACATTTATGGAAAGAATAATATATCAGTCTACTGCTTCGGGTTCACGAGTTTGAATCTCGGGGTTCGTGGTTCAGGAGGAGAGGCGACAGGACTGTTGTAGGTGACTGTACACTGAAACATGTATATAACAATTATTTCAGTCCCTCATGTCATTATACAATCAATCCTTTGATAGAAATATTCGTTTATATTATAATTTTTCCTGTGCAGCAAACCGATAAGTAGTTTAATCATAAATAATATTACATTAACGTTCATGACCAATCTTTATGATCGAAGTATTGTTCTGAAAATACTATATTTATTATCCTCCCAGAATGGTAAAATGAATATGTAGAAACTGCAAGACCTAACCTGATATAAGAACATAAGAACATAAGAATGGAGGAAACTGCAGCAGGCCTATTGGCCCATACTGGGCAGTCCCGTTTACACCCAACCCCTATTGCTCATATAAGCATCCAACCTATGTTTGAAGCTATCCAGCGTATTCGAGTTAATGATGATATTTGGTAACTTGTTCCATTCATCCACTACTCTGTTTCCAAACCAGTGTTTACCTATTTCACGCCTAAATCTAAATTTGTCTAATTTAAAACCATTGTTACGAGTTCGCTCCTGGTTGGATAGTTTGAGTACCTTTGTAATGTCCCCTTTGTTTAGCCCTGACTTCCACTTATACACCTCTATCAGGTCGCCCCTCGCTCTACGTCTCTCGAGGCAGTGCAAATTAAGTTGCTTTAACCTGTCTCTATACTCAAGGTCCCTAATTCCCGGGATTAGTCTTGTCATTCTCCTCTGAATTCTTTCCAGTGATTCTATATCCATTCTGTAATACGGTGACCAGAACTGAACTGCGTAATCCAGGTGTGGTCTCACAAGAGCAAGATACAGTTTTAGGATGACCTCGCTAGTCTTGTAACGAACACTCCTTTGTATGAACCCAAGTACTTTATTAGCCTTGTTACGAGCAAAAACACATTGTTTACTTGGCTTAAGGTTCCTACTTATCATTACTACTAAATCTCTCTCGCAGTCGGATTTCTCTATGGCATCGTTGTTCATCTGGTATCTGGTTTCCCTGTTTACATCTCCTATACTGAGTACTTTACATTTGTCCACGCACGCTTTGGATGTAAATTCGCACAGAATATCCAATTCATTACACATTTTCATGTATAATCCATTCTTTCAATCTCTCACCTGGTTTACAGAAGTGACTGAGAACGCGGTGGTCGAGTGGATACAACACGTGCCTCTTGTTCCAGGGGGTTGGTGGTTCGATTCCCGGGCAGTCCCAGCCCACCCAGCCGTAATTGGGGACCCACTTTTCACTGTAGTTACCAAATTTAAGAGCACATACACACTTACATTATCCTAACATATATTTCTATTCATTTATTTTTGCAACTATAACGGATGTGTTTGAGCATGGTACTGCACTTCTCACATCAAGATCTTTCTACTCCGGTCGCTTCACTTAACCCAGCATCACCCAACAGCATCACCCATAAGCAACACCCATCAGTATCACCCAACAGCATCACCCATCAGCAATACCCATCAGCATCACCCATAAGCAACACCCATCAGTATCACCCAACAGCATCACCCATAAGCAACACCCATCAGCAAGACCCATCAGCATCACCCATCAGCAACACCCATCAGTATCACCCAACAGCATCACCCATCAGCAAGACCCATCAGCATTACCCATCAGCAACACCCATCAGCAACACCCATCAGCAACACCCATCAGCAACACCCATCAGCATCACCCATCAGCAACACCCATCAGCAACACCCATCAGCAACACCCATCAGCATCACCCATCAGCAACACCCATCAGCAACACCCATCAGCAACACCCATCAGCATCACCCATCAGCAACACCCATCAGCAACACCCATCAGCAACACCCATCAGCAACACCCATCAGCAACACCCATCAGCAACACCCATCAGCATCACCCATCAGCAACACCCATCAGCAACACCCATCAGCAACACCCATCAGCAACACCCATCAGCAACACCCATCAGCATCACCCATCAGCATCACCCATCAGCATCACCCATCAGCAACACCCATCAGTATCACCCAACAGCATCACCCATCAGCAACACCCATCAGCAACACCCATCAGCATCACCCATCAGCAACACCCATCAGCAACACCCATCAGCAACACCCATCAGCATCACCCATCAGCAACACCCATCAGCAACACCCATCAGCAACACCCATCAGCATCACCCATCAGCATCACCCATCAGCAACACCCATCAGCAACACCCATCAGCAACACCCATCAGCATCACCCATCAGCATCACCCATCAGCAACACCCATCAGCAACACCCATCAGCAACATCCATCAGCATCACCCATCAGCAACACCCATCAGCAACACCCATCAGCATCACCCATCAGCAACATCCATCAGCATCACCCATCAGCATCACCCATTAGCAACACAGTGATGACCTGACCACCGTAGGGTCAAGACCTATTTAGGCGCTGCTCCTGCTGAGCAGCTCTCACCCTTGGCCAATGTTCGGCCCATTCCCCACGTCCCTCTCCCCTACCCATCCTCACCACCGGGATATCAACATAATCAAAAGTGACAATTTCGTTTCGGAAACAAGTGGAACCAGTGTTGAACAGTTATGAACAGTGTTTAAGCCAGTGAATTCAGCACTAGACAATACCAGTGAGAACCGTGACTCACCAGTGAGATAAGCACCCCTGGGAACTGACCGCCATCTCCTGACATGGAGGTGCTAATCAGTCCACCCTGAGAACAACAGTGGGTCGGCTTCACACTTGACTTCGAAATAACACAACACCACCCAGTAGGGTGGGGATAGGCCAACAACTGCAAATATGTTGTCTGTATAACAAGTGAACTACCGTGGGTTAATAATGATAGTAATAATAATTAACGGTTTATTGAAAAAATTCTGCAGCCCGAAGGCTGAAAATATACATTGGACATAAATGACTTATTACATACATTAGTAGTTTAACAAAAGCCTTCATTAGAGAAAGGTGAAGGAACATACAGTGAGCATACAGATTAATGTAGGTGTTGAACAGCAAACTCGTAGTGTAGTAACTCCCTCCCAGATGGTGTTAGGAGGAGCTCGCGTGGTGTAGTAGTTCCCTCAGATGTTGTTATGAGGGACCTGGCGTGGTGTAGTAATTCCCTCGCTGATGGTGTTATGAGGGGCCTCACGTGGTGTAGTAATTACCTCACAGATGGTGTTATGAGGGACCTCACGTGGTGTAGTAATTACCTCACAGATGGTGTTACGAGGGGCCTCACGTGGTGTAGTAACTCCCTCACAAATGGTGTTATAAGGGGCATCACGTGGTGTAGTAATTCCCTCACAGATGGTGTTATGAGGGGCCTGACGTGGTGTAGTAATTCCCTCACAGATGGTGTTATGAGGGACCTCACGTGGTGTAGTAGTTCCCTCACAGATGGTGTGATGAGGGACTTGACGTGGTGTAGTAATTCCCTCACATATGGTGTTATGAGGGACATGTGGTGTAGTAATTCCCTCACAGATGGTGTTATATGAGTGAGGTTTGGTCCCAGGCCTTCCTACCGTAGACGGATTAACACATCGGTGGTTGTTGTTGGATCTCGCGGGGGAGGGGGGGGGGGCGTTATCACTGGGTACCTGGGACCTCACTGTGTGAAGGTTAACTTGGGTGCGACTGTTACTGTTGAGTTGTTCTCACTGACTTAAGCACTGTTCACCAGTGTTGAGCACTGTGTCGTGTGTAGGTGTAGGTGCCCGCGAGGCAAGGCCTATACCCTTGTGGTCACGCTCGGCCATGTGGTGAGGGTTTGTTTACACAAACCCCCCTCCTCATAGTGTACTGTATCTAACCAGAAAAACAGAGATACTATTAAGAACAAGTGTAGTGTAATAAAAGTGTTTATAAACTGAGAATACTCCTGTTACCTTAGTCCCCCCGATACCACGCTCCCTCCGCGGGAGGCCCGCTCATGGCCTCCCCTCACACCGCTAATACGCTGTAGATGCCAGTCTCCTTTGTCCTCTAAGAGGGTTACGCCTCCCAACCACCGCTGACTTCCTAGGAGTGCCAAGCAGTCCTCTGCCCTCTGACGTAGGCATATAGGTCGAGTCCTGTAACTCCACCATGTCTGAGTTGACTGGAGACCCTGCTACTCGCTTTAACTCTCCTGATGCACTGAGTGAGCCAGGCGACTGTGGTGTTGACCTTGACACCAACGGAGAGGATGGTTTTCAACTAGTTCAGTCCAGGAACAAGCGGAAGGCCGAAAAGGCAGAAAAACTTAGAGACCATCAACTACAACCTCAACCCCCCATGAGAGTAAGATTAAACTTCCCTGAAGGTACACCACCTGAAGACAAGTATCTCTGGCTGAACGATGCGGAAGACAAACACCCAGACGCTGAGTTTCAGTTCAGAGTCGGTACACAAGATCATGTTCTGATTAGAAACGACCCAGCAGTCATACAGGATCTCCTCACCAATATCATAAGGGGAATAACCATGGAACAATCATCCCAACCATCGAGCAAGAAAACCATCTTAACCATAGGGCTCGACCAGTACCAGACCCCTACACTACTAGAAGCTCATCCCGACATCAGAAGGACGAAGCGACTCAGGGGCAAGAGTGCAGTCATTGCAGACTGGGTTGGCTCGGAAGACCCACCCAAGACCATTCGAGTCCGTAGTGCCTATCGGACTCTGAAGGTAACTCTCTATCAGCCCCCTACCCGGAGGTGTTACAATTGTCAGCACTGGGGCCATGTGGCCCGGTTATGCCCCTCGACTAAGCCGCGGTGTGGTCTCTGCTCAAGGCAACATGCAACACAGGTTTGCAGAGATACAGTTGCTCAAGGGGGTGTCATCCAACTGCAAAACAGTTGGAGTTCCTGTATGGCACCCTGACTGTTCTAGAGCTCCTACACCCCTTCAGCGCCCAGACCCGCCACCCAGGCAGGTCTCAAGAAACACTAATGCTGCTAGGGTACTCCTTACAGCCAACCCCTAGCCCGCCCTCTCCACCAAAGCTCCAGGATCATCACCAGCAGTCATCGAAAGATCAGTATGGGGCAAAACAGACGTACCGACACAACAGGTAGCTGCCAACACACTCCGTGAACATGCACAACGTGAAGAGATCAATGATTTGAAAAATGAAATTAAAGAACTCAAAGCTCAATTTACAGCTCAAACTGAAATGTTAAGGACCCTCTGTGATACACTAAAGGAAAAAAACACCACCAACACAGTGCAGCAGCTACGGAAAAATTACAGTCAAACTGAAGACATTCAGATGTCACTACCAGATGTGGAAACTCAAGACCCACCAGGAACTAGTGTCCACGCAGAGGAAAATAGTGATACTGGTAGCAGTTCTATTGATGCCTCTGTGGACAATGGACATGGTCAGTGAAGATGAACAAACACAAACAGAAAATGGTGGTGATGTCGAGTGTAACCAAAGTGTGTTGTTGTCTGCCACTGAAATACAACAATTGTTGAGCCGTACATGCTCCAGAAATGTTTCAAAAAGGTTAACTGGCCTACTGCCTGCCGAAGGGACAGGCAGCTCAGAAAAGAACAACATCATACAGTGCCTTTTGCTTCTTTCCAAATACATTTCATAATGGCTAGTGTTAATACCAGACAAAGTTCCAAATACATTTCATAATGGCCAGTGTTAATACCAGACAAAGATACAGAGCGGTGAAGGTGATGAGTTGGAACATCTCATCCCTTAGTAAACGATACCCTGACCTACACCACAAAGTTGTGACTGAGGACATCGATATTGTGTGTCTGCAGGAGTGTCTCACACCTAATGGTAAGCCTCCACCCAGTCTGCCCAATTATGTGTATTATGATCCTAGTTCTACTCACACATGTTTGATGTATGTTAAGAAGTCACTCCCGCATGTACCTCTTGTATCCAAAAAGACTACCAACCTTCAGTACCATGGGATCACTATCCACCTCGGCAACTCCACACTCAACGTGCTAAACGCCTATGCTCCCTCAGATCAGCTTCAGTACACAGATCTCCCAGACTTTTTACACACTGAGCCCACTGTCCTGATGGGTGACCTGAATACTAGACACAAGAAATTAGGTGACTCCACCACTAACACCAATGGTAGGAGACTTATCTCACTTCTCAGCGCGTATGAAGATGTTCAAATTACACTGGGCTGCATTTAAAAAAAAATTCATGAGGTGCGGGGTTTCTTAGCTGATTCTTTATGTATTTTGCGTGCTGATTCCAAAAATGCCATTCATTTTGCCCAATCAGGTCAGATTTTTATGCTATGGGAATTAGGAAAAAATCGAAATTCTTAAATATGATGTCAAAATTTTTATGCAAAATATATCATAAGAAATGTAACCACAACACATAGGACCAAAATATGTCAACTACATAGATGCCTTTACAGTTAGACATGCATAAATGGCTGTCGCAGAGAATTTCTTTGGTGGTTGGTGTCTGGGGCGTCCCGTTTCAGACACCAACAGTAGTCGGCGAGCATGTTGATATCCCAGCGACCCTGGTACCGCTCCTCCATTACACGGATATCTTGATGGAAGCGTTCTCCTTGTTCCTCACTCACATCACCACAGTTCTCTGGAAAGTAGTCCAAGTGGGAGCTGAGGAAGTGCATCTTGATGGACATGCGTGCACCAAGAACTTTGTAGCTCAGAAGTAGGTCCTCAACAACTCGTTCATACTCTGGACTTCTGTAGTTGCCAAGAAAATTGGAGACAATAGACTTAAAGGCATGCCAGGCTTTCTTCTCATTTACATCCATGCTGCAATCAAACTTGGGATCTTTGAAAAGCTCTCTGATCTGAGGGCCATCAAAAATTCCTGCATTCAGCTTTGCCTCACTGACTTTTGGAAATTTTTCTTTCAGAAAATTGAAAGCCTGGCTTTTTTTGTCCAGTGCCTTTACAAAGTTTTTGAACAGACCGAGCTTGATGTGCAGTGGCGGAAGAAGAATGTTCTGCAGATTCACCAGAGCATGGGCAACAACATTGTGAGAACCTGGAGTAAGTCCACTTCTTGCAGGCCAGTCACGTTGCATGTAGTGCTGCTTGTCTGCTCGACTATCCCACAGACAGAGGAAACATGCCATGTACCATCAGATGAAAAAGAAATTTAATTGTGAGAAAATATATGTAAAAAAACACGGACATATACTCTTTTCCTTTGCGTCACGGCGGACATTTAAATGGTCGGCGAGCACGTGGGTGTATTTAAATGCATCGTAAGGGCATTAAAACTGACCGAAATCTTTTCTGTGAGGCTTGCCAATGTCTCGGATGATTTTTTTAATGAACGAATATGAGGACCCCATTTTGAGCGAAAAATGCCAATATTTTACCTGAATCTCCGCTTAAAATGCTATAGCACAAAATTCTGACCTGATTGAGCAAAATGGATAACATTTTTGAGATTAGCATGCAAAATACACCCATAAAAGCTTAATAATACACAAACCTCAAAAACTATGCAGGGCAGTGTTATAGGTAATAATGATCCAACACACATCTATGGCGGGGGTCTAGACAAATGTATTGGCTTTAATCTATCATACACAACTCATAGCTCTGATGTTGTCACTGATCTTATGTCTGACCACAGCCCAATCCAAGCTAGTATACATGTAGCCAATGACACCCCCACTGGTGGTAAACTCAACAGATGTAGAATCACAGTCAAGCAAGAACATGAAAGCCAGTTCATAGACTTCATCCATGACTGGTACAAGGACTACAAGCCTGACAACTACCAAAGTTTCCATGACGATCTGATAGATAGGACTTATGCATACTTCACCAACAATGCCTCCACCAAAAAAAGGAGAAAACGTGGTCAACATAATGGGAACAGGCGACAGCAGTGCTATAATGACCCTGAGCTGAAAAAAAACTCAGGGCTAGGGTCAGGAGGGTGGGTAAGGGCTACAAACAAATTAGAACACCTCAAATGTTACAATTGTATCAAGACAAAATGCATGGGAGGCATATGTCAACAGCCTGAACCAACACGCATCCCTCAGCAAAGCCTGGAAAGACATAAACACAATCAGAGGTAAAAACAGTAGTCACGTCTCCCATCCAAACCCTCTGCAAAAGTCGAATGAGCTAATAACAAAGTGGGCTCATGTGTCTAGCTATGACATGTTACCAGCTGGGACTCGGGGACTCCTTGATGCGAAGTCTGTAGAGAGAAGTAATCTTATTAACTTTGTGCTGGGCAAACAGCACGATGAGTGTGATGTTCTATATACTGAGCGGTAGCTTGACGCCGCCCTCGCCAGGGGTAGGTCTACTTCCCCTGGAGAGGACGGAGTCACCTAAAACACCGTTAGACTACTAAGGCGCGTGCCAGGCAATCCATTGTTGGTATTGTACAATATGAGTCATGCCGAGGGCCAGCTATCCACATCATGGACCAACAGTATTGTTGTACCAAAACCGAAACCAGGACAGCCTGATGCTTTTCGTCCCATATCACTAACCAGCTGCCTGTGTAAAACCTTTGAGAGGATGGTTCTTGGCAGACTCTTATATAGAATCAGAGAACACATGTCTCCAAACATAAATGGCTTCACTCATGGTAAAGATGTACATAATTGCATCACCACATTCCTAACTGCATAGTGATGAAAGGCACAGATACACCACATTTCTTGACCTAAAAGCCGCATTTGATATTGCCAATAGGTAACCGATATTGTACGAACTAGCCAAAATGGATATAGGAGGTAGGCTGTTACACTGGATAAGTGGTTACCTAACCAACAGAAGGGCTGCTGCACTGTTTCAGGGTTACAAAAGTGAAGTTAAAGATAGGCAACTTGGTACCCCTCAAGGTGGAGTACTTAGCCCCACTTTGTTCAATGTTCTTATGAAATGCATTATTAAATTTAATACCAGACAACCCCAGCAATATCTCAATCAGCTATGCTGATGATATTCTTATACATACTAAAACTCATCGTGAAATGCAAACCACCCTGAACCATGTATACGCAGCCTGTGAGAACCTCGGTCTTATTATCTCCACTGAGAAAACTAAGGTGTTCAACAAACAAGCTGGTAACCGCAAATGCGGCCCCGCCAAGTTCAAGATAGGTAACAACATTATTGACTATGTTTCTTCTTTTAAATATCTTGGTGTTTCCGTCCCTTGTACCTTACCTGCCATACAACAGCTAACCCGCCAATGTACTGACAGACTGAGGCCTCTTAGAAGTGTAGCGGGGTACAGCCCGCACTATGGTGCTAATATTAGAATTGTTAAAACAATGTACCTAGGCTATATAAGATCTCTGATAGATTACCACGCACCAGCCTTGGTCCTTCGTGACGGGAAAGGCGTTGATAAGCTCGAGAAAATGAAAATAAAGCCCTCAGAATTATCCTAGGATGTCCCATGAGCACTAAAGTACTTAATATGAGGAAAGAACTAGGTATACCCAGTGTTAAAGATAGAATAATTGAAGTCAACCTCATGATAGCCCTGAGGCTTCTGCGTGGTGATTCTGATAACATTGTTTCCTTAAAATTGCTAGAATGTATGAACCATGGGACTGGTGAGTCTAAATGGATCCAAACTACAGCTACACATGTGACGATGTTTGGACTAGACCACCTGTACAAAGTTGAGACACAACAGCGCTTCCTGCCACCCTGGTGGACAGTTCCCTTCAATATCACAATACCGACATATCCGCCTAAAAAAATAATTATACAAAGTACAGGTTGTACCTCTCTAGTCCGGCAACCTCGGGACCTGACCGGTGCCGGACCATGGAAATTGCCGGACCATGGAAATTCACCCTTTTCCTGGATAGATAGTGACTTGTGCTTATGCCTGGAAGCACTAGCACCACTTTCTCTGCATCATGGTCTCTTTGAAGACATATTGAAGGGTTAAATGTCGTATAGTAGCTTCTCAAATTTCGCGAGTTTTTAATTCTTAACGTATTTTATTGGAACACACCAAAAAATAAATAAATAAAAATTTTGACGGCGGAAACTTGAATTTGGCGGGTGTGAACGGCCCGCCAACGGGGGATGGGACAACTGGCCGCCGCCATCTGGCCGCAGCCCAACTGGCCGCGGGAAACTCGCCGCGGCCGACTGGCCGCCGCGGACTGGGGGTAAACTGCAAACGCCTAATTTTGCGCTCTCAAGGCAGCTCCTTAAACCCCCATCTCGCTGATGAGCTACCAGATGAACTACAAGTACTTCTTGATTGGTTTGAGGACAACTATGTTGGCAGAAGAAACAGAAGGGGTAATGGCAGACTTGCTCCACTTTTTCCGCAGGAAATGTGGAACGTATATGAACGCTCCTTAAATGACGAAGACAGGACAAACAATCACGCAGAAGCTGCTCATCGAAGACTGCAAAATGAACTTGGAATGCATCATCCTACTGTTTGGAAATTTATTGATGGTTTGAAAACAGTCCAACGTGGAAGAGACCTATATTACGAGCAGCTGATCGCAGGGCAAGAGCCACCTGTCAAGTTGAAGAAATACAGACAAGCAGATGAAAGAATTAAAGCAATTGTCAGTACATTTGAGAGTCGAAATCTTGTAGAATATCTTAGGGGAATTGCCCATAACTTTTCATAGATTTTTGCAGTTGAATCTTGTTTTTTTTTTAATCAATAAGACATTTTAGCATGCTTATTTTTTACCAACAATAATTTTACTAACAACATAACTTTTCATAGATTTTTGCATATGTATCTTTTATTATTTTATTCCAATAAAGTACTTCATAAAGAAATTTTAATCCTCTTTTTTTTATCACACTTTCATCAATTTTGTCAACAAAAAGTTCCATATGGCGGCCAGTCGGCCGCGGCGAGTTTCCCGCGGCCAGTTGGGCTGCGGCCAGATGGCGGCGGCCAGCTGTCCTAGACCCCCGCCAACGTGCAGACGACGAGCATAATCGTGTAAACAGCGTCATTTCTCTTATGTACAAAAGATTCATTATTGTTTATTACTGAATGTCTTTTTTATTGAATTAATGTTTATGTGTGCAAAATGAGCAATACAATTCATTAATAATACGTAGAATATTAAAACACACGAGGAAATGACACAGCATTGTTTTCGTTGATTACAAAACCAGTGACTGACTGGTTCTACATATAAAACTGAAGAAAATAAGACCTTGGCTGTAGTTGTAGTAAAATTAATATGGTTGTTTTAAGTAATGTTATTTAATGTTAATAAATGGAATAATAGAAGTAGCTAACGATAATGGTAAAGAAAAAAGAGAGATCGCATATGTAAGTGCGCACGCGCACACGTGAAAACATATCGTCATTATTTTACATAAGAATATGAAAGCAACACTTATTTACTGTTCATATATATTTTAATTAATGTTTCTGAACTTGTTTTTATTGAATTAATGTACGTGTGTGCAAAATTAACAATACAATTTATTAATAATACGTGGAATATTAGAGGAGACGAGATGGCTGCAGGCATTGTTTATGTTAAAGCTTACGAAACCAGTGACTGATTGGTTCTACATATAAAACTGAAGAAAATAAGACCCTGAGTTTAGCTGTAGTAAAATTAATGTAAAAAATGAATATGGTTGCTTGAAGTACCTGTAATGTTATTTAATGTTAATAAATGGAACAATATAAGTAGCTAACCATTAATGGTAAAAAAAAAAGTGAGACTGCTCGTATGTAAGTGCGCACATATGAAAATTTATCGTCATTACTCTACATAAGAATATGAAAGCAACACTTATTTACTGCTCATATATATTGAAGGGTTAAATGTTGTACTCTGTATAGACAAGCAGAGAGAGAGAGAGAGAGAGAGAGAGAGAGAGAGAGCAGCCGAACTGCCCGATGTAAACAAACCTTAATTTCCCGCGTTTTTTTTTTTTTTTTTAAGGGGATTAGCCCACCCGGGCATAGGTCACTGACCCACATTGGGGCCTGAGGGGCAAAAATTTAATACTCCTGTAATAATAATAATAATAATTCAGAGAAGTAAAAAAAAAAAAAAAAAAAAAAAAAAAAAAAAAAAAAAAAAGCTGCCTATCTACCTATTGGACAAACTAAAATCGTTCCGGACCACGGGAGTTTCCGGACCACAGAATGCCGGACTAGAGAGGTACACTGCCAAACTGAGAGCTCTTGAACACATACCCACCCTACAGACTGATGATAATATCACACAGACCATCTACACTGATGGATCTCTAAACACCGCCTGTGGGAGGGCTGGAAGTGCTATTGTTGTGACTCAACCTGATGGTAATATAATTGAGAAAGGAGTTAGAATTAACAACTGGGCATCCACTCTACAAAGTGAATTAGTTGCCATACTCACAGCTATTAAATTTATTGAAACCACTGTTACTGACAGTCTCATCATCACTGACTCTCTAACCTCACTACTTGCCCTTGACACCCTCGACTCAGGTTGTCACGTACATGTCTCTGAAGCCAGACACAAATATGCGTGCCTTGTTGACCGGGGTGTCAAGGTCAAACTGTTGTGGATCCCCTCTCACATAGGCCTCATAAAACATGACAGAGTTGATGCCCTCGCCAAACTCGCGTCTAACAAAGACATCGTTGAATACAATTTGGGTCTGTCAAAAAGAACCATTAAAACTGTAATTAGGAAAGAACTTATTGATGAGTTTGACGCAAGTAGACTAATGCAAACAGACACTAGTCGATCCATAGTTTACCATGATGAGATGTATCAAGTGAAACATGTATATGGAGCAAGCAACAAGATCACTAGATTACAAGATGTTGTAACCGCTAGATTAAGGTTAGGATATAAGTACCTTTGGCAGTATGTTCCTCAAGCAGATGTAAACAAGACTAAATGTAAAGTGTGTGGCCAGACATATGGCCACACACTTGAACACTACGTCCTCGACTGTGAGAAGATAGAACCTTTTAGGGACAGGTCCAAGCACACTGTGTGTGAAATGGCACAACACTTCATCTCTAATGGCAAGATAGCCGACATATTAAGATTGTATCCACTTTTTTGCACTTAGTAACTATATCAATTCTCATGTACAGAACCAAATACGCAATGTGCTTGAATGCTTCTCACGTAAATGTGAATAACAAAGTGTGAGGCCAGACATACTGCCTCACACGCCTGTACTCACTCATTTGTGAATAAGTTACCCTTTATGTATAGAACTAAACAAATAATGTAATTGAAATACTGTGTAAAATTCAGTGCCATAATATCCTGACAACGGGGGTTAATTATTATGACCCGTTGTAAACTCTACTCTGTAATCCTTTTGCGCTGCCGCTCACAGGATGAGTGTGGGGTGCACAATAAAGTAGCCCCTGTAAGCGGCAAAATCAAATCACTCATCAGCAACACGTCTTTATCCAAAAATCGCTGGACGTCATGCTATCCTCTCATTCACGCACACTCTAGCATTCAGAACCTCTATTTCATTCTTCCCTCTCATGCGTCCCTTAACCCAGGGCAAGCATGGGCAGGAGTGAGGAGTGAGAAAGGGTGGACAGAGGTGGGCGGCACAGGGCTGGACAGAGGTGGGCGGCACAGGGTTGGGCGGAGGTGGGCGGCACAGGGGGTTGGATAGAAGTGGGCGGCACAGGGGGTGAACAAAGGTGGGCGGCACAGGGTTGGGCAGAGGTGGGCGACACAGGGGGTTGGATAGAAGTGGGCGGCACAGGGGGTGAACAAAGGTGGGCGGCACAGGGGTTGGACAGAGGTGGGCGGCACAGGGGGTGAACAAAGGTGGGCGGCACAGGGTTGGGCAGAGGTGGGCGGCACAGGGGTTGGGCAGAGGTGGGCGGCACAGGGTTGGGCGGAGGTGGGCGGCACAGGGTTGGGCCGAGGTGGGCGGCACAGGGGGTTGGACAGAAGTGGGCGGCACAGGGGTTGAACAAAGGTGGGCGGCACAGGAGATAGACAAAAGTGGGCGGTACAAGGGATAGACAGAAGTGGGCGGCACAGGGGCGGCACAAGAAACATACAATAAGGGTGAGGGAGGCAGGAAACAGCTGGCTCACACAGATGGTGTTTGATGCTACTATGATATGCAGATGACCTCGCTGAATCTCGGGGAGGGAGGGGGTAATGGAAGGGAGGAGGAAAGAAGGAAAGGGAGAGGAAGAGGGAGAGGGAAAGGGGGGAAATGGAAGAGGGATGGGAAAGGGTGGAAGCATGAGAGAAGTAAAATATATCAGCAAATGTTATTGATGCTGGAAAATATACCGGATAACTTTAACGCACACACACACACACACACACACATACACACACACACACACACACACACACACACACACGTTATACTAAACAAGGATAATTACCTAATAGCCAAAAATTCTATGTATTTCTTTTTTTATGGAGACTTCTGACAGAAAATCCTAACCTAACCTAACCTAACCTAACCTAACTTAACCTTACGTCTTAAATGAATCATAGCAAATTTTACCATACCCGGTATACGAATTAATTTTATGTTCAGTTGTAGTAATAGGATCAAAAACTTATCCCTATTGGTGGTATAAACATTTGATTTCATTTATCGTTTTCAGTGGTACATTAGCCAGCAGTGGACGCTCAGCCGTGTACAAGGCAGTGGGGGTGAGTGACGCCCCACCGACCATTACAGAGCGTTTCCTGCTTATTGTAGTCGACCTGAACCCCTGGCGATCACCTCTTGATGTGAAAATATTGAGCGTAATGGTGTTTCGTACTGAACCCTATAAAGTCGAATACAACCCATATTGTTTCATACTGAACCTTACGTATCTCATATTGTTTCATTTTTAACCCAATATACCTCGTAGTGCTACACAGTATTAAACAGAACCTTTATTTTGAACTTCAGTGTCTCTTTTTGAGTCACACATTATCTCGTATTGAACATCAGTGTCTCGTACTGAAAACCCCATGTCTCTTGAACTCCACAATTTCACATATTAAAACCCTCATGTCTCATATTGAAACCCACATTCTCTTTTAACACCCTTAGTGTCCCATTGAACCTTACTGCCTCATATAGGGGCTTACAGGCGGGACCAGAGCCTTATTCACTGAGATCTAAATAACCCCACAGAACTTCGTCGAGCCGCCGCGAGAGAGCTATGAGCAACCCTCCTCTCTTCCTCTCCCCCCCACACACACAGCCGGCCGTGCCCCGCGGGGAGCCATCGTCTGCCTACAGTAATTGAATTTTGATTTATTGGCTGAGGTCAGGAGATGGTCAAAATGGTTGTGTGTTGACGATATTGAGCTGAGAGAGAGAGAGAGAGAGAGAGATTTCCACATTTCCTAAATAATTAAAACAGGAATCATTACCTTTTTTATAATTGGATTATCGTGTCTGTATTATCATCATACACACAACGATCATCTTACCTCCCCAAGCATGATACTGATATCCTTTACAGATTTAATTGAAGAACATAAAACAACAAATCTGTTTTGTTTAATATTTTATCTAAGTTGAATTATTTATTTGTCTATCTTGTTAAATGTAATTAATCAGTCTGCCTTCTTCTTTCCTCCTTCATTGTCGATTTCTACGTCTTCTCACTTTCCTTCCTTCTAATCGTTCTTCTTTTCCCTTCTGTTATTATCTTCCTCCGTTCACCCTCTGTCTGTCTGTTTCTTTCCTTTAGAGCATCCTATCGCCTTATCATCCTCTCTCTCTTTCTGCTCTTCCCTCTTTATCCCCATTCTCTCCATAAGTCCTATTTATATTTTTGTCCTCTCTCTCTCTCTCTCTCTCTCTCTCTCTCTCTCTCTCTCTCTCTCTCTCTCTCTCTCTCATCCTTCATATTTTACCCCATTCATTCTCTACCTCCCTTCCATTTCATCCCCATTCATTCTTTCCCTCTCTCTCTCATCCCTCTCACTGGCCACTCCAGCGCCCACTCAACGCCTGGTAATGATACATAACACAAGGAACAAATTCAACCCACATGATTAGTGGGGGGGGGGGGGGTGTCATGAGGTGGTGAGTTGGCTACACTGGGACGAGTCACGGAAGGAGTGTGGCTCAATGAGAGAAGGGGCGTGGCTCAAGAAAAGGGGCGTGGCTTCAGGAAAAGGGCGTGGCTTGAGTGGAGGGTGTGGTTTATCGAATAAGTTGACGGGAAGGGGAATGAGAGGGAAGAGAGAGGAGGGAGAGAGTGAAGAGAGAGGGGAAGGGGAAGGAGGAACTTGTGGTATTAGTTAAGGGGGGAACTAGAGACCTGAGGGAGGTGAAGGGGGAGAGGGGAGGAGAGGGAAGGGATAAAGATGAAGGGGAGAGGTTACGAAGAATAGAAGAGGGAAAGGGTATGGCAGGGAGGAAAAGGGATAGAAAAGGGGAAGAAAGAAGGGAGAATGAGAGAGGAGGAAAAATAAAGGAGAAAGAACTGTGAAGGGGTGTTGTTAGAAAGGGTGGGGGGGGGGGGGGGAGGGGAGACTATGATAAGGAAGATGGGGAGAAAATGTATTGGTTGTGGTGAGTGCTTGAGGGATACAGGGAGAGAAGTGATAGATGACCCCGGACGGATGGTTTGATGGCAGTAATTGTGGTAGTTGTGGTTAATTGTGGTAGTTGTGGTTGTTTAGAATGATAACAGGGCTCTGGATGGTGATGAAGAAGAGATATCTACCCCCCCCCCCCTCTCTCTCTTTCTCTCTCTCATCCCTCCCTCCCACCCTTCTTCTACCCTCTTCTTCCTCCCCTTTAACGTCACCTCACCAACTATGAAAAACATCAAGTATTGTTTGTTTTATGATCTACAATAATCTATTCTTCTCCCTTATGATTTATGGGGTGGGGGAGCCTACCATGGGGGCGTACATCTCCTCCTCCTCCTTCCCCAGCCAAATGGAGGGGCACCCAGTCATTCCCTCCTCCACCCAGAAATAAATAAGCCAAATGAAATTAAAGTTGGATAGGTTTGCAGAACGCTTGTGGAATATTAATGTGCCGGTAGGGGTTGTGATGGTGATGGTGGTGTGATGGTGATGATGGTGGTGGTGATAGAGGAGGGGTGGAAGTGAGGGAGGAAGTGATGTTTCGTAGTTCAGGAGATGGTGATAGTGATAGTGATTGTATTGGCGATGGTGATGGATGGAGGTGATGACGATGGTACAGTGGTAATGGTGTCAAAGGTTCATCATAATCATAATACTCATCTCCGCTAACAAAATTTGTTGAGAAAAACAATACGTAGTTAATCACTTAACAAGTCAGTCAGGCTTCCTGGGGTTACGTAGACAAGTCTAGCATAGGCATAAGTGTGTGTGTGTGTGTGTGTGTGTGTGTGTGTGTGTGTGTGTGTGTGTGTGTGTGTGTGTGTGTGTAGGAGCATCGAGGCTACCATTATCCACGAACAGCTACGTTGGACTGGTCATGTAACCCGCATGGACGACAGTAGATTGTCAAAGCAGCTACTTTACAGTCACCTAACGAATAGTAAACGTAACGCTGGCGGGCAACTGAAAAAGTATAAGTACAGTATAGTCTTAAGACAAACCTGAAAAGTGCCATATCGACCCCCTCACCTGGGAGACGATTACTCCGTACCTTAACGCTTGGAGGAACACCACAGGAGATGATGTCAATATTTTCGAGTTAGCCCGACTGCATACCGTGAGACAAGCGCTAGCGCCGGAAAGACGCTGCCGTCGTCCCTCTCGCACTAGAGGTGCAACATCTGTGGACGGCCCTGTGGGTCCCGTATCGGCCTACCGAGTTACCTCAGAGAGGATGATCGTCATACTCGATTCCGAGTGACAGCAAAGTAGTAGTAGTAGTAGTGTGTGTGTGTGTGTGTGTGTGTGTGTGTGTGTGTGTGTGTGTGTGTGTGTTACACTAAATAGATCTAAATAAGGTTGGGAGCGCAGCTCTGAAGTCTACGCTCATTAAAATGCAAGAAGATTGTTTATCTTAATTGAGCTTACCTTCTAAATCAATAATTGTATAGTGTTTTGTCATTTAAGCCGAGGAACATAGAGTATGTCACACTAGATGTAGATGGCGATGATCCGACCGAGCAGTGCTTCGTGTTGGCTGTTTGTTTACATTTGGGAAGAAGACTGCGGCACATTTAATTTGTCAAATGTGCAAAAAATGGCCCCAAAGACAGGTAGCCATGGCTGTGTCGTGGTTCTTGGAAATTAAGTTATATAACCAAATACAGTGCTGTACTTAGTGCCCCAAACTGTTGTCTGAATATATATATATATACACACACATACACTACTACTTTGTCGATCATCCAGGTATGATACAGTAGCATGAGTTAATAAGGATGTCACCTTCTGAGGTGACGAAAGAGGCCGATACGGGACCGAGAGGGTTATTAACAGAAGTTGCACATGTGGGGGCTACATCTAGTGCGGGAGGGGCGGCGGCAGCGTCTTTTCAGCGTTGGCGTTTGTCTGCTTCGTTTTGCAGTCGGGCTAAATCGAAAGTATTGACACCTTCTTGAATGGTGCTCATACAAGCGTTACGGTGTGGAGTAATCGTCTCCAAGGTGAGGGGGTCGATTTGGCACTAACAGTATACTTTTCAGTTGCCCGCCAGCGTTACGTTTGCTATTCGTTAGGTGATTGTAAAGTAACTGCTTTGGCAATCTACTGTCGTCCATGCTGGTAACATGGCCGGTCCAAAGTAATTGTTCATGGATAATGGTAGTCTCGATGCTCCTACAGTTGGTGTCAGCAAGAATACTGGCATTTGTTCTCTTGTCTTCCCAGCGAACTCGAAGGATGGAATGTAGACTACGTTGGTGAAAGATTTCAAGTGTCTTGAGGTGCCTCCTGTATGTGCCATATAGCAGGGTGGGGGGTACCACTGCTCGATATGCGTGTAACTCTGTAGATAATTTTAGTTCCCTACAGCTGAAGACACGGTTTCTGAATCTGCCAAAGGCTTGAGATGCACATCTGATCCAATGTTGAATCACTTCATTGATGTCTGCGGTGGTGGACAGATGAGAACCAAGGTACTGGAAGTGGGTAACATTAGAGTGAGTAGTACCATTAAGCTGGATGGATGGTGCAGGTGTGTCTCAACCAGGGTCAGGCTAAAAGAGAATGAGAGCCTTACTTACATTCACCTTAAGGCCGAAGTGTGCATACGCATCTGCATAGGTGTTCAGGATCTATATATAGTATATATCAAGCGCCTCAAAGAGAGCTCAGGGTCTCAACTGGCTCAGCCATGTTAATCTTGTTATTATTATCCACTCTGTATCTGTATTTTTCTGGCTGAATAAAATGTTTCAATTCAATGTTTCAATTCCATCTCCTGTAGGTCGAGTTCGATGCGAGCGACAAGGGTGAGGTCATCTGCGTACTGAAGTTCAGTAATGGAAGCTGCCAACACTTTTGTTCCTGTCTGGTACTCGATGTCCACCCCGCTGGCTAAATTAGCACTGGCACGAGTAAGGAAGGCAGCCAAGAAAATGGAAAAGAGAGTTGGTGCCAGTACACACCCCTGTTTAAACCCCCCCTTGGATGGGGAAGAACTCAGACTGGGTGCCTTTGTGCAGGACACTGCCGTTCATGCCATTTGGAAGTTGCCTTACATTGGCGATGAATTTTGGTGGGCAGCCAAAACGGCAAAGATCATATTAGTGGTGCCACGTGATGGTTTAAAGCCACATTGAGATTCTGGGAGGAAGTTTTCCGCCTCAGGAAGAATTCAGTTTAGGAGGACTCGGGTGATAATCTTGTCAGCTACCGACAGCAGCGAGATCCTGTGGTAGTTGCCACAATGTGAACGGTCTCCCTTGTTCTTATAAATATTGACGATGGAGACGTATTTAAGAGATTGAGGCATTTCCTCCTTTTCCCATATATTCTCCAGGAGAGAGTGGAGACTACTGGTAAACAGATGTCCTCCTGCTTTATACACCTTGGCTGGGATTCCAACAGGCCCTGAGGCTTTTTTATTTTTCATGTGTTTGACGGCAATAGCTACCTCATCCAGGAATGGAGGATAGCTGAGGTGGGTCAACTCTGGATGCTGAGGGACCTCCATGGTAGTCAGGACATCCACATCGGTATTTCGGTTGAGCAGTGAATGGCAGTGCTCTTTTCAGCGCTGAAGGATGCCTTCATCATCTTTAATTAGGGAGTTACCGTCGGGTTAGCTGAGGGGGACTGCGTCACGAGTGATTGGCCCATAAAATATTTTAGTGGAATTAAAAAATTCGCGCATCTTGTGCTGATATGTGAATTTTTTTGTGCTTCACATGCTTTATTTTTAAACTAGTCGTTCTTTAGATTGAGAAGTTCATGCTGGGCAGCTGCTTCGTTCTTGCGGAAGGTATCAGCTTTGGTCCGAATCTGAGGGTTGTTCGTCAGTCAGTTAAAACACATTGGCTTCCGGCTCATTTTCATCAAACCAGTCTTGGTGTATTCTTTCGGTCTGCCCGAGGGTCTCTCTGCAGGTTTTTGTCATGGCAGTTTCGAGAATATCCCAGTCGGCACTGGGATTTGGGTTGTTTGTTGTTGGGTTGCTTATAAGCCCATGTTCAAGCTGCTCTCTGAAAGCTTGTGCTTCTGCTGGATCCTCTAGAGTAGACGATTAGTGTTAAAACCTCTTCTGGGGGCTTTTTGCCTTTG
The DNA here is from genome assembly GCA_958450375.1 of Homarus gammarus. Classification (NCBI taxonomy): domain Eukaryota; kingdom Metazoa; phylum Arthropoda; class Malacostraca; order Decapoda; family Nephropidae; genus Homarus; species Homarus gammarus. The sequence goes on from CAUDMG010003284.1 coordinate 791,440, forward strand.
CCGTTTTGGGGCGACGTGAAGTGAGAGCTTGGCCCTGACGAGCCGATGATCAGTGTCGCAGTGATCTGAGCCACATATGACTCGGGTGATGAGGACATTTCGGCCAAATCTTTCTCTGACAATGATGTAGTCATTGAGATGTCAGTGTTTGGATCGTGGGTGTTGCAACGAACCCTTGAACTTGTCGGCCTGCCTAAACAAGGTATTTGGTGATAGTGAGGTTCTGTGCTGCACACTTGTGAGCAAGAGTAGGCTGTTGAAATTACCCTTGCCTAGTCCATTTCTCCCATTGGTTCCCTGCTAAATGTCAGCATCCCTCCCAACTCTAGCAATGAAGACACCAAGGAGCACAAACTTGTCTTCTCTGGGGTTAGAGGTTAGCACTCTGTCGAGGTCAGCGTAAAAGTCCTCCTTGATGCCATCCTCTGCATCCAGTGTTGGGAGCATATGCACTGATGAAAGAGGTATAAAGTGAGTGATTCTCTGGGACTCGGAGCGTCATAAGGCACTCGTTGATCCCGAGAGACATTTCAATTGGCCTATGTAGGATGTTTTGGGTGGATGGCAAAGCCAACTCCATAAATGCGGTTTCTCTCTGCAGCAGGCTTTCCCTTCCAGAAAAAGGTATACCCAGACCACCGTTCTGTGAGTTGACCATCGTCTGAAACCGGGACTCACTGATGGCTGCTATGTCGATGTTATACCTAGCCAGCTCCTTTGCCACAAGGACGGTTCTTCTTTCAGGACGTTCATTTGTGCCAGTATCCAAAAGGGTCCTGACATTCCATGCAGAAACCACAAGAGGTTGTATAGTATTTTTTTTTCTGTGATTATGATTATCTTTTCGACCACATAAGGATGACCTTACTGGGCGCGGTTGCCCAGTTAGGTTGTTTTTTTAGGCGGGCTATGTGGGGTGAGCAGAGTGGCTCCTCGAAAGGACTGCTCAGTCGCCCAGACAGGGCCGGATTGCACTGCTGCCTAGATCCCAGTTCATAAGCAACCACCTTATCTGTGCCGCCCATCTGCAGAGTTGTTACTAAAGACTCCTTTCAGCCATCTTTCCCTGTCCCCGTTGTCTTTCGTCTGTCGCCATAAGAATTTTGGGTGCACAGGGGTTTTGATGTTGGCTGTACATGAGTTGACTTTTGTAGTGAGTTTGGAGCGGAAGCTGCAACCACACATCTTTGGCTCTCCCTCTTCCAGATCCAGTGGTGCAAGTGTTGCAAAAACTGGGGAGAGGGAGAGTTGCAATGGACTGCCGATAGCCCAATTTGTTCGGTTTCGCCTTAGTATACTGTCCACCATGCATTGCCTTCGTCCGCCGGTGTAGTCGTTGGGTGTAGTCTTGCACTATTGAAACATAAAGCTAAACTAGACCTGTCATGCATCACCACCACAACTTTCCAAGACACGGAGGTCTTCTTCACTAACTGATGTAGGACTCTGTTTGAGTTTGGTGAAGGTACTGGAGACCTCGTTAAACACATTCCATGTTTGCCATTCAATCTTTTTACCTTTACCACGGAAGGCTGACTCAACATCACAACCATTGAGTGCATGGAAAAATGTGATTCCAGTGGCTTTTTCAGGCCCTATGGTTACAAATAACTGAGGGGTTGGCTAACCGTGACGGTAGGATGCAAATGAGTGAAAAGTTGGTATTGGAAAAGGTTAAGGTTAGAATTTGAGTATAAGAGAATCCAAGCAGAGGCAGAGAAGGAGAAAATGTGAGCAGAGGCAGAGAAGGAAACAACCCAAGCCGAGAAAGAGACAAGACTTGAAGAATTATTAGTAGAGGCAAAGATTGGTGAAAGACTTGTAAACAGAGAAAAAGATCATAGAGTTAGCCAGTTACCAGAGTTTGTTGAAGAGGAAACAGAAGATTTATTTATCCAATTTGAAAAAGTAGCATAATTAAAGAAATGTGATGAAAATGATTGGGCTCTTCTGGTGAGACGCTGTTCTTAGGAAAAGCAAGGGGGGCTTATGCTTGTTTAGATATGACAGATTATGTTGATGATGAGGCTGCGAGAGAGGCTGTGTTAAAGACGGTTCAGATGAATCCAAAAGTGTATAGGACAAGGTTCATGGATATCAAGAAATTGCAAAATCAGACTTACTTGGAGTTAGGTAGGGAATGTAGAATGAAATTTGATAGGTGGGGCAAGGCAGAGGGTGAGAAAACTTTTGAGGATTTGAGTCAGCTAATTATGCTAAGAGTAGTTTCAAAATTTGGTACACCCTGATGTGAAATATGAAATAAATAAGGGACAGAATAAGGACTTGATGGAGGCGGTGCAGCTAGCGGAGTAGCTAGCAGTGGCGTTTAAAATGTACATAAAGGATATCTCACACAAACAAGGTTGAGATAAGCAGTTCAGGACCCGGTATCATGGGAAGGGTCAACAGAACCAAATGTTGCCAGGTACTAAACGGTGCAGTCAAGGGTCAGGTAACTTTGGGAAACAAAGCAGTCAGTGGTCAGGCAATAATATGACAGTTATTCAGTAGTGGCTGTGACATCACAATATCTGGTCTGGCAAGAAATGAACAACCATGAAAATAATTGACAATCATCTTTCAGGAACTGCTCCTTTGAACTGTCAGCAACTTGTTCATGTTTGAAGAAGTTTACCTCGTTTCTCTTGATTGGCTGGTAAAAATTATTGTTTTCATTCATTTCCAGCCCCTGCATGACTGCCTGAAAATTTTATTTGCCTCTTTGCAAGCTCATACTAACCATTTAAGTGAGGGTAGGATCAGCAATGTCCTTTAAGACTAACACAATCAGGTCAATTGACTCATCCAGAAATGGGTTTGCCATTTCTTGCAACACAGTGCACAGTGATTTCACTTTTTCAAAGAACAACCTTCGAGTATTTAGAATTTATTTATAATGTCTGCTAGTTGCTCTTGGATCTTTTGTTCCTGACAATGTATCATATCCTGCAACTAAACGATTAACTTCAGGTCCTGCCTCCACCCATCTCCTAAGGCTGTTGGATCCTTTGTCAGGTCAATAGCTCCCCAATCACCTTTTATGACTGCATTGTTTTGTTCATGTGCCTGGTCAATGGCTAGTGAAGAGAAATGCCTTTCTGATTTATGGACAACAAAATTTCTTTTGTGGAACTCCCTTGCTACTTATGGGTGTTGTTGTTCTAAAGCGAGCATATCTCTGAGGTGAATAGAGCTCTGCAACATTGTGTTGTGTAACCTAAGTCTACAGCTCTCATAATATTTAGCTTTTTTTTTCCTCAATATCTCTGCAATACCATCTCCACCATCTGGCATTTCCATATCAAGCCTTATTGGAAGGGCATTGATTGAGTTGAAAAGAGGAATATTCTTGACTAATTTGCTGTTGCCATCTTTCTCTCGTATAGTATGGTTATTTTTTTGAGATTTAAGTTCTTCCTCCTTATCATCTTGACATAGACAGCACTTGGCCCAGTTTGTTTTCCTATCAGGATTACTTTTAGGACGAATATTCATCGCCATTGTGGCACAGAGGAAACTCTGTATCATATGTACTTTCCTGTATGGGATACAACTAGGTTCAAGCAATTGTTTGCCCAACGCCTGACCCGATCGTTCATCCAGTATCATTTAAGCCCCGTGCGATCTGTACACCATCTAGATAACTTTAACCGATAATGAGTGACATTAATAAACATATATATTTAGTAGTTATTGTTTTGTAGGATAAAGTAGGGAAGTTTTGGTAGCGTGGCCAATTAGTTATTCACTGTTAATATAAACTGCTTGGGGGAATCTTCTAAACACCAATTCAAGTACAGTTATTTATTAATTAATTCAATGGCATGGACACATTAATAGATCATTATATTTTCGTTACTAGACAATGACCCTCGGACACAAACATGAAATGGAAACACTTCCCACCATAGGTAACTCACCCCAAGGATCGCTCTGACAATGACTCACGTGTGACCTGAGGAAGGCCCAGCGGCTGGGGGATGTCTGTAGGTGCTGCTGGACTCTGTCTCCTGTGAGAGACTCTGCTAGCTGGAGACCCGGTGCTGGCGAGGGAAGTCTCGCTCCCGACCTCGACTTGTGACGAGTGTGACTGAGTTCTGTCTCGCCCTGTCTGACTCTGAGAAGGAGCTGTTAGCCCCTTCCCTGTTATAATAATAATGCCTCGCGGAAGGAGCTGCAGTTTCCTTATATTGAGGTTGGGAGCCGGCAGATGACCTCTCCTAATTAACACTAAACTGGGTAGGTCTGGACAGCTGTGTTTGATCAGGTGGGTGGTCTTGTCACTTATTGTGGAACGCCGGTCAGTAATGCTTCCTAATTATTACCACTCAGGTGTGTCTTGGTCGGGTGAGTTTCGTTAACACGGTCATAACGCCGGGTTGACTTCGGTACCTTGTGGCCGTGACCTCTCCAGGGTCAGGTCTCACTGTAGGGTGTGTCAACTTACGTGGGTGGACACCTGCTCATCTACTTACTGTTATATGTGTTGTTCTTCTCTGGGCTGTAAGCTGTGGTCTTATAAACAATCATTACGCCTCCCGCCAAGACCAAAGCTTCCATACCAGAGAACTGATGACACATATAGACAGTAACATCATGTGTAGTAGGGTGTGTCATACGGAGGCGAATTTTTTTTTTTTGAGTTTGAAAAATCGGCCCATGGTATTAATGATGTAGTTCTATGTGCAGAATCATGTGATATCTTCAAATTTGAAAAGTTTTCATTTTTTGCTAGGTAAATTTTAACTTGAAATCTTATGAAAATTCAGTACTCCCACCCTTTTACCAACACCACTAAATAGCTTATTTAAAGTAAAGTAAATGTATCAGGTTAATCTATTAGGATGAAAATGATCCAGAATAGTGAAACGAATGATCTTGACACATTTATTAAATTTAATATTCCTTTAGAAAACAAAATCATCAAATACAAAAGCCGGTTTTACTACTACGACCCGGTGTTGCTGCACACCATAGAGAACATGTCTTTCTTGCTTCTGTTTCTACTCATCACCTCCCTGCTGACCACCTGAGCTCGGATGTAGCCTTCCCTCCTCTTCTGGCTGTGCACGTGACTGCTGGCCTCGCTCACTTGCTGTACACAACGCTCTATACTCTGGGTGTGCGAGGGCCAGGCAGGGACATGCATGGGGTTGTCCAGGAAAGCTCTGACTTGAACATTGGTGAGGCTGCAGGTAAGAGGGGGCTCACTGCCAGCCTGGATGTTATCCAGATCTATGGGATCAGTGAGGGTCTTGGCACCTAGATTGACTTCAGGAGTCTTCCTGACCCTGAAGGAATCGTCACCAACTGATTCGTCATGCCCAGATCCTCTCATAAGTCTCATATCTAAGATCTTTTTGACTGCCACTCTTCTCTCCTCCTCATCCTTACTGCAGAGCATTGTCTGCAGAACTGCCTCGGGATGAGCATACCAGGAAGATCTCCTCACAGTCTGTTCCACAATCTGAACAACCTTCCTTGGCTGACTCCTCAGGAGCTCAAGCTGAAAGAGAACATGCCTCGGACCTTCGGAGAACGATGACTTGACCTTGGTGTTGAACCAATTTGGCAAGTAGACACTTACGATGAATTGGACAATAAGTCTCAGGTTGTGAAGCTGGTTCCCTTTCAGTTTATGATGAGCGACCCAAATTCTGCAGAACCTGAGAGCCGTTGTGAGCCACCTAGAATGTGAGACTGGACCTATCTGCAGGTAAGCAAGTCTATCAGGCATGACCCCAGTTTTGATGGCACTGCAAATCATGTAACCATAGTACTCAGGTCGTCAATGACAGTATGTGCAAGCTCAACGAGTGGAGGGCCAACTGTGATTTTTTCAAAGCTCGGATTTATTTCTAACTCAGTGGCAGAGTCCAGCATCTTGCCAAGAGGACCAGATCATCTGTTGTTTGAAAGAGTCTTGCCATCCAGCTCCTGGATCAGATGTCTGAGTGCAACTCGTTGGTGTGGAGGTCACAAACAATCCAGACCAGCTTCCTCCCAATCTTCCGCTCTATCCACTGTATGACCCCCTCCAATGGCCTGCAGGGTCTGGTCTACGTTCCTCTCTCTGAGCCAGTTCACAATGTTATCTGCCACTATCTCAGCTGGTTTCCTGATGTCATCTTTCTCTGGAGTGAAATGCCACAAATACTTCCCTCCTGGTTCACTGCAGCAGGAGTAGTGTTCCTCCTTCACCATGGCAGGGAACAACTTGTCAGAATCTCCAACTTTCATGAACACTTTAGTGTCATCCCTTCTCCCATCAAAGAACAAACAATTGATTCCATTTTCTCTTATCCCCTTATCAAACTCCTCTTCTAGGTTACTGACAAGTTTCTCCTGAGCTCTCCTTACTTTGTTATGATCTATCACCAGGTGAACATCATCAGGTGTTATCAAACCACCGTCAATCCAGGCAGCTGTTGCTATCTCTGCCGTTTCTCTGAGACCAGTGTGGTGTCGCATGCTGGCCAGAGCTATGCTCGGGATATCTTTCCTATTTCGAATGTTATGCCTGGAAGGTTTGGGATCATTATTTTCTGGGTTAGGGACAAAGTCACCATTCTCCTGGTCAGCACTCGGATCAGCCATGGGGATGTCATTAAACTCTGAATCAGCTTGACTCCAATCATCGGCCTTTTTTACCTCACCCTGGGCCTTCTCAAGTCTCTTTTCCACGGCAACTCTTCTCCTCTTCTGTCTCTCTGTGGCAGCCTCCTGTCTCTTGGACTCCGGAATATCTTGGCTAGAAATCATGAGAGCCCCTATACTGCCAGTCTTCTCTCTCTGTGCTTTGACAAATGCCAGTTCGATCACAGGAATCTTCAGTTCACGCTTGCAAATACAGGAGATGTGGGCCTCGGATTTACAGTCACGATCGCATCCAAACTCAGGACAGAGAACAATTGGGTACTTGCAAGTAATTATGTCAAATAACTGGTCCAGTTGCTTGGCAAAGCTGTCCTTAACGGCAAGCTTTCCTCTCCCAAGAGAGATATCTCTTGCCTTTTCCCAACTGGCTAGCAGTCTCTCACTAATCTTCTTCTGACCTGTTATGACTGGAGGTTTGAACTGAGCGTTAGCCAGAGTGTACTGTGCCAAGACAGCTTTGGTCATATCACTGGCAATGTCTTTGTTTGTGTAAGTTCTTTGGTTCTTTTCACTGATTTGCCTGATTAAAACACCGTATCTCAAAGCATCTCTCAATGTAGGCAACTCCGACTTCAGGAGCTCTCTCCCAGACCCAAGATAGTGACTGAGATGGCTGGATTTTTGGTTCCTCGTCCTGACACAAGCAGCCATCGCAAATATTATCAACTTATAAATGCATCAGAATCTGAAACAGAAAAAAATATTGTTAGTTGGGTTGTTAAAGAATGAAGTCAGAAAGCAATGTTCACTATTTAATTGTAATGCACTAATGCAGCTGTACGTTAGATTTTCCATAAATTTCACGCTAAAATTTACCTAGCAAAAGGTTGCAAAATATTGAAACTGAAATTATTTTCTGTTTATATACACTAAAATCTACCAAAAAAGTGATGGGCCATTAGTTTTAGCTGATCTTCCCTCCTATGACACACCCTATTACCTAACCTTATTTGGGGCTGATTAAGTAACATTTGGGACACTAAGTACTTGTATAAATATTCATCTTTATTATGATTCTCGTACTTTGCTGACACTGAACTCCTTGCTGAGTTTCACAGCAGTGATCAGTGTGCCTTAGTAGTACATTGATATTCACCCTTTATTTTTATTATTAATATTATTTGTTTTTACGGGGAATAGCCCACCCGGGAACAGGTCATCGACTCACAACGGGGCCTACGGGGCGAAGAAATAGGTGTAAAAAGAAAATACATAATTTTTTTTTTATTAATCTACACCACGAAGATGTCGGAAAACAGATTATATGAGTATGGAAACACAGAAGAAGGCAGAGCATTCCAAAGTTTGTCTGTATGAGGAAAGAAGGATGTACTATAACGGGTTCTTCTAGTGTGACCGACATCCACAGAGAAACGGTGGGCACCGCGGGCAGGACGAGTGTTACGAGCCCACGGCCGAATCCATTGAACATTGCCCGTTAAAATACCTGTAAAAGAGAGAGAGTGAAGCAACATTTCGGCAAAGAGAAAGGGAAGAGACATTACCAACTTCATAAGCATGTTTCCTTTAAATGTTATCCGTTTCATTCTCAACACAAAATTCAGATTCTACATACTCAAAAACATGGAAATCAACACTGAAATCATCTGAACTGATGAACACAATAATTTTCATGCCAAAAAGGAAAATCTGACATCCATATTTGGCGGCCATCTTGGAATTTTGAAAGTCCATTGAGGTAGATTTGATAATTAACCCATATTGAATCTTCATGCCACTTTTCACACGTGTATCATCATTTGCAAGACTCCCTAAAAATAACTGACACTTGTCCATCCACTGCAATGGCTGTGATTAAGGTCGTCCGCGAAGCGCCAAGTAATGTGAACATTGCCGTCCATGCTACCACAAGTTGCTCTCACTAAACACATTTTTTTCCCAAATTTGCTCTATTGATATCAGTGAAAAACAAAATACAAGGAAATTATGTACTGTACGTATCCTTTATTCTTAAATTTTAATTAACTTGTAGTTTGAAGCTGAAGAGTTTAAAGCAATATCGGGTAAGTGGCAGACAATGTAAACATCACCCCCTCCTGCCCTGGCCCTGACCACTATTACGTTTTGTTACTATTACGCTTCACTGTGCTGCAAATACACCAATATACAATGGGCTCAGTATATGTTAGTTATAGGTAAGTTAATTCATGTAAACAATCTTTTATTAGACACTTGGGATGAGTGTCGTCGTCTATTGATTATTATTTATCTCCTTTCTTATTTGTTTGGCCAAATAACCGTGTCGAGCAAAATGAACAACTGTGACAGTACAGGACCGAGAGTAGCGCGAGCTGCAGGAGTGATGTCACTCACCAGCAGATAAAAACAAGCGTATTTGTGTAATCTAATCTCTCGTAATTGTTTATTCTGTTATTAATTGCTTTACCCATGGAAATTTCCCAAATGTTTGGAAAAGTGCTTTGCAAATAAAAGATTTTGTAAATTTGTAGTTAGGTTAAATTACAATATTTCTCCTTAAAATGTACGTAAAATAGTTAAAAATTGTTCAGAATAAAAACTTTATAAAACCTCGATCCTGAAAAATGTTACTAAAGTTTAGGTACCCAAATATAGTTATTTCACTACTTGACACCTCTGAACAGACATGCCTGAACGTAATGTGTCCACACGATAAGGCAACAACAGTGTTAACAATGTCGTCTAAATGAGGGATACAAGATGCCAACATTGTTGTAAACACGGTTACCAACAATTGTTTCTCCACGTTAAAATTGTTTCTGTAAACACGGTTGTCAACGTGAATATGTCAGATGGTATGGACGTACAATGAGGTTCAGTGAATTTAATTAAATCCCGTTCTGAGATTATAACCCGAGTACAACGATTGATGGAGCCGTAGCGTGGCGCAATGAAATTGATAAAGAACACAGAGGAAATGAGAATTTTTGTTTGTTTGTGTACTTATGTATGTATGTGTGCTTCTGTGTGTGAACCGTCCGTGTACATGTGTTACGCAGTTATGGAATTATGTATATTTGTGTATTAAGGTGTATTATTGGTTCCCCCAAAACGCATAATTAGTTATGCTCCTAGGTAGATGTGGTATTACTGCCAGTATTTGAAGAGCTAAAGGGGCAAGGAAGCAGCCCTGAGTGTACTCGGTTATGAGGTGAATCATCTCCCGAATCATTTCTTTGGTGCCGCACACTTGGGTGGTTCAAACAGGTTAGCTGGCGACCACCTGACAATTTCTGAGTAAGTTTCTGTAACTCATATGACCGCATTTTCCATCGACATGCCATTCCACTACTACTACTACTACTACTACTACTACCACCACCTTTTTAATGGACTCCGACCTTCCTTTATAGCCATACCTTCTCCACACATTTTATATATTACTATGAGTACTATTCTGATCACCAGTACTATTACTATTATTATTTTGTATCATTATTATTACTACTATACTATCACTACAACTATGACAACTATTATTTATATTATAATTTTTACTATTACTATTACTGTGCTTCTAATACTACTGTTACTACCACTGGTATTTCTATTACTATTACCACCAATACTACAGCTAGAGCGAGAGAGAGAGAGAGAGAGAGAGAGAGAGAGAGAGAGAGAGAGAGAGAGAGAGGTATGTAAGCCTGCATATAGAACTGAGTGTTATAGCCCCCAGTTAATTGTCAACGGTGTAAAGCTCCCACCGAACATACTGTTTTCGACTGACCCCCATAAACCAAGTCTTCTCGTCCTCATTGTTTTGCTCGTTCATTTCTATTCCTCTTGAACACAGAGACAGAACTCGCTCAGGTAAACCTCTGAGTATATAATTCCGACGTTATTCAGATATATTTCTTTTTTCTTGGGGAAGTTAAGTTGATACGTTCACATATCAAGAGTTAATGCGTAAATAATACGAGTGAAACATTTAGTATTAGATAAAAGGGGCGGCCAGTGGTAAAGGATGGCAGGAGGAGGGGAGGGGATGTGTGTACAGTATATGTCCTATGTCCAGGGAGAGGGAGGTAGGGAGTGAGGGAGATAGAGGGGAGGGAGAAGGAGGGAGATAAAGAGAGGGGGAGATAGGAAGGAAGGGAGGTGAAATCTAGTGGTGGAATAATGGTGAGTGTATGTTTGTGTAATATAATCAGTATTAAAATTATCACTAAAGATCGGGCCACAACAAAATTAGTTTCATCGTAGTTTCACTGTGTAATAACTTCAGTAATTGCACATTCCGGTTCCTGTTGGCCATTGTGCCGCAAAATCCCATAAATTATCGTTTAATGCAACCATCGCAATGCCATTTTGAGCCTAAATGGATGCATTTTTTCCTGCGTGAATTTTGAGTCTAAATTCGTTTTTTTTTTTATTTCCTCTTGTGTTGTGCTTTTATTCTTTTGCCTTGTGTGTGTGTGTGTGTGTGTGTGTGTGTGTGTGTGTGTGTGTGTGTGTAACAGATTGGGTTCACAGAGGACATCACCATTCTCACACTAGACCCAAGTGAGTATGAAAGTAACAGTATTTGCTTAGATTATTTAAGAACTTAATACCTTGGTGGTTGTCCAGACTGGGTCATTTAAATGGCAATATTCTTTAAATGTTCCTAATGAAATATTGTTTACGAAATATATAGCATCATAACATTGATCATCGGGCACGCTACACCTCACACCCATCTGTTGGGAGGTGTAGTAATCTGGTTGGTTGTATACCGTAGAGGTGTAAAGTGTCTGGCAGCCCCAAGCAATCTGGTAGATTCTGTAGATGCTGTTCTCTTACTTGCCTTGTGTACACCTCTTTATTTTCCCTCCATTTTGTTAAGTGTGCAGAAGAAGTCAAGCACTTGGTGTATAAAAATAAGTCTCTCTTCTGGGATTGGTTATACAGGGTTACTAGCAGGGCATTTATGCTAATCGTCAACCGCCGTTCCAGCTCCTTCCATACCGTTAATCCGTCGCTTAAGTGCTCCAGGATTGGAAGTGTCGTGTGGTGAAACTACGACCTAGATTGGTGGCGTGACTTAAGTTATACGCTTATGTCCTGCTGTCAGGAGCAGGTGGAAGGAAGTCAAATCTTGACACAACCGTAAACTGATACAACATCCGTTTGGGCGATGTGTACAGTGGGCTCCAGGTGTGAGGTCACGCCCTACCGTGCCGCCCTTACTCATGTGGCACCGTGGCACTACTCGTGTGGCTAGTACAGGAAACAAATTGATAGGACTGTTTCCTAGTACTTGTTTTTGACAGTACATAACTCTGCCCTTCATCTAAGTTTCTTGCACCTCCTCCTTTGTTACAAAAATAAATCAATATATAAAAGCTGTTTATGGCGTTAGGAAGTTAATATATAAACGGCGAGGTGATTACTATTGCTGCTTTTGTTGAAGGAGCTTCAACAGGTAAGGTTATTTACAGCGTTGAGAGGACGACGTATCAACATGTTATTTCATTCCCTCTTGTTTACGTTAGTCAGGGGCGGGAGTGGGGGAGGAGGAAGGTGCGTGGGTAAGGAGGAAAAAGAATGAAGGGAGAAAGGTAAGGTGGGAAGAGAGGTGTAAGAGTTGGATAGGTCAGCGTAAATGTTTCGGAAAATAGGTTATATTTATGTATACATCTGCGTGAGATATATATTTTATATTTTGTCTGTGTGTCGGGGATATATTGTGCTGACAGTATCTTGATTTATAATAAGAATGTGTGTGTGTGTGTGTGTGTGTGTGTGTGTGTGTGTGTGTATCTTCACGCACACACACATACATACATACATACACCACACGCCCCTTTTCCTCTCACACACACGCCCCCCCTCCCTCTCACACACAAACTACTTTCTTTTCTCCCACACTGTTTGTCCCTACCACAAAGCTCCTATCACCCCATCTCCCTATTCTAGTCTCCCCATAATGTCCACTTTTACATCTCCCCATTTCCACCTTGACCCGACTCCACCCCTCCTTTCTCCCCTCTCCCCATACTCCTCCCTTAATATCATGTCGCCTCTACTCTCCCCACAGTCCCTTTTACCTACAGCTTCTCCCCTTCCATATTTCTCTCCCCCATCTCCCTTTCCTCCCATATGTCCTCTCCCTTCCCCTACAGTCACCCATCCACGCCTTTTTTTCTCCATACTTCTCCCTTCCCTTCTACATCTCTCTTCCTCCATACCTTCCGTTCCCCCACCACACCACCTCCCTTCCCTTGTAAAATCCCCCTCCATATCTCATCCCTTTCTTACCTCTCGTTTACCTTCCACAGCTTTTCTCCTCCCCCCCCCCCTTGCACACTTCCTCTTTCCCCTCCACACTTCCTCTTTCTACTCCACACTTCCTCTTTCCTCTCCACACCATCTCTCTCCCCGCCACACCTCCTCTTTCCACTCCACACCATCTCTCTCCTCTCCACACCATCTCTCTCCCCTCCACACCACCTCTCTCCCCTCCACACCATCTCTCTCCTCTCCACACCATCTCTCTCCCCTCCACACCATCTCTCTCCACTCCACACCATCTCTCTCCACTCCACACCATCTCTCTCCTCTCCACACCATCTCTCTCCCCCCCACACCATCTCTCTCCCCTCCACATCATCTATCTCCTCTCCACACCATCTCTCTCCCCTCCACATCATCTATCTCCCCTCCACACCTCCTCTCCACACCACCTCTCTCCCCTCCACACCACCTCTCTCCCCTCCACACCACCTCTCCCCTCCACACCACCTCTCTCCCCTCCACACCACCTCTCTCCCCTCCACACCACCCCTTCCTCCCCCTACACAAACACTAACGCAACACCGACTTTAGTATCTCACCCGAAACACATTTTCTATATCCTTATGCAGGAAAAACCCTCATACAACATGCAACACTGTATAATAAATCATACAGGAGTCTGCTGCCACGCCACTGGGAGGTTTCGGGAATACATTACGTGGTCGGAATTCCAAATGAGGAGCAGCCAGGAGCGAATTTCCATTCCCGTTCCCGTTCCCTACTCTGCCACCGTTACATATGTCACTGAGAATGGATTCCAACTCTAGATTAATGGATTCCTATTCTGATGGATTCCAATCGTAGGTTCTTACTTTGGTGGAACCATACTCTAGACTAATGTATTCTTACTCTGAGAGATTCCACACCAGAGTTTCTCTGCGCCGATCGATTCTTAGCCTAATGGATTCCTACGGTACAGTACTGTAAATGATTCTTATTCTGTTGTGATGGATTCCAGTTCTATAGAAATTCATATAGTAGACAGAGAATCCTATTACAGTTGAATTCCTTCTGAGGAGTAATTCTTACTCGACTGGAGACGTCCCCACCAAGGAGTGACGTCCTTCCCCATGTGTCGATGTCACCATCAAGTAGTGACGCCTCTCCCTTTTTGTCAACGCTTTCACCAAGTAGTGACGTTCCTCCCCTGTGCTGACGTCATCCCTGTACAATGGCGTCACTCCCCCACTTCCCCGCGGAGTCTAGCTGGCACCCATATATCCTGGTGACCACAAGTATGCGGATGTGGTTGGCACCCAGAGGCACCCCTGTGGCTGCCCTCTGGCTCTATGACGTAAGAGTGCCTAAGGTCATGTCAAACGCTACACTTTTCTAAGTAAACCAAGTGAGAACATGTCAGGTTCTGGCCCACTGATAATAGCTGAGTTATATCCTAAGGCAAAGAATATATTCTGGTGCAGTATTTCCTGTCCGGTGATTATGCAACGTTTTTTCTTTTCAGCAAGGGACTCTGGGTGGGCCGGTCACAAGTAGGTCACCTCAAAGTGTGACTATTGGTATAACACGACGCGGAGGTCAGTTCTGGGTCAGTGGCAGGTCATACGGCTCGCTGCCCACCCAGGTCTCACGCTCCAGTGATCCTCTCAGGTCACGACCAATCTTGGAAAACCATGATAACAATCTCGTTTGTGGTGGACCTCTTGACTTTACCGTGATTAATGGAGGCCACAATTTAATCCCATGTTCAGTACTTTGTTTCGAAACGGAGAGAAATTCCTTAATGGAACATCTGCTATAAGTCCTGTATCGCATTTTTGTTGAGAACTACAGTATACGTGCACTCGTAAACAGTGTCATAAAGCGCGGTGTGTTGTCAATGATACACTGTTAACAGATCAAACACTGTGAAATGGATAAACCGTCCTCAGTATTACCTCGTACACAGAATATATACTGTACAATACTGAAGCAATGTATTAAATAACTGTATGTGTGTGTGTGTGTGTGTGTGTGTGTGTGTGTGTGTGTACGTGTAATAATAATAATAATAATAATAATAAGAATAATAATAATAATTAACAGTTCATTGAAAGAGCATGGCAGTCAAAAGGCTGAAAATAGACAGTTACATAATCGGGGAATGGGTCTCTTGATTGACAAATAATTATAAAAATAATAACAGTGATATATAATAACAGGATGGGGAGGAGGTTATACTAAAGGACATAATTTTCAACAAAGTAACAGTTCAAAAAGGTAAGATAGGTTGGGAGTGAGCATCTTGGTTCATTACGAGTTATTGATAATTTTTACATTGGTTGGGACTGGGTTGTTCTTGTGGCAATTAGTAGCATGCGGTTGGGGTCTCTACCACCACCACTATCACCACAAACATGCCGCTATCACCATCACTACCACTGTCACTACCACCGTCACCACCACCACTACATATAACACCACCCATCATCACTACATATAACACCATCCATCATCACTACATATAACACCATCCATCATCACTACATATAACACCACCCATCATCACTACATATAACACCATCCATCATCACTACATATAACACCATCCATCATCACTACATATAGCACCATCCATCATCACTACATATAACACCATCCATCATCACTACATATAACACCATCCATCATCACTACATATAACACCATCCATCATCACTTCATATAACACCACCCATCATCACTACATATAACACCATCCATCATCACTACATATAACACCATCCATCATCACTACATATAACACCATCCATCATCACTACATATAACACCATCCATCATCACTACATATAACACCACCCATCATCACTACATATAACATCATCCATCATCACTACATATAACACCATCCATCATCACTACATATAACACCACCCATCATCACTACATATAACACCACCCATCATCACTACATATAACACCATCCATCATCACTACATATAACACCATCCATCATCACTACATATAACACCACCCATCATCACTACATATAACAACATCTATCATCACTACATATAACACCATCCATCATCACTACATATAATACCACCCATCATCACTACATATAACAACATCCATCATCACTACTTATAACACCATCCATCATCACTACATATAACACCACCCATCATCACTACATATAACAACATCCATCATCACTACATATAACACCATCCATCATCACTACATATAACAACATCCATCATCACTACAGATCTGTACAGTAGTTTCCGAAATTCTCGTTCGGACACACACACACACACAAACACACAGACGTACTTCCTTATTTTATATATATATATATATATATATATATATATATATATATATATATATATATATATATATATATATATATATATATATATATATATATATATATTTCATGTAGATCCACAATGAAAACGTTGCCTCTGAAGATGTCTTGAATAAAGACGAAAGCTAAGGTGCTCCGTTGTTTCCCTTCTCCCGTGTGATTTTATCAAGGTATATATATATATATATATATATATATATATATATATATATATATATATATATATATATATATATATATATATATATATATATATATAATGAATACCATGCTTTTTTTTAGCTATAAATCAGTGTGATCTAAATACGATCGAAAGTCACTTTGATATTAACCAACTCCACTTATAGGTGATCAAACCACTCTCAAAGGCAATCCAGTGTTATCTGAATAATGTGCAGCATCCTAAGTCCCAACGACATCCAGATACGACCCTGTGACTTGAAACGATTCAGTAACATTTACAATCTCTCTAATGCCACTTAGATACGATGCATTGACACTTGAATACTATCCACTCCACTACCACTTAAACATGATATAATAACATTTACACAATTTTCAGTGTCATTTCAGTGGTACTTAGTGTTATTTGATATTCCACGATAATATACGCTCCAGTATTATGATATATTTTATAATAAGATCTAATACAATTTACTATTTCATTTAAACGTCTCTTAAGTCCCAGTGTTGCCTTCAAAATAATCCCACATCATCTAATGTTTTATAATACGATTCAATGTCATGTTGGATCTGAAACCAATTATGAAAACAGGTGCAATACTGAAAAGAATCTTACATATACTGCATATATCACTACCATCACCAGTCTACTCGAGCACACACACACCACCTCCCTTACCAATAGTATAATATCTGCCTCAACGAACCTCGCCCGTCCTGTGGTTTGGCAATAAGGGAAACGCTTATTTTCTGGGGTGTCTGTCTTCTTCTTTCCTTTTCTCTCCTGTCTTTTCTTGTATTGGTCTGTTTATCCGTCTATTTGTATGTCTTTATTTTGTCTGTGATCTGATTTTCTTGTTATACTTTCCCCAATTTTGTTATTTTCTCTTCCTCTCTTTATTTCTTTATGTAACTTTCGCTTTCTCCCTTTGTTTATTATTTTTTTTTCTCTCTTTCATACCCTTATCCATCGCCCCTTGCTCTCTCTCTCTTTCTCTCTTTCTTTTTCTTTCCCTCTCTCCTCTCCTCCCCTTCTCTCTCTCTCACTTTCTCTTATCCCCTTCTCTCTCATTCTCTCTTTCTTAGTCTTTTTATATCAATATAACACATACCGTCTCAGTAATTGCGTCAAACCTTCGTCTGCTGTCATCAAAGGGTTCCTGAATTCAAATATTCTGCACGTTTTCTTTTGACGGGAGAGATCTTTCGGTCTAACCTCTCTCCCAACCTCATAACCTCGAGTGTCTGATTGTTTGGGCTCATTCTACCTCTCCCTTAACCTCATAACCTCTAGTGTCTTATTGTTTAGGCTATGGTTGGACTCGGCGAGGTGTACTGGAGGGTTGGTACAGGCTGAGAATAATGTGGATTGAGGATTTTGGAATTGCAGACTTGATGGGGAGTTATTAAGTGTTTCTATGGGAGATTAAGGCTTGACGGGGATTGATGGGGTATTGGAGGAGGTTTATAGTATTGGTAGGGATTGATGGGATTGCTGGGGATTAATGGGTGTCTGTAGAAGGGGATTACTAGAATTGTGGGAGTTGAGTTAGTTGCTAGAGATAGAAAGGAACGGAAGGATTCATGGGCTTTGGGTGGGAATTCGTAGGGATGGGGTTTATTAAGGTTAAACAGAGGTTATTATGGCCAAGACGATAAGACGATAAGAGAAAGTAATACGAGTCACAAGCCACTTATCTTATCATTCTGATCCTACAGTAAAGTGGTCACCTTTAATCACATTACCTTGGAAATGTTAGCAGTATGGTTAAGATTAATGCCTATAAGAACATACGAACAAAAGAACATAAGAATGGAGGAAACTGCAGCGGGCCTATTGGCCTATACTGGGCAGTCCCATTTACACCCAACCCCTATTGCTCATATATCCACCCAACTTATGTTTAAAGCTGTATGTATATTATGTATGCTGGATTATATATCATGTATGTATATTATGTATGTGCTCCATTTATGTATTATTATTCAGAACCTAACATGGCGCAGTGCGTAGTCTTACTGGATAATTACGAGTGATAGTGCAAAGTTTGTAGAAAGCCGGCTAGGGTCCCCTCCCGTCTTGGGTCAAGCCTTGGGTCAACTCCCGCGCCATCTCTCCTCGAAGAATTTCAGCAACTTTGAGCAGTGTCAGTGACAGTGATTTTCTGTGAAGTGTTTAGTGCATTGTGTGTTCGTGCCATTCATGTGTGACCTTGTTCTAAAGGATTCCCAAGGTATACGGCACGTTCTGGGCATTTGTAAGGAGTAAAGTTCAGTGCACCCGTCTCTGACCGCGTCCTGAGGGTAACTAGACTGACTGGGAGTCGCCGCGCCTCTCCCTCCACCCCCCTCACAGCGCCGCCTCCACCCCCCCTCACAGCTGGGGCGAGACGCTTTGCCGGCCCAGGACACACACTCACACGTACTAACACTCGCTGACCGCGCGGCTTCCTTATATATATTTTATATATATAACCTACTTATCTGTGTATTTAATTAATTTTTTGTCTGAAATCTTGTTGATACGACGGGCTGACCGGTCAACACTGATTAAGACATAGTACACAGAGGAAGTAGTTATGTCTCACGCCTTACGTAGCCGTGGACCCAGCGTCTGGATGACCCAGGCGGGTGATAGCCCCGCAGAGATGGATGACCAGACCGGCCACGACGCTTCAGCCCCCACATCGCGCAGTCCCTCACCTCAATATTCAGCGTTGTCTCCAGAGATAATTGCTTTACTGAAGTTTATGAGAGATGAGAAACGCGAGGATGAAGCCCACAGACGTTTGGCGGATGAGCACAGAAGGCAAGCAGAGGCAGAACGAGACAACCAACGGAGATTGGAAGACAGTGAACGGTTTGAAGCCTTGATATCTCGCCTCACTGTTAACCAAGCCCCTGGCTCTAACACTGCCTCGGTACTGACTGGTTCAGATACCTCATCCATGCTTCCTTCACGCCCCCCAGCCCCACCTAAAGCAGCAGCTCAAACGCCGCCCATCTTGAAGCCTGATGAGACTTTCCAGACTTTTCGTGAATGGCGGCGACGGTGGACTGATTACTCTACAATGGTGGATCTCCAGAGTTTGTCACAGCCTAAACAACTCATCCAGCTGCGTATGTGCCTGTCCTTGGAAATTCAGCGTGTCTTGGAACATACGTTGCAGGTACCCCCAACCTCTTCGCTGTCTGTAGAGGAGGTACTGGACGTTCTACAACGGCACATCAAAGGACAGCAGAATGAAGCTCTGCGCAGGAGGGAATTGTTTAGCTGCAGACAGATGGAGGGTGAGTCTTTTGATGCCTTTTACGTGCGTCTTAAGAGAGCCTCGGAAGAGGTAGATATATGTCCAGGCCACCACCAGCAGTGCGAGGAGACCCAGTTGAGGCAGGTGATCCTGATGGGTGTTAAGGACGAGGAACTTGTCCAACGCCTCACCTCCCTCGACTCTTCCTCTTCTCTTAAGGATGTGTTGACGATATGTCGCTCCTATGAGGCTGCCAGGTGTGCCACCTCTGCCATCCGTGCTCCCCCTACAGCTGTACGCGCTGTGTCCCGGTACAAGAAGGACAAGAAGTCTGTTCCTACGCCTTCGCCCACCACGTCCACGCCTGGTTTATTTTGCAACAACTGTGGTAAGCAGCACGGAACACAGGTGTGTCCAGCTGCTCAGTCTACCTGCAACAGTTGTGACCGTAAGGGCCACTGGTCACTCACAGTACGGTGCCCAGCCAAACGCGTCCAGTGCAATGTGTGTGGTCGTCTGGGCCACTATGACAAGTGTTGCCCTTCCAACATACCCAAGGGACCGCGTCGGCGGAAGCTTCAGCCCCCCTCCACCAGAGAGGGCCGCCCACAGTCTTCCAATCAGAGGTACGACGACTCTTGACAACGCTCGAGCCACATTAGGAATGTGTGCTCCCCCCAGCGTCCCAGGACCAAAGTCCCCCAGTACATCAGCGTCATCGTGACCTACGGCGGTGTGTCATCCCGCCTTCAGATGTTGCCCGACACCGGCGCTGATGCTACAGTCATCGGCCCCCAGCATTTGCAATGCTTGGGGCTCTCTCCAAGTGATCTAGGACCGCCCCCCAAGGATCTCCGCTTTATGGCAGATGGTTCACAGATGACCCCGGCCCTGGGTTCACTCCAAGCACAAGTCACCTTTGGCAACAGGTCGTGTCAAGCCTGGATTGATGTGCATAACGGTGTCCAGACTCCTTTGCTGTCCTACAGACATTGTCAGGAGTTGGCCATCATCTCCCAGGACTTCCCCAAACCTATTCTTGAGGTAAAACACGCCAACAGGGTGCAAAAAGGGAGCAGCAACGACCCTGCTGCCGCCCTACCCCTGCCTCTTGCCAGTGACACCTCTCCTTCGGATGCTCGGAAGTACTTCCTGAAGGAATTCAGCGACGTTCTGGTGACCAAGTCCGCTCTGGAATCCAAGCCTCTCAAGAAGATGGCAGGCCCCCCCATGAGGATCCACCTGAGGGACGACGCGAAGCCATTCGCTATTTACACCCCTCGACTGGTTCCCCTGGCCTTCCGCGAGGCGGTCAAAAACGAGCTGGACTCCATGGTCGCCCAAGAAATTATTGTACCAACCGGCGATGACCCGTCTCCATGGTGTCACCCGATGGTTGTCGTCGCAAAACCTAAAGGTGGTGTTCGGATCACCACTGACCTTTCCAAGCTCAACAACCAGGTGTCTCGTCCTGCGCACCCTTCTCCCACGCCCTTTGCAGCCATACGCAGCGTGAACCCGAAGGCGCGCTTCTTCACGACGATGGACGCCCTGTGTGGATACTGGCAGATAGAGCTTGCCGAGGAAGACCGACCACTCACAACGTTCATCACCCCGCATGGACGTTACAGTTATTGCCGTGGCCCCATGGGATTCGCCGCTACAGGAGACGCTTTCTGTCTTCGAGGTGATATGGCTCTACAAGGTCTGGCAAACTGCGTGAAAGTGGTCGACGACATACTCGTGTACGACGAGGATTATATGGATCACCTCTGCCGTATCTACGAGGTACTCAACAGGTGCCGGAAGCACGGCATTACCCTAAATGCCGACAAGTTTGTTCTGGCCAGCTCTTCAGTTGACTTTTGTGGGTACACCCTCTCAGGGAATGGTATCGCAGCTGACCCGGAAAAGGTCCGCGCCATTACGGATTTTCCCACCCCTGCTAACCTGACCGACTTGAGGTCCTTCATAGGTCTCGTCAACCAGTTAGCAGAGTTTTCGTCGGACATCTCCGCAGCTGCTCAACCACTTCGCCCCCTGATGAGCCCCAAGAGGACATTCCTGTGGACCCCCGACCACGACAAGGCCTTCCAGCAAGTGAAACAGGCCCTGTCTCGTCCACCTGTCCTCGCCACGTTTGACCCAGCCTTGCCGACAGTTCTGCAGACAGATGCCTCACGCTTGTATGGCGTGGGATACGCCCTACTGCAGGATCATGGTGGAGGGCAGTTCCGGCTCGTCCAGTGTGGCTCGCGTTTCCTCTCTGACACTGAGACGCGCTATGCCACTATTGAGTTGGAGCTGTTGGCTGCGGTTTGGGCGATGTCCAAGTGCAGGTTTTACCTCATAGGCCTGCAATACTTTCACCTAGTGACCGACCATCGCCCGCTTGTCCCGATCCTCAACCACTACACGCTAGACGCCGTTGAGAACCCTCGCCTCCAGCGTCTGAAAGAGAAACTCTCGGCGTACATCTTCACTGCAGTGTGGCGTGCTGGTAAGGAGCTCTGCATCCCTGATGCCTTATCCCGCTCCCCTGTCAGCCGCCCTACTCCAGAAGACCATGTACTCGACGCCGACCTCGCTCGTTCCGTCAGGACTGTGGTCACTCTCCATGCCGTCCAATCCCTTCGTTCGGACCTGTCACCAGATGACGACAAGGCAATGGAGGACCTTCGAACAGCGGCCCGAGATGACCCTTCCTATGTCCGACTCGTCGAGTGTGTGAGGAATGGATTTCCTAGCAACCGCTACGATCTTCACAACACCCTGCTCCCGTATTGGAAACTCCGCGATGAACTCTACTGCGACGGAGACCTTGTTCTGTACGGAGCACGTGTAGTTGTCCCTGCTGCATCACGTCCCCACGCCTTGGCCCGCCTTCACGACAGTCACCGTGGAGCTGAGGCCACCAAACGACGTGCACGACAGACTGTGTTCTGGCCCGGCATCAACTCCGACATCTCCAATGTTGTCCGTGCGTGTGAGCCCTGCCAAGTATTACAACCCAGCCAGCAGCAGGAACCCTTTATGAGTGACGACAACCCCACCCGCCCCTTTGAGTCTGTGTCGGCCGACTTTTTCTGTGTGTCAGGAAAGTCCTTCCTCGTTATCGTCGACCGTCTCTCTGGTTGGCCGGTTGTCATCAAGTGCGGTAATGACACGACGTCTGCCGCCACCATCAGCAAGTTCCGCCACTACTTCCGTGACGTGGGCGTTCCTGTACGCCTGCGAACCGACGGAGGGCCTCAGTTCACAAGCCGGGACTTTGCTGCGTTCCTTGACCGATGGGGAGTCCGGCATGTGTTGTCATCGCCCCATTACCCGCAGTCCAACGGCCACGCTGAGGCTGCTGTCAAATCCCTGAAGCACCTCATCCTTAAGGTGGCCCCTTCTGGGAACATTGACTGCGAGGCCTTCGACAGGGGTCTTCTTGAACTCCGCAACACACCTAACTACACCGGACGCTCCCCTGCCCAGGTTTTGTATGGACGCCCCCTTCGTTCTTGTGTCCCTGCTCACCCTCAATCCTTCTCCAAGGAGTGGCAGGCCAAGACAGAGGATTGTGATCGCCGAGCCGCCGAACGTGTTCAGGACGTCGTCGCCCGCTACAATGACCACGCCCGTTCTCTCCCCAGGTTGAGTGTCGGCACCCAAGTCCGTGTTCAGGACCCGACCTCCCTACGTTGGGACAAAGTAGGCGTAGTCATGGGTCTCGGCAGGTCACGGGACTACCAGGTGCGGTTACCCAGTGGTCGTGTGTGGTGGAGGAACCGCCGTTTTCTCCGACCCGTAACAATGCCTTCTGCTGGCCCCGCCACCAGTGTTGAGTCCCATACCCTTCCCAGTGATGAAGTCCCTCGACGCTCAGAACGGATCCAAAAGAAAAGGTCCGCTCAAGACTTTGCTATGAGCGTATAGGGGGGAGGGAGGTGTATGTATATTATGTATGCTGGATTATATATCATGTATGTATATTATGTATGTGCTCCATTTATGTATTATTATTCAGAACCTAACAGAAGCTATCCAGCGTATTCGAGTTTATGATGATGTTTGGTATCGTGTTCCATTGATCCACTACTCTATTTCCAAACCAGTGTTTACTTATTTCGCGCCTAAATCTAAATTTGTCTAATTTAAAACCATCGTTACGAGTTCGCTCCTGGTTGGATAGTTTGAGTACCTTTGTAATGTCCCCTTTGTTTAGGCCTGACTTCCATTTATACACCTCGATCATATCGCCCCTCACTCTACGTCTCTCGAGGGAGTGCAAATTAAGATGCATTAACCTGTCTCTGTACTCAAGGTTCCTAATGCCCTGGATTAGTCTTGTCATTCTCCTCTGAATTTTTTCTAGGGATTCTATATCCATTCTGTAATACGGTGACCAAAATTGAACTGCGTAATCCAATTCTCTAGTCTTGTAACTAATACTCCTTTGTATGAACCTAAGTACTTTATTAGCCTTGTTTCTAGCAAATACACATTGTTTACTTGGCTTAACCCTACGTCGGTACCCTGGGTTTTCCCGACTTCATCCGTACCTTGGGATGTTGCGACTCCCCGTTAAAGAAAATTCAGTTATTGTTATTAATTTGCAACATATATCCATGTAGCTGTTTAGCAATATTCTTTCACTCACTAGGGAACAGATTGATTTCATTGTAGCTGTTATTTATTAATTTTTGAGTACAAAATGGAAAAAATAAACTTTTGATTCGATGCTCATTTATTTTGTAAAGGCGTACATAATTATGCCTGAAATGATAAGATTTTTTCATTATCATGATAAAAAAGAAAACAAAAAAGAAAACATTCTTTACTACATATCTAACTATATTTGGCAGTGTTGTGACATAATAAATAATTATTATACTGTAGTATATTTTTGCAAAAACACACTAAGAAAATAATAGCGAAATGCATGACTCGTCAAAATAACCGGAAACTGTTCCAATAAAAAGGAAATTGCGAGAAAAATATGAGTGGAGTCATTACAGAGCCTTGAAGGGTAAGCGTGTTTTTTTTACAAATATTATCACCATTACCAATCACTCAGATTTATCACCTGCTAATGTATCTTGACAATCAATGCAACTCACAGTCGCCTTGCTATGATCAACCTGGTCTCATGGCTCACTGATTTCTTGACTGGACGCCGCCAGGCAGTGCGGTATCAGAGCTCGGTCTCCATGTTCCAACACCTCACCTGCGGTGTTCCCCAGGGGACCAAGATGGGACCACTGTGCTTCCTTATCCTGATCAACGACACTCTATCGGACACTCCTCACAGGAGGAAGTACGTAGATGACTGCATTGTGGGGGTTTCAGTGGACAACACCGCACCAGACTACTCATCGCTACAAGGCACCCTGGACAGGGTACAGGCATGGACTACGGAGAACAAGTTCACCATCAACCACACCAAAACCGTAGTCAAGCACATCAACACCGCCACCACTCCAGTGCAAGCCCCAGCAGTCACAGTGGGTGCCCACCCTCTCCAGCTGGTGAAGTCTGCCAAATTCCTGGGTGTAACTATAGACACCAAACTTGACTGGACGGCCCATGTAAATAACACAATCAAGGCAGCCTCGTACCGTCTCTACATGCTACGACGACGTAGGTCACTTGGGACACCCACGCCAGAGCTGAGGACCATCTACAACGCTTTTATTCTCCCCAAACTAACGTATGCGTCACGAGCCTGGTCGTCTTCTCTCAACTCCACCCAACAACGTCAGCTAGAGAAGGTACAGAAAAGGGCCTGCAGAATCATGCTCGGCGCAGACTACTCCGGCTACACCAACGCTCTCTCTCCACCCTGGAAATGCCATCCCTCAGTGACCTCCACCACCAAGCACTGGAAAGGTTTGGCAGTGGACTACTGCACCACCTTCGTCATCGCCACCTCCTGCCACCGGCAGCTCCCCACCCACCTCGCGCAGTCCGCCATACTGCTGATTGGGGTTAATCATTATTTTGACATGGGTTGGCAAGACCATGTAACACCTGTTATTGTTTGTATAATGTGAAAATGCAAGTTTTTTCCCCTGATTCTATTCTAGATAAGTAGCTATTCTAGCTGATCACATACTTTGATCACTCACTGTGTATGTGTTTTTTCTCCTGGCATAGAAGCTATGATCTTGGCGGGAGGTATAGTGAGTTATGTCAGATCAAACCAAGCTAGTAAAAAAGATACATATAAGTGACTATGAGGGAAGTACTATATATAGGTAGCGGTTATTGTTTGTAAAATGTGAGGATGCATTATCGCCTCAGAGGCCATTCTAGATATTGCATATGATATTACCATGATCACTGTCTATATGTGTAATCAGTTCTCTGGTATGGAAGCTTTGGTCTTGGCGGGAGGCGTAATGATTGTTTATAAGACCTTAGCTTACAGTCCAGAGAAGAACAGCACATATAACAGTGAGTAGAGGAGCACGTGTTTACCTACGTAAGCTGACACACCCTACAGTAATTAAGGTGAGATTAAGACCTGACCCAATGGAGATCGCGGTCACAAAGGAAACCAAAGTTCTCATTTTCACGCAATCATGACCGTGTTAACTCAAGAAACTACCCTCCAGCCCTCACCACTAACCTCGGCAAACACAGCTGTCTCGACACACCTAGATTAGTGTTAATTAGTGACGACATCTGCCGGCCTGACACCACCAATATAAGGGGCCGACAGCTCCTTCCCAAGAACAGACAAGGAGAGAAAGTGCTCAGAGGAAGACGGAGTCACGCTCGTCACTAGTCGAGGTCAGGAGGGAGACTTCCCCCCCCCCCCCCCAGCACCGAGTCCCCAGCTAGCAGACTCTTCCAAAGGAGACAGAGTCCAGCAGTACCTGCAGACAATCCCCAGCCGCTGGGCCTCCCTTAGGTCACACGTGAGTCATTGTCAGAGAGATCCATAGGGTGAGTTAATTAAGGTGCAAAGTGTATCCATTTCATGTTTGTGTCCGAGAGTCATTGTCTAGTAACGTCAATATAATGATCTATTAATGTGTCCATGCCAATGAGTTAACTAATAAATAGCTGTACTTAGAATTGGTGTTTGGAAGTTTTCCCCTACGAATATTATACCGAGTTAAAATAACTAATCGGCCATGCTATCAAACCTTCCTCACTTTGCAATCCTACAACTATAGATTATTACTATTATTTCCACGTGAGAGTCCCTTCATTACACTTACGTACATTCATCTCAAGGCCGAAGTGTGCATACGCATCTGCTCAAGTGTTCAGGATCTCCTGTAGGCTGCGTTTATTGTGAGCGACAAGGGTGAGGTCGTCTGTATACTGAAGTTCAGTAATAGAAGCTGCCCACACATTTGTTCTTGCCTGGAGTCGTCTTATGTTGAAAAGACCCATAATCCAGTACTCGATGTGCACCCCGCCGGCTTAATTGGCGCTGGCACGAGTAATGAAGGCAGCCAAGAAAATGGAAAAGAGAGTTAGTGCCAGTACACACCCTTGTTTAACCCCTGTTTGGATGGGGAAGAACTCAGACTGGGTGCCAATGTTCAGTACACTGCCGTTCATGCCATCGTGAAGTTGTCTCACAATGGCGATGAATTTTGGTGGGTAGCCAAAACGGTTGAGGGTCCACAAGAGGGCTTCCCTGTTGACCGAGTCGAAGGCCTTGGTTAGGTCGATGAAAGCCATGTACAGGTCACGATGCTGTTCTCTGCACTTTTCCTGTATCTGAAGGGCAGCAAAGATGATGTCTGTGGCTGCCATGTGATGGTCGAAAGCCACATTGAGATTCTGAGAGGAAGTTTTCCGCATCGGGAAGAAGTCTGTTTAGTGGGAGAACTACTAGGGCGATATTCTTGCCAACTACGGACAGCGGAGAGATCCCGTGGTAGTTGCCACAGTCTGACCGGTCTTCCTTGTTCTTATAAATATTGACGATGGAGGCGTCTTTAAGAGCATGGGGGATATCCTCCTTTTCCCATATATTCTCCAGGAGAGAGTGGAGACAGCTGGTAAGCAGAGGTCCTCCTGCTTTATATGCCTTGAATGTGATTCCATCAGGCCCTGAGGATTTGTTATTTTTCATCTGTTTGATGGCAGTAGCTACCTCATCCAGGGATGGAGGATAGCTGAGGTGGGTCACCTCTGGATGCTGAGGGACCTGCTGGCAGGACATCCACATTGGTGTTTCGGGTGAGAAGTGAATGGTAGTGCTCTTTCCAGCACTGAAGGATGCCTTCATCGTCTATAATTAGGGAGTTACAATCGGATGAGCGGAGGGGGTCTGCGCCACGAGTGAATGGCCCATAAAATGTTTTACTGGAATTAAAAAATTCGCTCATTTTGTGCTGATCTGCAAATATTTGTGAATTACATGCTTTATTTTAGACCAGTCGTTCTTTAGATTGCGAATTTCATGCTGAGCCGCTGCTTTCTTCTTGTGAAAGGTATCAACTTTGGTACATGACTGAGGGTTGTATAGCCAGTCAGTTAAAGCAGCACGTTTATCATCGTAGGGTACATTGATTGCCGGGTCATTTTCATGAAACCAGTCCTGGTGTACTCTTCCGATCAGGCAGTGTCTCTTTGTAGGTTTTTTTGTCTTGACAGTATTGAGAATATTCCATTCGGCACTGGGATTTGGATTGTTTGTAGTCAGGTTGTTTATCAGCCCATGTTCGAGCTGCTCTCCAATAATAGGTTGGCTCTGACGAGCCGATTTTCAGTGTTGCAGTTTCTGAGCCTTGCATTGCACGGGTGTTTAGGACATCTCGGTAATCCTTTTCTCAGAGAATGATGTAGTCAATGAGGATCTTGGGTTTGCCATGGACCCTTGAACTTGTAGGCCTGCCTAAACAAGGTATTGGTGATAGTGAGGTTGTGTGCAGCACAATTGCTGAGGAGGAGTAGGCCATTGGGATTACACTTGCCTAGTCCATTTCTCCCTATGGTTCCTTGCTAAATGTCAGCATCTTTGCCAACTCTGACATTGAAATCATCAAGGAGCACAACCTTATCTTCTCCGGGAATAGAAGTTTGCACTCTGTCGAGGTCGGAGTAAAAGGCCTCCTTGATGTCATCCTCTGAATCCAGTGTGGGTTATATGCACTGATGAAAAAGGCATGATGCGAGTGATTCAGTGGGATTCGGAGCGTAATGAGGTGCTCGCTGATCCCAATAGGCATTTCAGTTAGCCTGTGTAGAATGCGTTGGTGGATGGCAAAACCAACTCCACAAATGCGGTTTCTCTCCACAGCAGGCTTACCCTTCCAGAAGAAGGTATAGCCAGACCCACGTTTTGTGAGTTGACCCTCGTCTGGGTGCTGGGACTCACTAATTGCTGGCACAAGGGCTGTTCTTCTTTCAGGATGCTCATTTGTGCAAGTATCCAGAAAGGTCCAGACATTCCATGCAGTGACCATAAGAGGTTGCATAGTTTGTTTTTGTTTGGATCTGTGATTATGATACTGTTTTCGACCATATAAGGATGACCTTACTGGGTGTGGTTGCCCAGTCAGGTTGTTATTTTTAGGCAGGCTATGTTTAGGGAACCTTTTCTAGCCCCCTCCCCATGTGGGGTGAGCAGAGTGACTCCTCGAAAGGGTTCCTCAGTTACACAGATAGGACCTGATTGCACTGCTGCTTAGATCCCAGTGCATAAATGACCATCTTCTCTTTGCTGCCCGTGTGCAGAGTTGTGACTAGAGACTCTTGGCAGTCATCTCTGCCTGTCCCCGTCGACACTCGTCCGTTGCCATAGGACTTTTGGGGGTATAAGTGATTTGATGATAATGAGATGTATGATGAGCTGGATGATAGCTGCACTTGAGTTGATTTATGTGGTGAGGCAGGAGCGTAGGTGTAAACCACGCATCTTGGCTCTCCCTTTTCCTTATCCAGTGATGCAAGTGTTGCAATGCCTGGGGAGAGGGAGAATTGCAATGGACTGCCGAAAGCTCAGTTTGTTGGGTTTCGCCTTAGTAGCCTGTCCCGAAGGCTGAACATATACAATGAACTGAGGTGATAGGTTACATATGGTGGAAGCAGGGAGTGGGTCACTTGATTGACAAAAGCTTTCAATATAAAAATATAAGAAACAAAGATTCAACATATAGATTAACTATAGATCTGGTAATGTTTGAGCTGGACTTGTAAGCATTCTTGTGATCTGATGTTGGTGCCCACTGTCTGGATGCCCGTTGCGTCATACCTGGGTGTTAATGCACTACCTCACTACAGCTGCAGATGCACCACGTGGTCAGGGTAGGTCCTCCAGCTCAAACAGGGTATTGGAGAAGGTTCTTGTTCCCTATGTGATGAAGTTAGGAATTCATAGTTCCTCACCTGGGTGGAGTAGGGAGTCCTCATTTCTCTCCTGATGTAGTTAGGAGTCTTTCTTTGCTTCTCATCTATGTTGGTGGTGGCGAGTGTACGGTGGACAGGGTGTGTCTGGTCCGGTCAGGTCAACATTGACTGCTAAGCACTGATTGTTGCTCTAACAGTTTTTTTTTCTTTTTAGTTGAAATTTTCACTTTTGTGTATCACTTGTGGGTTGATGGTCAATCTTTGCACTGTATTGTTGGTAGGAGGATGTTGATAAATCCAGATAGGGAGGTGGAAATGGGGAAAGGGAGTGCCCGACAAACCTGGCTGGCAGCTTTCTCCATGGTCAAGAGACCACGGGCAGCGCGGACGTCCTCATCCTATGAACACACACATAAACACACACACACTACATCCTTGACCACCGTAGGGTCAAGATCTGTTCAGATGCTGCTCCTGCTGAGTCATGTTCGGCCCCATTCCTGAATTCCCTCTCCCGACTCATCCTCACCACCGGGATATCTACATAATCAAAAGTGACAATTTCGTTTCGGAAAGAAGTGGGATCAGTGTTGAAAAAGAAATCATGAGGTGCGGGGTTTCTTAGCTGATTCTTTATGTATTTTGCGTGCTGATTCCAAAAATGCCATTCATTTTTCCCAATCAGGTCAGATTTTTATGCTATGGGAATTAGGAAAAAATCGAAATTCTTAAATATGATGTCAAAATTTTTATGCAAAATATATCATAAGAAATGTAACCACAACACATAGGACCAAAATATGTCAACTACATAGATGCCTTTACAGTTAGACATGCATAAATGGCTGTCACAGAGAATTTCTTTGGTTTTTGGTGTCTGGGGCGTCCCGTTTCAGACACCAACAGTAGTCGGCGAGCATGTTGATATCCAAGCGACCCTGGTACCGCTCCTCCATTACACGGATATCTTGATGGAAGCGTTCTCCTTGTTCCTCACTCACATCACCACAGTTTTCTGGAAAGTAGTCCAAGTGGGAGCTGAGGAAGTGCATCTTGATGGACATGCGTGCACCAAGAACTTTGTAGCTCAGAAGTAGGTCCTCAACAACTCGTTCATACTCTGGACTTCTGTAGTTGCCAAGAAAACTGGAGACAATAGACTTAAAGGCATACCAGGCTTTCTTCTCATTTACATCCATGCTGCAATCAAACTTGGGATCTTTGAAAAGCTCTCTGATCTGAGGGCCATCAAAAATTCCTGCATTCAGCTTTTCCTCACTGACTTTTGGAAATTTTTCTTTCAGAAAATTGAAAGCCTGGCTTTTTTTGTCTAGTGCCTTTACAAAGTTTTTGAACAGACCGAGCTTGATGTGCAGTGGCGGAAGAAGAATGTTCTGCGGATTCACCAGAGCATGGGCAACAACATTGTGAGAACCTGGAGTAAGTCCACTTCTTGCAGGCCAGTCACGTTGCATGTAGTGCTGCTTGTCTGCTCGACTATCCCACAGACAGAGGAAACATGCCATGTACCACCAGATGAAAAAGAAATTTAATTGTGAAAAAATATATGAAAAAAACACGGACATACACTCTTTTCCTTTGCGTCACGGCGGACATTTAAATGGCCGGCGAGCACGTGGGTGTATTCAAATGCATCGTAAGGGCATTAAAACTGACCGAAATCTTTTCTGAGAGGCTTGCCAATGTCTCCGATGATTTTTTTAATGAACGAATATGAGGATCCCATTTTGAGCGAAAAATGCCAATATTTTACCTGAATCTCCGCTGAAAATGCTATAGCACAAAATTCTGACCTGATTGAGCAAAATGGATAACATTTTTGAGATCAGCATGCAAAATACACCCAGAAAAGCTTAATAATATACAAACCTCAAAAACTATGCAGGGCAGTGTAATGATGAACAGTTTTTAAGCCAGTGAATTGAGTACTAGACAGTATCAGTGAGAGCCTTGACCCAACACTGAGATAAGCACCCCTTGAACCGCCGTCTAGCTGGCCTCTGGGAACAACAATGCACCTGGCTATGAGATAACACAACACCACCCAGCAGAATGAGGCACTGTGAAACCACTCCACACCACACCGTGTCCCCATGACTACATGAGGTCCTTCATATCAACACCCGAGGGCGAGTTACTACACCACGTGAACACCACACCACCCGATGTCTCCATGACCACGTGAGGTCCTTCATATCAACACCCGAGGACGAGTCACTACACCACGTGAACATCACACAGCCCGATGTCTCCAAAACCACGTGAAGTCCTTCATATCAACACCCGAGGACGATTTCCTGAACCACGTGAACACCACACCACCCGATGTCTCCATGAACATGTGAGGTCCTTCATATCAACACCCGAGGACGAGTCACTGCACCATGTGAACATCACACAGCCCGATGTCTCCATGACCACGTGAGGTCCTTCATATCAACACCCGAGGACGATTTCCTGAACCACGTGAACAGCACACCACCCGATGTCTCCATGACCACGTGTGGTCCTGGACAAGGACAAAGGACAAAGTTGGGCCTTTAAAGTCAGGGAGGGGAGAATTGATAAATGGCAGTGAAGAAATAAGCAAAGCATTGAACAGCTACTTCTTATCAGTTTTCACAGAAGAAATTTGCGATGAAATTCCAGA
Organism: Homarus gammarus; assembly: GCA_958450375.1. Classification (NCBI taxonomy): domain Eukaryota; kingdom Metazoa; phylum Arthropoda; class Malacostraca; order Decapoda; family Nephropidae; genus Homarus; species Homarus gammarus. The sequence continues at coordinate 824,099 of CAUDMG010003284.1, forward strand.
GGTGGAACTGATATTTAAGGGAAAGGAAGAAGAGAAATTAAAGAATATCACTATCAGAAAAGAGGATGTTCTTAAGAAGATAAATAAACTAAAGAAAACAAAATCCCCAGGGCCGGATGAAATTTTCCCTCGAGTCTTGAAAGAGTGTGGGGAACAGATTAGCGGACCCCTCGTAAACTTATTTACAAAATCATTAGACACTGGAGTTGTGCCAGACTTGTGGAAACAGGCAAATGTAGTACCCATATTCAAAAAGGGAGACAGAGCATCAGCGTCAAATTACCGGCCGATCAGTTTGACGTCAGTAGTGGGGAAATTTCTTGAATCAATTATAGCAGATAGCATCCGATCGCATCTAGAAAAAAAGCAAATTAATCTACGACTCTCAACATGGGTTTACAAAGGGAAAATCTTGTCTAACAAATCTGCTAACATTTTTTAGGAAAGTCTTCGAGGTAGTAGATAATGACGAAAATTACAATGTTATTTACTTAGACTTTAGCAAAGCATTTGACAGAGTACCGCATCAGAGGCTTCTGAGAAAAATTAAGGCTCATGGTATCGACGGGAAAGTTTTAAATTGGATAAAATCATGGCTCACCGATAGAACGCAGAGGGTCAGCGTAGATGGCGTTAAATCTGAGTGGGGCAGTGTAACCAGTGGGGTTCCCCAGGGGTCAGTACTAGGCCCACTCTTGTTCATAATCTACATAAACGATTTAGATACTGGGATCAGCAGTGACCTAAGCAAGTTTGCGGATGACACCAAAATAGGGCGGCAAATTAATTCAGGGCAGGATGCAAATACATTACAGGAGGATCTAAATAAACTGCAGGGGTGGTCTGAAAAATGGCAAATGAAATTCAACACCAGCAAGTGCAGCGTATTTAATATTGGAAGAACAAATACATATAATGTATACAGCCTTAACAACATCAACCTAGAGAAGTCGACTTGCGAAAGAGACCTAGGGGTTAGGGTGTGTCAATTTTGTCAACATGTTAAAAATCAAGTTTGGTAGTCAAAATATTGTGCCTCTTTATGTCTAAACTTGAGATTAGCAAACAAAAATGAATTGAAATAACCCTCACCTACATCAATTATACCATAAAGTTTCAAATATCAGTATTTCAACAAATTAATGAGACTTGATTAGAATTATTCACTTGATATTAACTAATCTCATGTAAGCATATGGATTATGGAGTATTTTATGGTTCTATAGCTTGTGTACAATATGCATGTCAGAACATGAACATGAACAGGCTCTCCGTGTGGGACAGTTTAATTCTTGTTTTGACTTGTACCAAGCGTGAGGATAAGGCGCCCGGCTCACTCTCCTTCTAGATATCATAGACGGTGGTTTGCTCTCATTGCACTTGCACCTACTCTACCAGACGAATTTTACATTTTAATTATTGTAAGTAGGGCATATTGATTGTCGCAGTTACTTATATCATTGTATAAAACATTATGTTCTAAGAAATTATTATGTTATTTCTGTTACAGCATTTTTGATAAACAAATTGATATTTTTTGAAACAACAATTGAATTATGAAACATTGAAATATTTTTCTATTTGTCATATAGTGTGAAGATGTCAAAATTGAAGACAAGAAGTCAGTTGTCAACCCACTTGAGCCTGCTAGTTGGTAAAGGGAAGGAGCTTCCTGTATCAGAACTTCCAACAGTGAGAGACATGCAAAGATTAGGGTTACTCCTTCGAGAAAAAAATGCAAAGGACAGAAGGAACTATACAGATAAAGAACTCATAAATGACATGATAGTCCCTCTTCTGCATCAATGGACAAAAGCTAATGCACTATTCAAACCACTTGTGATTAATCAGTGTCGAACTATTGAGCTAAAACTAACGAAATTATGGCACAAAGCAGTTGAAACATCACTTGGTAAAGGAAACTTGGCCAGGAAAAATGAATTTCTGCACACACTTGATACTCTGTTTGACATTTTGACCTGCAAGTGCTCCATACAATTATGTTCTGAATCCAACTGTCCTCACTCAGGTAAAAGAGAAAATAATTCCCACATTGATTGTGGTTGTCCTCGTGAAAAGAAGATCCTTGTTTTAGAGCTTGAATTTATAAAGGCACAGAGGACAAAGGCAGAAGGCCAAGGAAATATGCAAATGGGTTCAATAGATTATTCAGAAACAAAGAAGCAGATTGCTAATGCCAAGAAGAGAGAACAAATCCGAGAGAGGGAACAAAAGAAGAAAATGAAGAGTGAAGAAGCCATCCAAAGAGAGGAAGAGCTGTGTCAAGATGTTTATCACTTCTTTGATAGTTCTTCTGATGAACAGGAAGCAACATCAGATGATAGTTCCAAAGAGCCATCTGAACCTTTACCAAAGAAAATGAAATACAACACAAGAAATATTTCAAACATTGCTTTAGCTAGTATTCGCCACCATGCTGGACTTCGTGAGGCTGCAGAAATTGCAACTGCCGCTTGGATAGATGCAGGCCTCATCAGCCGAGAGGATGTATCTTTGGTGATAGATCATAATAAAATTAGAAGAGCACAAGAAAAAATAATGAAGGAAATATCTGATCAGCATGAAAAGGATTTAAGCGAGGGAGGGCTCTCCTGTCTTTTGTTTGATGGAAGAATAGATGACACAAAAGTATTGCTAGAAGTAGAGGGAGTGAACAGAAAGTTTCCAGGTCTCATGAAAGAAGAACACTACTCTGTCTGTTCTGAGCCTGGTGGTCGGTTTTTGTTTCACTTTGCTCCCGAAACTGAAGTAGAAGGGAAGAAACATGCAGAGGTCATTGCTGATCATATTTTATGTTGGGCTCAGGAGAGAGGACTTGGCAGTTCACTGCAGGCTGTTGGTGGAGATTCAACTGCAGTGAACACCGGATGGCAGGGGGGGTGTAATGACGCATTTAGAGAAAAAACTAGGAAGAAGACTTGTTTGGATTGTATGTGATTTACATACAGGCGAGCTACCTCTTCGTCATCTCATCCAGGAACTTGATGGTCCTACAAAGAGCAACAACAAGTGGTCAGGTCCCCTTGGCATCATGCTGGATGAAGCAACACAACTAGAAATAAATACAACCTTTCCAAAGGTCGAAGTTGGCCCTCCCCTTCCGGCGTTGTCTGAAGGAGTCATCAAAGATCTCGGCACAGATCAATCCTATGCTTATCGTATTGCCCAAGCAATAAGATCAGGAGAAGTGCCTCAGTCATTGGCTCTCTTGGAGATTGGACCTGTCAGTCACAGCCGTTGGTTAACTACAGCTCTTCGTTTCTGCAGGATTTGGATTTCCAAACACGAATTGAAGGGCAAAGTGCTGAAGAATTTGAGGTTAATTGTTGAATTTATTATTGGAGTTTATCTTCCCCAGTGGTTTAGTGTGAAACTTAATCCTATGTGGGTGGATGGGCCCAATCACCTTTTGTTTCAATTGCAGCTAGTAAGAACACAGAGGAAGGTAGTGAGGGACATCGTGTTACCTGTGGCAAGAAGGTCCGCTTGGTATGCTCGATCAGAAGCAGTTTTGCAAGCAATGCTTTGCAGTCAATGTACCAATCTCCGAACCGAGGCTGTAGAAGTCATTCTAAAGATTAGAGGAACGCTAATAGATGACGACCAGTTGGGAGACTGTTCGTTTCATTCAAGAAAAGTTCCCCCAATAAACGTCAATGCCACCAAATTGTCAGAATTGGTTGACTTGAGTTTGGAAGTCTTAGAGCCACCATTGACAACAAGTCTAACTAGCCAAGAATTGAGAAACCTTAAAGAGACTCCAATGCAGGTGCCGAAGTGGCCTTCCCACACTCAAAGTGTGGAGAGATGTGTGAAAATGGTCACAGAAGCAGCGGGCCATGTTTACAGCCACGAGAGGCGAGAAGGTTACATCAAAGCACAAATAGCAAGCAGACTACTGATGACAAGAAACCAAAGCAAAGAGAGTATGAAGGCATTGGTTACTTTCAAATAGGCTACGGATAATAAAATATAATAATTTGAAACTTGAAACAGTAACATGTGTGCAAACGCTGGTTATGTTATAAATTCACAAATATGTACATTTAAAAATCCATTTGATGTAGGTAGGACTTATTATAAAAAAAAAATTATGCCAGAATATTGTTTTGCATGCTTAAAGACTACAATAAATTGCTACCAAATTACTCGATTTTCAATTTAGCCAGTTCACCCCCTAAATTGACACACCCTACTAGGGGTACTTGTAAGCCCGGACCTACGGCCTAGAAAACAGTGCGTTAATGTTCGAAATAAGGCAAACAGAGTATTGGGTTTTATATCTAGAAGTGTAAGTAACAAGAGTGCAGACGTCTTATTGCAACTATATCTTGCGCTAGTCAGGCCGCACCTCGATTATGCGGTTCAGTGCTGGTGCCCCTATTATAGAATGGATATAAATTCACTGGAGTCGGTGCAGCGAAGAATGACAAAAATGATTCCGGGACTTAGAAACTTTCCATATCAGGATAGGTTAAAGAAAATTAACTTGCATTCCCTAGAAAGACGAAGAGTGCGGGGAGATATGATAGAAGTATTTAAGTGGGTGAAAGGAATCAATAAAGGGGATATAGATAAAGTTCTTATGATATCCGAGCAGGATAGGACTCGGAGCAACGGATTCAAGTTGGATAAGTTTAGGTTTAGGAGGGAGATAGGAAGAAACTGGTTCACAAATAGGGTGGTGGACGAGTGGAACAAGCTTAGCAACTTTGTAGTAAGTGCAGGAACTCTGGAAAGTTTCAAAATGAGGCTAGATAGATTCATGGATGATAGAGAGTGGTAGTAACTCTCGACAGGAGCTGACATGCACAGGCCAACCGGCCTATTGCAGATTCCTTATTTTCTTATATTTGTTTTTCTTATATCAACATCCGAGGACGAGTTACTACAGCACGTGAACACCACACCACCTGGTTTCTCAATGACCAGCCCAAGCCAGGGCCATCAACTGTAAACTATAATAATTTGTATGTTCAATTCATGTTCCTTCTTCTTTCAGAAATGAAAACTTTTGTTTAACGACACACCTACCCCATGTCTTTGTATGTAATAAGTCATTTTTGTCCAATGTACATTTTCAGCCTTCGGGCTGCAGAACGTTTTCAATAAACCTTATTTATTATTATTATTATCATTATTATTATTATTATTATTATTATTATCGTTATTATTATTATTATTATTATTATTATTATTATTATTATTATTATTATTATTATTATTTTTGTTATTATTATTATTATTATTATTATTATTATTATTATTATTACACACAACCAGTGTTTGTTGTCGTTGGCGAGTGTTTTAGTGTTGGGGAGGAATTTAGTTTGTTTTAAAATTTTGCAGAAGACACCAGGCAACTATGGGTGTTTATTAGACCCCAGTACCTTTTCTTTAGTCGGTACATAAATTTTGATTAGGTACTGGATGCAAAGTGTGGATACAGCCTTAGCATTTCAGTTATCTTGTCATCAGAGATAAAGTGCTGCGCCATTGTATACACAGTGTGCTTGGATCTGTCCCTATAAAGTTCTATATTTTCACAGTCTAAGACGTAGTGTTGGAGTGTGTGGTCATATGTCTGGCCACACACTTACTACATATATTTTTGTTTACATCTGCTTGAGGAACATACTGCCAGAGGTACTTATATCCTAACCTTAGTCTAGCGGTTACAACATCTTGTAATCTAGTGATCTTGTTACTTGCTCTATATACATGTCTCACTTGATACATCTCATCATGGTAAACAATGGATTCAAATTCATCAACAAGTTCTTTCCCAATTACAGTTTTAAGGGTTCTGTTTGACAGGTTGTACTCAACATTGTCATTGTTGGACGTGAGTTTAGCTGAGGCATCAACTCTATCCTGTTCACTAATGCCTATAGGTGAGAGGGAATTCACAGCAGCTTGATCCTGACACCCTCGTCAACAAGGCACAAATGTTTGTGTCTGACATCAGAGACAAGCAGGTGTTGGGAAGGTATGGTGGTGGTGTTGGGAAAGTATGGTGGTGGTGTTGGGAAGGTATGGTGGTGGTGTTGGGGAGGTATGGTGGTGTTGGGAAGGTATGGTGATGGTGTTGGGAAGGTATGGTGGTGGTGTTAGGGAGGAATGGTGGTGTCGGGAAGGTATGGTGGTGGTGTTGGGAAGGTATGGTGATGGTGGAGAGGTATGGTGGTGGTGGAGAGGTATGGTGGTGTTGGAGAGGTATGGTGGTGTTGGAGAGGTATGGTGGTGTTGGAGAGGTATGGTGGTGGTGGAGAGGTATGGTGGTGGTGGAGAGGTATGGTGCTGTTGGAGAGGTATGGTGGTGGTGGAGAGGTATGGTGGTGGTGGAGAGGTATGGTGGTGGTGGAGAGGTATGGTGGTGTTGGAGAGGTATGGTGGTGGTGGAGAGGTATGGTGGTGGTGGGGAGGTATGGTGGTGTTGGAGAGGTATGGTGGTGTTGGAGAGGTATGGTGGTGGTGGAGAGGTATGGTGGTGGTGGAGAGGTATGGTGGTGGTGGAGAGGTATGGTGGTGTTGGAGAGGTATGGTAGACACAAGAATATCAATGTAATATTTTGTTCGTCTCTATTTCACTTCATTCTCTCCTTCCCATCCTCTGTATTTCGCTTCTTCTTTATTTATCATTTTGTTTTGACTCTTCTCCTGGTCTTTTGCATTCTCTCAGATTCTCTTCGTGTCCTTCCTTCCTTTTACTCTATATTTCCTCCTCTCCATTTTTTTTTGATCCTTCTCCCTATTTTTTTATTTATTCTCTTACGTCTCTCCCCTCTTCTTCTTTCCCTCCCTTCCCTTTTGTATCCATCATTTTTTCTATTCTGTCCCTTTCTCCATTTCACTACTCCTTTTCTAATTCTCTTCCTATACCCCCTTGAGCACCCGTTTTATCTCCCCCCCTAAACTTCCCTCTTCTCTTCCCTTTGCACCTCTTCTTTCATTCCCTTCCCTCATCCCTCCCTTTCTCCCCTCCCGTGAGACTTAGACCCGCTCTTAGATAAACACAAGAGCATCGAGGGTCGGTTGTGATATCATTAGTGAGGATTCAAGTCGCACTCGATTCCCCTACCCGCTTATAATTCAATTCCCTCTACCTCTCCTATTGATGCAGTTAACCCTGACCTCTATTTTTTATGTAAAGAGGATCAAGGGAGGTTCTACCGTCTATGATTTTCTGGCATTTATAATTGCTAATCAGATCTGAGAGAGGCTTTTAAGTGTTCGGTGACATGTTTCGTCAAGGAGTCCAGGAATGTTGAGTGGATAAGGGTATTCTGTCGTCTATGATTTTCCTGGTACTTATGATTTTTGTTTTCCCTTTAACGCGAAGTAATAAGACCAGTGTGTGTGTGTGTGTGTGTGTGTGGAGCACACAGGATGATGAAATGCATCTACTGTAGCAGCATAATGATAGTGTTAAGGTGCAGGCATTGCTTGCTCCCTCTCGCTTTCAGCTACCACCGCTGGCTGGCCCTCGTGGTGAACAGGAAAGCAACTTGCATATGTCTTTCCATGCCAGTACACCGCCTCTTTACCATCATTACTCCTGCTGTGCCTCCTCGTGGAGACACACGGTAACTGGGTGCCTCGTGGGCCCAGGCTAGACCAGCAGGGGATCTCGGAGTAGGAGTGGTCCCAGAGGGACAGTGCATAAGCCCACTGGCATGTGGACACGTTCTGCTGCTACCAACTATTGCTCCGGTGCCTTGCTGATTAACCTTGGTAGGCATATTGTTACGGGAGTAAACACCCGAACGAAAAATCTGCGGTGGAGCCCCGCATCAGGCAGACATGCTTACAGAGCTCCAACAAGACCCCACTACGGTATAGGCGGAAGAGGTGACCACCATGGGAACCCAACGACTACACCGGCGGACGAAGGCAATGCATGATGGACAGGCTATTAAGGCGAAACTCAGCAAACTGGGCTATCGGCAGTCCATTGCAACACTCCCTCTCCCCAGCCGTTGCAACACTTGCACCACTGGATTAGGAAGGGGTGGAGCCAAGATGTGTGGTTGCAGCCTGCGCTCCTTCCCTCACCACATAAATCAACTCACGCACAGCCATCATCCAGCTCATTATACCTCTCATCATCATCAAAACCCCTATACCCCCAAAAAACTGATAGCGACGGGCGAGTGACAACGGAGACAAACAGACATGACTGCCGCCAGTCTCTAGTCACAACTCTGCACATGGGCGGCACAGGTAAGATGGTAGTTTATGCACTGAAATCTAGGCAGCGGTACAATCCGGTCAAGTCTGTGCGACTGAGCAGCCCTTTCGAGGAACCACTCTACTCACCCCACCTGCGGAGGGGGTTAGAAAAGGTACCCTAAACATAGCCTGCCCCCCAAAAAAAACCTGACTGGGCAACTGCACCCAGTAAGATCATCCTTATGCAGCCAAAAACACAATCAAAATCACAGATCTCCCCCCAAAAAAAAACTATACAACCTCTTATGGTCGCTGCATGGAATGTCAGAGCCCTTCTGGGTACTGGCACAAACTAGCGTTCTGAAAGAAGAACTGCCCTTATGGCAAAAGAGCTGGCTAGGTATAACTTCTACATAGCAGCCATTAGCGAGTCCCGGCTCTCAGACGAGGGTCAACTCAGAGAACAGGGGGTCTGGTTATACCTTCTTCTGGAAGGGTAAGCCTGCTGCCGAGAGAAACCGATTTTTATAGAGTTGGCTTTGCCATCCGACAACTCATCCTGCACACGCTAACTGAAATGTCTATTGGGATCAACGAGCGCCTCATGGCGCTCCGAGTCTCACTGAATCACTCACGCCATGCCCTTTTCATCAGTGCATAAGCCCCAACACTAGATGCACAGGATGACATCAAGGAAGCCTTTTACACCGACCTCGACAGAGTGCTAACCTCTATCCCCAGAGAAGATAAGGTTGTGCTCTTTGGTGTCTTCAATACCAGAGTTGGCAGAGATGCTGACATTTGGCAGGGAACCATAGGGAGAAATGGACTAGGCAAGTGTAATCCCAACAGATTGCTCCTCTTCAGCAAGAGTGCTGCACACAATCTCACTATCACCAATACCTTGTTTAAGCAGGCAGACAAGTTTAAGGGTTCGTGGCAACACCCACGATCCAAACAATTGCATCTCATTGACTACGTCATTGTTAGAGAAAGAGATCGCCGACATGTACTCATCACCCTTGCCATGCATGGCTCAGACCACTGCGATACAGATCATCGGATCGTCAGAGCCAAGATCTCACTTCATGTCGCCCCAAAACGGCGAAGGCAGCGAGCCTCTAGAAGAGGTTTTAACACTAAGCGTCTGGAGCATCCAGCGGTAGCACATGCTTTCAGAGAGCAGTTCGAACATTGGCTGTTAAACAACCCGACAACGAGCAGAGAGACCCTCGGCCAGATCGAAAGAATACACCAGGACTGGTTTGATGAAAGTGACCCGGCAATCAATGTACTCATCAATGATAAAAGTGCTGCTTTAACTGACAAGCAAAACAACCCTCAGTCTCAGACCAAAGCTGATGCCTTCCGTAAGGAGAAGCTGTGGCCCAGCGGGTTCTTCTCAGTCTAAAGAATGACTGGCTTAAAAATAAAGCATGCAAAACACAAAATTTTGCAGATCTGCTCAAGATGCATGAATTTTACGATTCCACCCAAACATTTTTTTGGCCTATCATTCGTGGCGCCCCCCTCCGCTCATCCGATGGTAACTCCATAATTAAAGATAATAAAGGCCTCCTTCAGCGCTGGAAAGAGCACTACCATTCATTGCTCAACCGAAACACCGACGTGGATGTCCTGACTACCCAGCAGGTGCCTCAGCATCCAGAGCTGACCCACCTCCATCCCTGGATGAGGTGGCTACTGCCATCAAGCAGGTGAAAAATAACAAAGCCTCAGGGCCTGATGGAATCCCGGCCGAGGTGTATAAGGCAGGACGACCTCAGCTTACCAACCGTCTCCACTCTCTCCTGGAGAATATATGGGAAAAGGAGGAAATCCCCCAAGTTCTTAAAGTCACCTTTATAAGAACAAGGGAGACCGGTCAGACTGTGGCAACTACAGTGGGATCTCGCTGCTGTCCGTAGCTGGCAAGATCATCGCTCGATTCCTCTTAAACAGACTTCTTCCTGAGACGGGAAACTTCCTCCCAGAATCTCAATGTGGCTTTAGACCATCACGTGGCACCACTGACATAATCTTTGCTGCCCGTCAGATACAGGAAAAATGCAGAGAACAGCGTCGTGACCTGTACATGGCTTTCATCGATCTAACCAAGGACTTCGACTCAGTCAACAGGGAAGCTCTCTGGTGGGCCCTCAGCCGTTTTAGCTGCCCACCAAAATTCATCGTCATTATGAGGCAACTCCAAGATAGCATGAACGGCAGTGTTCTTCACAATGGCACCCAGTCTGAGTTATTCCCCATCGAAACGGGGGTTAAGCAAGGGTGCATACTGGCACCAACTCTCTTTTCCACTTTCTTGGCTGCCTTCCTTACTTGTGCCAGCGCAAGTTTAATTGGCGGGGTGGACATCCGGGACCGTATGAAGGGTCTTTTCAACATACGAAGAATACAGGCAAGAACAAAGGTATTGGCAGCTTCCATTACTGAACTCCAGTATGCAGACGACCTCACCCTTATTGCTCACACTGAACGCGAAGTACAGGAGATCCTGGACACCTACGCAGATTCGTATGCATACTTCGAACTTGTGGTGAATGTACGTAAAACTCAGATTGTCTTTCAGCCTGCCCCTGGTTCAGCCACACCTCCACCAACTATGCAGCTTAACCGTAACACTTGGAGGAGCATCATACAAGAAAGTGCCAATGCTTTCGAGTTAGCCCGACTGCATAACGAGGCAGACAAGCGCCAACCCTGGAAAGACGCTGCCACCGCCCCTCCCTCACTCGATGTAGCCTCCACAAATGCAACTTCTGTGATCGACTATGCCAGTCTTGTTTTGGCCTCTTTAGTCACCTCAGAACAGAGCAACCGAGGTGATATCCTTAATTACTCATATCATTATATCATAGCGGGATAATCGTCATATTCGATTCCGAGTGACAGCAAAGTAGGTAGTAGAGTGAGTGAGTGAGTGAGTGAGTGCGTGCGTGCGTGCGTACGTGCGTGAGAGAGTGAGTGAGTGAGTGAGTGAGTGAGTGAGTGAGTGTTAGTTAGTTAGTTAGTTAGTTAGTTAGTGGGTGGTTGGTTAGTTAGTTTTGCTTTCTGTCTGCTTATCGTCATATATATTTTTTTGATCACGATAAATTAAAACACGTTAAGCGTGTCCGTGTTTGTGAGGTCAATGTGTTTTGCAGTGAGTGACCTTGTATGACCTTTGTGGGATTATGAACAGGTCCTAAATACTTTATGAGCATTAAGTCATCTATTTCCCCCAAAAATGTGAATCTTCTTAATGTCCATCTAATATTTTACGATAATCAGGACAAAGGAAAATGTCACACTAATGGCAGGTATGGGCGAGGTATGAGAGGATCAAGGGAAGATTAGACACGCATCTGATTTCACCTGATGATTGAACATCATAACGCTATACTCTTGGGGAATAGGTTAGCTTAGGTTAGGTTAGGTTAGGTTAGGTAAGGTTAGGTTAGGTTAGGTTAGGTTAGGTTAGGTTAGGTTACGTCACGTTAGGTTAGGTTAGTTTAAGTTAGGTTAGGTTACGTTAGGTTACGTTACGTCACGTTAGGTTAGGTTAGGTTAAGTTAGGTTAGGTTAGGTAAGGTTAGGTTAGGTTAGGTTAGGTTAGGTAAGGTTAGGTTAGGTTAGGTTACGTTAGGTTAGGTAAGGTAAGGTTAGGTTAGGTTAGGTTAGATTAGGTTAGGTTAGGTAAGGTTAGGTAAGGTTAGGTTAGGTACGGTTAGGTTAGGTTAGGTTAGGTTAGGTTAGGTTAAGTTATGTTAGGTTAGGTAAGGTTAGGTTAGGTTAGATTAGGTTAGGTTAGGTTAGGTTAGGTTAGCTTAGGTTAGGTTAGGTTAGGTTAGGCTTAGGTAAGGTTAGGTTAGGTAAGGTTTGGTTAGGTTAGATTAGGTTAGGTTAGGTTAGGTAAGGTTAGGTAAGGTAAGGTTAGGTTAAGTTAGGTTAGGTTAGGTTAGGTTAGGTAAGGTAAGGTTAGTTTAAGTTAAGTTAGGTTAGGTTAGGTTAGGTTAGGTTAGGTTGGCGTTAGGGTGTTTAATCATCAGGTGAAATAATCTGGGGTGCCTAATCTTAGCGTCATCCGCATGAAGCTTGGTTGAACTTCTCTCACGCAAACTTAAAAAAAAAAAAACTTGTTCATGGAGAGATGAGAGGAGAGTCAACACTATGGTCACAACCCTCTGAAGCTTCACTGTCGGCAGAATCAAAACAACCGTGAAATTCGAGGAAGATCCTTCCGTCTAATACATAATAGTGACCTTAATATCTGACCCAGAGACCCCCAAGAATAGGGCAGTGCCTAGCTCGAGAGAAAAGGTGTAGTGATGTAATACCATGAAATAATGTGTCTTAGTGTTGTGACAAATACGAATTTTTATGCTTTTTATAAATGACTTCGTCTCCGATATTTATAATAGAAATTCATCCATCTATTACAATTATGTAAAGAGGCTTAAACTTTCAACAGATTGTATTCGATTCCAATAATTCTAAGTCGTTCATTAACATTGAAGGTGAAGGAGATTCCGTCATTTATACTTTTTTGGAATTTATAGCGACGATAGACGAGCATGTAGTTCTATGCCTCATATTCTTGAGAGACAGACAGACAGACAGAGAAATCCCCCAAAATAATGCACACACACACACACACACACACACACACACACACATATCATTCAATATTCAGAGCTCATCTCGGGTAAGAGAGGATGAGTCAGACGAGTAAATATTACCTTTATAAAGAAGTAAGTCAGTAATGTAAACACTGCCTTAATAATATTTCAGAAAATATCGGTGTTTTTTTTTCGAAATTACATACTGTCGTTTGTAAATGACCAGCCGTCGGTGATTTAGGCCTTTATTGTAGTATTAATCGATGGTTTTAATTTTTAGGTTATTTTTAGCTTTCGGAGTCAAGCATTTTTTTTAGTTTTAAGGTTTAGCAGTGTTCGAGGTCTTGAGGATTGTAATCATTGTATTATAATTTTAGGTATTGATGAATTTTGACATTTTTAGTATCGGTATTTAAGGTTTTGTCTTCAGAGTTTTATCCATTGTCAGAATCGAGTTTAGGTTAATATAATATAAGTTTAAGGTGTTTGTGGTTATTACTCATATATTTTATTCCTTTCTTCATATTTCCACGATGATATAGTAATGTAACTAAGAGAAAGTAAAGTGTAGATAGAAAAAAAATAATAATAACAAAGAATAATAGATACACATAATAGTTAAGAGGACACAACAAACATATAATAAAACAATAGTTAGATAAACATCAAGACAGACTTACAGACACAGATATAATGCGGGAACCTGAGCACGGTCCTCACACACTGAAGACTGGTACAGCGTGTTTACACTACAAGTTGGAGAGAGGATCTCCTGTCTTCCACACACACACACACACACACACACTACCCAGACAGAACTGTAGTACAGTGCATGGTATACCACACAACTCTTCCACATAATCAGCTGGGCCATGGAGGGACAGCTTACAATGTTGTCAGTAGGTACCGGAAATAACAGAAGAGCCGTTGAACAGTGAAACACAACAGTTACGTAAACAAATAATAGTCTAGTAACACATACTCTGACGTGTAAATAATATTATATTGAACATTTTCACATTAAAGATAAAGTCAAATAATAGAATGAAGAGAATGCTTACAGAATGAAACTGAGAGTGACCCGACCTTCAGGACAGGTCCCTGTCAAGTGACTACCAAGTATACCGAAGACCCAAGCCAGCCGCCAGGGTAACAACACTAAACAGGTTCACGAATGATTTCTATGTTTATAACAGTAATTCCCTGACAGTGTTAGATGTCGACGTTCTTGGTTTTATGTTTGACGTTTGTCAGTAAAGGTATTCTGAATTAAGGCTTTTGGTTTAAAGTAATTCAAACACTCGACTTCCAAGATTTAAGATATTACGTAGTGTTAGCATTCCACCTTTAATGTTTAAAGTCTTAGGTATTATGGCATGCGAAGCGATACGTCTTGAGTCTTAGGTCGGGCCAACACTCAACTTTATTGTTTTAGGTATAGTAAAGGACTGAGGTTTAGTTTAGGTGCTGCCAATACTCAACCTTTAGGGTTCTGAGTCTTAGGTGATGCTGGCACTCGACGTCTAGGACACTGAACTGCTGGCCTCGAGTTTTAAGGCCTGGAATTTAATAAGCATCACTAAACGTTGGGCACTCGAGCAAGTCAATTTATCTGGAGGAGACTATTCAGAATATCCCAAGTGTCAGATTATACGATGGTGGAGGAGTGAAAAACTGCAGCTCATATGAATGACATGAAAATCTCTCTCTCTCTCACTCACACACACACACACACACACACACACACACACACACACACACACACACTCTACCTGTCTCTATTATCTCATTTCTCTGTATACACATCTCTCTTCGTCACATAATGTTTGATTTGTGTGGGTCCCTTCACACGTGGGCATTGGTCTTAATACAGCAGTAAATATGACAACCGAAAGAGCCACTGGAAAGGCCGAGGTAGTAGGTAGTAGGCAGCTACCAAACAGGGAGGTATTACCGCCTGGGAAGATTTTGGAAGCATAATGTGTTGTCTAATGGAAGACCCTGCTGCCGTTTGTGACCAAGTCCCAGGTTGATGATCTGAACTTTCTGCCTCATTTACACACAATTGCAGGGTCTCAATTGTTTCTCTTAACATTCACAACACAACATACATATATTGTTTCTCACTCTTTATTTATTTTTTTCGTTTTTGTATTTATTTATGGATATTATTATTATTATTATTATTATTATTATTATTATTATTATTATTTTTATATTATTTTTGTTTTATTGTTTTTATTATTTGTAATAATTATTATTATATAATAATTAATTTTATTATTATTATTATTATTATTATTATTATTATTATTATTATTATATTTTCGCCCCGCAGGCCCCGATGTGGGTCAGTGACCTGTGCCCGGGTGGGCTAAACCCCATTAAAAAAAAAAAAAAAAAAAAAAAAAAAAAATATATATATATATATATATATATATATATATATATATATATATATATATATATATATATATATATATATATATATATTATATATATATATATATATATATATATATTAAAACCTTGAAACAATAAGGAACAAATTACAGAAAATACAATCAACAGAAGATAATTAAATAAAATACGTACATAAGAATGAAACAATAAAAAAATACATATGGGAAAGCTAGAAGCAGGTGGGAAGATTAAGAGGTTAAGATGGGGATATAATGTAACTAGTAACATGGAGCCGAGAGAAGTGAACAGGGTAAGGATGTAGTGTGTAAAATATCCACACCCACACACCGTCACATTATACACTGGAATGTCCACTATCGAATGAATATTGAGTTACCCTGATAAATAATGCATATAGGGAAAATATATGAAATAGGAAAGGGATATAGAGATTTCGTATTTAGAATATAGCTGGTAATGTAATGTAATGTAATGGTGGAGATGACTTATGGTAATTCAACACTTGGAGGTGAATTATTTGATATCAATAAACGCATTTCAACCAATCTCATTTTCTCTTTTCTCTCTTCCTGATTATCTACCTGTCTCTCTCTCTCTCCTTCTTTCTCTCTTTCTCTTTATATTTATCTCTTCTCTCACACCATTTGCTTCCTCCACTTTCTATTACTTGGTTACGTTTTTCCTCTCTTTCTTACTAATCTGTTAATCACACAATCACCACACTAACATTCACACAATCACCACACTAACATTCACACAATCACCACCCTAACATTCACACAATCACCACTCCCATGTAAACTCTACAAGGTCACCTTCCGCACTACCATGCCCAACTGTTCTGTGTCTGTCTGTCTGTCTGTCTGTCTACATGTAACATACAGTCATCAGAAACAATGAAAATTATGCATCGCTAATATCACAATCACCACCACAGAAGGAATACAGTGTGTCAGGTGTGGTACAGTGTCTCAGGTGTGGTACAGTGTGTCAGGTGTGGTACAGTGTGTCAGGTGTGGTACAGTGTCTCAGGTGTGGCACAGTGTTTCAGGTGTGGTGCAGTGTCTCAGGTGTGGCACAGTGTCTCAGGTGTGGTACAGTGTCTCAGGTGTGGTAAAGTGTCTCAGGTGTGGTACAGTGTCTCAGGTGTGGTACAGTGTCTCAGGTGTGGTACAGTGTCTCAGGTGTGGTACAGTGTGTCAGGTGTGGTAGTCTTGTTCTTCTTAAGGTGACCATATTTGGATTGACTCGCTGTTGTTTCTTGCAGCACAAGTAACCTGACTTTAGCAAACTCTTTTAGCTGCTGCATGACCTTGTTGTTTGACCTTTAACACCGACTCTTGTATCTTCGTAGTCATAAGTAGTTTGAGGAAATATTTTACGAAACATTTAGATGGACGGTTTATACATACACCAGGTAATGTTACAATACATATAATAATGTTTGTTTGTGTATTGCCTTTCTTGTGTTTTCCTTGTCATTGCACTGTTATGACTGGTTATGACACCATTAGTAGAGACAATACATTATACACGGTAATGTGTGATTATAGACCCTTCAGGAATCTTATCATATGATATTGAAAGCAAAAGTAGGTCCTATACACATGACTGGCCGTTAGAGACAGTGTGGGTACAACACACTGTATACTGACTGAGTCTTTGGTACACTGGATGCAACATAGCCGACACTGCGCTCGTCCGTCTTCACCTGCCTAACGTATAAATTTAAGTACACAGGTAGACCCACTAAAAAATTATTCGGCATCCGTATCATATTGTATCACGCCGTAAGGGTGCCGAATATTTTTTATTGGGTGTACAACTTATTGGCATACATCGGGATGGCCTCTATGGCCGGTCTGTACTGTACTGTACACCCACTAAAAAAATATTGGGCACCCTTACGGCGTGATACAATATGATACGGATGCCGAATAATTTTTTAGTGGGTGTACATCTGGGTGGACTGAGAGTGCCCCGGGATCATATTAGTGACCCTTAGGACCGAAGGCGAGCGCTATATCCATTCGTTCACCACGCACTCTCGAAAATATGGAAGCCCTTTCACTCAGCGATGAGCATGACACTGAATAAGTACCTCGCCTCGTGGAGAGAGGTTCCTTATTTATATTTTGATCGCTGGGACAATTGTCAAGGTTAATATTGCTAACTACATGATCTTAAGCTCTGACTTACACCCTAAACTGATATACACTGATGAACATTACTGTATATGGTGTAGGCTCGTCGATACTGTGGTAAGGAAGGACCAGGTAGACTTTGGTGTCTATGGGTCAATAGTTTATTTTCCCGACAGAGGAAGTTCGGGGGACATGACCAATATACATCCCGTCCCTTTTATACGATAATTAAAGTCCTACTGGGAACACTGTAGTTAGGTCTAGACTCAAGGGGGTCAAACCATGACTCTGATTTAGATAACATGCCAGTACATCATTCAACAATATGCAACGGATAGCTCACCCACCAACTCGCATACAATTTTTTATTTTTATTTTTATAAGGATCACTTGTTTACCAACAATATACAATTTTCTAATATGATGATGTGCCTCACTGGTTTACTGTATATTATTCAAATCACTAAAAATGTATTCAAAATGGTTGATTTAACTTATTTAAGAACAATCCTTAACTATAAAGATCACTTGTCACAAAAAGTTCACAAAACTTATAAAAATGTATGCAACCTCTTCACCAGTGTCCAGTAAACCAAGTGAATTGAAATTATCCACAATGCAAAGGTAAAATTTCCTATTTTCTAGTCACTCCATAATGGTCATATGCCTGTAGGTGATGTACGCCTCTAAGACGAACATTCTTACAATAGATTATGAAAACTAAATTTAAAACAATTGAATGTTAGTTCGTACAATATTCTTGTCTACAGACAGACAGACAGACAGACACATTCTCATCTCGTAGAGTCATTTCTTCATGTTAAGGCAAAGCCGGTTATAAATCTCCTTAGCTTCGTTTAATGAGCCAAGTAGACCCATTCTTTCATACCCATTTAGAGGTAAAATTCTATGTACTTATGTGTGTGAATCCGGATAATAAATCTCTACGGAGTCAAGTTCCTATAAACCAACAGACACGCAGGCAACACAGTGACAGAAACACCAAGACCTTCAAATCCTTCAACCATAAAGAGTCAGAGTTAGAGCCTATACTTATGGCTCGTATAACTTCCAGGGAGCCTTTACCATACTGGTCGTCACCTATAACCCGAACCATCGTACTGAGCCTCGCAGGTCGTGTGGGCGCGCCCTGTAGTTGTGAACATTAGCGAGGGGCACCCCACCCGTGTGAGACGCGCACAAACAAACACACCGTCATTTCACCCCTACCGCGTGACCAATCTTGCCCTCACACAATTATCTAGCGTCTGCAACACCAAAGCAGCGAGTCTGCTCTATTTCACTTTTCGTGATATGACGCATCTGGCGAACACTAGACAGCGACTGCCACTTGATAGCAACATATAATGTTAACATTGTATGGGCAACCATTTTACTACAAGATCACGTTGTTGTTCTAAAATCCTGTAGACAAGAAGCCTCGGCTATATGGACCTCGAGGTTAAGATATTAATATTAATACTAAATTGACACTAAAATCTGAGAAAATTTTGGAAATACATTCTAAGTTTCAAGTTATATGGGATAGTTGTTATTAATATATCATCTTAACTAATTACTATAAAATGTATAAATGGAATAAAAATAATATTCATAGTTAATATATGCATGCATGTAAATATAACCACTTAATCCAGGTGGTCAACTTAGGGAGGCTTTGGTAACATCAGATTCAGTAAACCTCACATCACTAACAGAAGAAACTAACATGACCATTGACGTGGTGAAGTCTATTGAAGGGGAAAGATTTCATGTGGTGTTGTGTCATTGAGTCAGGTGATATGAGAAAACCGAAACTCTTCATCTCACATCCAAATTTAGTTCAAAATTTGGAAATTCAGGGGTGAGGTCGGGGGGGATAAAGACATTATTCCTTGCACAATTTCTATGTAACCTGTCGTTTTGTCTGTCATCCCATTCCGAGACAAATGTACCCCATCCCTAGTATAAAGAACCCTTTTGCCGTAAAAGTTGTCTCAGTTGTCAATGAATGGGACTGATATTGTCTTGTTGTATCTGTCAAGACGGCCGTTGACACCAACTGCTCTTGACAACCATTCATTTCCAACTCTTTTTATAGGCAGGACACCACATATTATAGGGTTCCCTTCATTCATCCTCATCCAATCAATAGTTGCCTTGAACTTATTAAGGAGCTCTTCACTCCTACACCGGCCAATATCGTTGCCTCCTGCACTGAGGCAGATAATGCGTTTATTTCCATTACCAAACAAGATATTGTCCATCCTGTCTGTTTTATCCCCCACCCCAGCTCCTGGCAAACACACTCGCATCCTATTTCTGTCTTTATTACAGAAAGCTCTATCTAGGTACCATAACTGAAAATCGCCAACAATTAAAGTTTTCTTACCTTCCTTTTCAGCCTTGACCTAAACTGTCTTACAGTCCATTTCGTCCACCAAAGCGCTAAAAAAGTTAGTGCACTTACCTGTTGATGTTTCTTTAGTGGCCTTTTCCCACCACCAGCTTTGTCACTCGTCTCCTCACTACCTTCCAATGGACTGTGCTGTCATCAGACACATGCATTCCCCATCTCACATTGTCCTTCTTCATCCTTCCTTCAACAACAAATTTTCGTCCTTAACCTTCTCAAGTTCAGCCTTCAGAGAGGCACAGAGCTATTCACAGCTAGCACTGGTCATGGTTGCACTGTCTAGAATCCCCTGGAGCTAAATTGCCGTGACTGTTCCTCTAGCGAGTTCACCACACAACTGACAAAAAGCATCAGACTGTCCTGGCTTTGATATTATTACAATAATACTGTTGGTTCATGATGTGGGTAGTTAGCCTTCAGCATAATTCATATTGTACAATGCCAATAATGGATTGCCCGGCACACGCCTTAGTAGTCTAACGATATTGTTGGTGACTCCGTCCTCACCAGGGGCAGTGGATCTACCCCTGGCGAGGGCGGCGTCAAGCTCCTACTCAGTTGATGGAACACCACACTCATCGTTCTGTTTGCCCAGCATAAAGTTAATGAGAGTACTTCCGATGGTAGTAATGGTGGTGGTAGTATTGGTAGTGGTAAAGGTAGTGGTTGTGTTATTGGTGGTAGTGGTCGTAGTAGTGGTGGCGACCTGTGGTGTAATGATCAGCATGCTCGCCTCACAAGCCAGTGAACCCGGGTTCGATCTCTGGGCAGGGTAAAACCATTTGCCTCTGTCTACCCATCAGTAATTAGGGACCTGGATGTTAATTGATTTGCAGATCGTGCTCTGGGATAATGGTCAGCCAGTGAAGTTGGTGAGTTGTCCGGTCTTCTCGGCCTATTCCTTGACACTGGGTCATGCAGCTCATTAATTCAGGGTGTGGTTGTTGTGTTGGCGACAGCTTCTACACCTTAAACAAATTTATGCCTAGATGACCATAGTGGTCATAGTGGTAGTGATGATGGTGGTAGTGGTAGTGATGATAGTGGTAGTGGTAGTGATGGTAATAGTGATGGTTATGGAGGTGGTGGTAGTGGTAGTGGTAGCAGGGGTAGTGATTGTAGTAGTGGTAGTAGTGGTTAGTAGTGGTGGTTATAGTGGTAGCAGTGGTAGTGGTGATAGTAATGGTAGTAACGGTGGTACTGGTATTGGTGATAGTGATGGTAGTAATGGTGGTACTGGTAGTGGTGATAGTGATGGTAGTAATGGTGGTACTGGTAGTGGTGATAGTGATGGTAGTAGTTGTGATACTGGTAGTGGTGATAGTGATGGTAGTAACGGTGGTACTGGTAGTGGTGATAGTAATGGTAGTAACGGTGGTACTGGTAGTGGTGATAGTGATGGTAGTAGTTGTGGTACTGGTAGTGGTGATAATGATGGTAGTAACGGTGGTACTGGTAGTGGTGATAGTGATGGTAGTAGTGGTGGTACTGGTAGTGGTGATAGTGATGGTAGTAACGGTGGTACTGGTAGTGGTGATAGTGATGGTAGTAGTGGTGGTGCTGGTAGTGGTGATAGTGATGGTAGTAACGGTGGTACTGGTAGTGGTGATAGTGATGGTAGTAGTTGTGGTACTGGTAGTGGTGATAGTGATGGTAGTAACGGTGGTACTGGTAGTGGTGATAGTGATGGTAGTAGTGGTGGTACTGGTAGTGGTGATAGTGATGGCAGTAACGGTGGTATTGGTAGTGGTGATAGTGATAGTAGTAGTGGTGGTACTGGTAGTGGTGATAGTGATGGTAGTAACGGTGGTACTGTTAGTGGTGAGAGTGATGGTAGTAACGGTGGTACTGGTAGTGGTGATAGTGATGGTAGTAGTGGTGGTACTGGTAGTGGTGATAGTGATGGTAGTAACGGTGGTACTGGTAGTGGTGATAGTGATGGTAGTAACGGTGGTACTGGTAGTGGTGATAGTGATGGTAGTAGTGGTGGTACTGGTAGTGGTGATAGTGATGGTAGTAACGGTGGTACTGGTAGTGGTGATAGTGATAGTAGTAGTGGTGGTGCTGGTAGTGGTGATAATGATGGTAGTAACGGTGGTACTGGTAGAGGTGATAGTGATGGTAGTAGTGGTGGTGCTGGTAGTGGTGATAGTGATGGAAGTAACGGTGGTACTGGTAGTGGTGATAGTGATGGTAGTAGTGGTGGTGCTGGTAGTGGTGATAGTGATGGTAGTAACGGTGGTACTGGTAGTGGTGATAGTGATGGTAGTAGTGGTGGTACTGGTAGTGGTGATAGTGATGGTAGTAACGGTGGTACTGGTAGTGGTGATAGTGATGGTAGTAGTGGTGGTGCTGGTAGTGGTGATGGCTCATCCTATGATATTGACGACGCCATGTTTTGCAAGAAGGGGGGGGAGGGCTTCTTAAGCATGAGGTATGATGAAGTAAGGGATCTCACAGCAAATATGCTGAAGGAAATTTGCTACGAAGTCATAGTGGAACCGACCCTCCTTCCATTGGACGGCGACAATCCCCATCACAGGATTTTCATCAAATCTAACAAAGCCAGTGAAACACCACGACTTAACCCCAGTAGTAAGAACACTTCTTGCACTTCCACCAAGACTGGGAGGGATGGGACTAACTAATCCAGAGGAGATTGCTGACTCTGAACATCAAAATTCACTTAAGCTCACGGCAGCCCTCACTGACCACATAATAGCCCAGAATGCAACAGGGGAAGTGGACACCAGCGAAGTTAATAAGATCCGTAGGTCCATTACAACAGATCGGCAGCACTGCCAAAATGACATGTTGCAGCAACTATTGCTGCAGGTTCCAGAAAAGTTGACAAAAAAAGTAGCTATAGCGCAGGAGGTGGGCGCCTCGAACTGGTTAACTATGTTACCGATAAGGGTAAATGGTTTCAGCCTTAACAAACAAGAATTTACAGATGCCATTGCTCTAAGGTACGGTTGACCAGTAGATGGTTTGCCCTCCCAATGCGTGTGTGGCTATTCCTATGATGGCGATCACGCCATGGTTTGCAAGAAGGGGGGCTTCATATGCATGAGGCATGACGAGGTAAGGGATCTCACAGCAAATATGTTGAAGGAAATCTGCCGGGACGTCATGGTAGAACCGACCCTCCTTCCACTGGATGGCGAGATCCTCCAACACAGGACCTCAAACACATCTAACGAAGCCCGTGTGGACGTCAGTGCTCGAGGATTCTGGACGCGGGGACAGCGAGCTTTCTTCGACATCAGGATTTTTGATCCCATGGCCGCTTGTCACCGTAACCTAGCTCTCGATGCTGCGCATAGGAGGAACGAGAACGACAAGAGAAGGGCATATGGGGAGAGAATTCAAAATGTTGATCAAGGCAGCTTCACTCCTCTAGTGTTCACAACCTCTGGTGGGATGGGCCCAAGTGCAAGATGTTTCTACGCCAGACTCGCGGAGCTGATCTCCGAACAGAAGCAGCAGCCCAGAAGTTATGTCACAGCCTGGATGAGATGTCGACTGTCCTTCTCTCTCCTTCTGTCGGCTTTGCTCTGCCTCAGGGGAACGAGAGCTTCTGCCCCTACTCCGACAACTGCTGCAGATATTGACTATGAGGCTACAGTCACTGAATGCCGCATGGATCTGCGGCTCAACTAATTTAACACAGATAGGATAGCTTCTTATGTATTAGGATATTTAATATTAAGGTAAATAAATGGTGGCGAAGGTGTGGCTATTGGGGGAGGCTGGAGGCCACGTTAAAAAAAAAAAAAAAAAAAAAAAAAAAAAAAAAAAGTGGTCATAGTGGGATTGGTAGTAGTGGTAGTGGTAGTAATGGTGGTAGTAGTAGTAGTAGTGGGAGTGGTAGTTGTGGTGGTCGTGGTAATGATAGTAGTGGTGGTGGTAGCGGTAGTAATGGTGGTAGTGGTGGTATTAGTGTTGGGAATGATAGTAGTGGTGGTGGTAGTGGTAGTGGTAGTAATGGTGGTAGTGATAATGGTAGTTGTGATGAAAGTAGTGGTGGTAGTAGTAGTGGTAGTAGTGGTGGTAGTGGTTAGCAGTCGTGGTAGTGGTAATAGTAATGGTAGTGGTAATGATAGTAGTGGCGGTAGTGGTAGAACGTTGGACAGTCTGGTACTCCTTCCTCAGTCGTGTCTCCCTGCCCACGACCACCCCTCGACCTACACCATGTAGCTTGTGACCCCTCACTTGACCTCCAAATGCGCGTGACCCGGTGACCTGGGCCTGGCCGATGATGGGTCAGAAAACGGGAGGGAGGGGGGGGGGGGATGTGGGTAGCGGAGGAGGAAAAGGTTGGGTATTAGTGGTGCCCATAAAATACCCAACGGAGACACCCACCTTGCACACACCTAGGTATTACAAGACTAGTTATGGGCCAGAAAATTCAATAGCAGTAATCTGATACATTTTTTGTATCCTATTTTTTTGTCTTAGCTGAAACGTATTGATGTTTAATAATGATTGTATGGTGTGATGGGGACGTGTGAGAGGCGGAGTTGTAAGGAGGGAGGGAGGGAGAGTTGTGAGAGGCGGGGTTGTAAGGAAGGAGGGAGGGAGGGAGGGAGGGAGAGTTGTGAGAGGCGGGGTTGTAAGGAGGGAGGGAGGGAGGGAGGGAGGGAGAGTTGTGAGAGGCGGGGTTGTAAGGAGGGAGGGAGGGAGGGAGGGAGGGAGGGAACGAACAAGAAAGGGAGATAATGATGAAGGGGAAGAGTAGACATTCAATTATTGGACATCAGTGAAGTGGAATGTGAGGTTGATGGTGTTGTGTTGTATTGTTGTGTTGAAGTGTATTGTATTGTATTGTATTGTATTGCATTGTATTGTATTGTATTGTATTGTAAAAAGAACCTAAGAGCATAAGAATGGAAGAAACTGTAGCGGGCCTATTGGCCCATACCGGGCAGTCCCATTTACACCCAACCCTTATCGCTCATATATCCATCTAACCTATGTTTGAAACTATCTAGCGCATTCGAGTTAATGGTGATGTTTGGTAACTTGTTCCACTCATCTACTACTCTATTTCCAAACCAATGTTTACCTATTTTGCGCCTAAATCTAAATTTGTCTAATTTAAAACCATTGTTACGAGTTCGCTCCTGTTTGGATAGTTTGAGTACCTTTGTAATGTCCCCTTTGTTTAGCCCTGCCTTCCATTAATACTCCTCTATCATATCGCCTCTCACTCTACGTCTCTCGAGGGAGTGCAAATTAAGATGCTTTAACCTGTCTCTGTACTCAAGGTTCCTAATGCCCCGGATTACTCTTGTCATTCTCCTCCTGAATTCTTTCTAGGGATTCTATATCCATCTGTAGTACATTGACCAGAATTGAACTGAGTAATCCAAGTGAGGTCTCACAAGCGCAAGATATAGTTTTAGGATGACCTCGCTAGTCTTGTAACTAACACTCCTTTGTATGAACCCGATTACTTTACTGGCCTTGTTACGAGCAAAAACACATTGTTTACTTGGCTTAAGGTTACTACTTATCATTACTCCTAAATCTCTCTCGCAGTCGGATTTCTCTATGGCATCGTTGTTCATCTGGTATCTGGTTTCCCTGTTTACATCTCGTAGACTATGTACTTTACATTTGTCCACATTGAATTTCATCCGCCGTTTTTCAGATCTTTCGAATTTTTTTTTAGGCCTTCCTGTAGTTTAGCGGAGTCCTCGTCAGATGTAATTACTTGCCCTATTTTAGTGTCATCAGTAAATTTACTTAAATTGCTGTCTACGCCGATATCTATGTCGTTTATATATATAATAAATAATAATGATCCAAGTACTGAGCCTTGGGGTACTCCACTAGTGACGGTACTCCAATCGGATTTAGTGCCGTTAATGCTCACTCGCTGTTTCCAGTCCAGTAACCACGCCCTAATCCATTTTAGAATATCTCCTGCAATGCCATGAGCCTCCACTTTTCTTATTAGTCTTTCGTGGTGACTCAGTCGAAGGCTTTGCCAAAGTCAAGATATACCACATCATAGTCTTGCCCGTCGTCCACTGACTCGAA
The DNA here is from genome assembly GCA_958450375.1 of Homarus gammarus. NCBI lineage: Eukaryota > Metazoa > Arthropoda > Malacostraca > Decapoda > Nephropidae > Homarus > Homarus gammarus. The sequence continues at coordinate 849,943 of CAUDMG010003284.1, forward strand.
AACAGTTGAAAAGATTGTTAATAGATTAGTTAGACATGAACGCCCGCTTGTGAAGCCATGTTGGGTGTAATTGGTCAACTTGTGCTTCTCCATGTAATTTCGAATAGAGTATCATTTTACTGCTTCCAGCAATTTGCCTACAATTGATGTTAAAATGATTGGACGGTAATTAGAGGATAGTGCTCCATCTCCCTTTTTGAAAATCGGTAGTCACATTCGCTATCCTCCAGGATTCTGATACTACTCCCGTTCTTAATGACATGTTAAACAAATTTGCTAAGGGCATACTAAGCTCTTCCTTACATTCCTTTAATACTCTGGCAAATATCTTATTGGCACCTGGTGATTTATTAGGTTTTAGTTTGTCTATTTGCTTAATAACATCGTTAGTCACTACTATCTCACTTAAACTATTGTCTTCACTATCTCTGTATATAGCCGGTGCCTCGGGTATCATGTTCAAATTTTCGGGAGTGAAAACTGTTGAAAAATATCTGTTCGGAATATTGCTCATTTCTCCATCATTATCAGTTAGCTCGCCGGTATCTGGCTGTATTGGTCCAATCTTGTCTCGTGTTTTAGTTTGATACATTTGGAAGAATCCCTTGGGGTTTGACTTCGCCTCCCTTCCTATCTTCAGTTCATTATTCCTCTTTGCTTTTCTTATCTCGGTCTTAACCCTACCGGCCAATACCTTATAATAATCTTGGAGGTAAACTTCACCGCGTTATATTCTCCTACCTATAGCCTTCCTTTTTCCACTCAACCATACAACCCATAGTGTGTCCCCCACTCAACCATACAACCCATGGTGTGTCCCCCACTCAACCATACAACCCATAGTGTGTCCCCCACTCAACCATACAACCCATAGTGTGTCTCCCACTCAACCATACAACCCAGGGTGTGTCCCCCACTCAACCATACAACCCATAGTGTGTCCCCCACTCAACCATACAATGCATAGTGTGTCCCCCACTCAACCATACAACCCATAGTGCGTCCTCCTCTCAACCATACAACCCATAGTGTGTCCTCCTCTCAACCATACAACCCATAGTGTGTCCTCCTCTCAACCAATCACTCCGCGCGTGTAAAATTAGCACCACAGCTTCTAATCTCAGGTACCCGCTGACCCTCCCAACATACTGCATCACCTCCCGTAAGATAATGGTTGAATCTCAGCAGCATAGTGAGCAGTTCCCTTTACGTGGGTGGTGTTACGTGGGTGGTGTACTGTAGGCGATGTAGGGGGGAGAGGGAGCACTGGTATGACCACCGACTTCTCCCATCATGTACTTACGTGGGTGTTTGGTGGTGTAAGGAAGGAGACGGAGGGTGGTGAGGTCTCTCTCTCTCTCTCTCTCTCTCTCCTTCGTCTACATGATCCGGAGATAATAGTCAAGGGCGGGTCGGTGGAAGGCGATGTTTGGGTGGAAGTCTGGCGTCCAGTCATCACTTCGGGTCTAAGTGGAACTTTAGATACATAACTGGAGGAGGCTTCTTTACATACAGTACGTGGAAGTTTAGTCAGAAAGGTAAAAGTTTAGATCGAGATTTAACTAATGGATAAAAAAATCAGTAAGAACTTCAAGATGCGGCAAAAGTTGTAAAGGAATCGGCATACAAAATGATAATTGAAACGTAAAAGTGCACAATATTATCTGAAATAAAATATTATACAAATATCAAGAACAGTTTTAATGTAATACAAAGATAAAAATACCTTTACGATATATGCCCAGCTTGTAGTTAGATTAGACACTGTTTAACTAAGGCAAGGTGATGGGAATCTACCTTGTATTTTAGTTTTGTTTATTTGATTAATATATTATGAGGCCAGTCATCAGTCCTAAGTTACGTACAGTATATCATGTAAACTTGTCAAGCCTTAACTTGTATATCATGGCTGTTAGTTTATGTTATAAATATTGACGAATGATAACAACCTCTGTGGACATTCCGTAAGCTGTGGGGTGGGAGGGTCAGTGAGAGGTTTTAACGGGTATTAAATGGGTTTGGGTAGGTTTTATTACCCAATAAGATCTAAGTGGTGTGCAGAAAGGGGGGAGAGGGTGAGGGGTTAGGGCGGAGGGGAAGAGTAAAAATGGAGGGGGAGAGGGTGGGAAGGGGGAGGGAGGGTTGATGGGAGAGGCTGGAGGGTCAAGGCGGGGTACCAACAGGCCGAGAGTTCAGTGGGTGGAGTCGGGTTGGGAGGCTTGTAGTAGAGGATTAAGAATTTCCTGTAAGGGATCGGGGAGGGTTGGGTTTGTAAACAGGGAATTTAATACAAGATGTGAAAGATTTAGTATACCTCCTGACGCAACCAAGAAAAGACTTGTGTAGTGCTTAGAACGGTGTCGGTGGTTTTATCGATATATATATATATATATATATATATATATATATATATATAGATATATATATATATATATATATATACCTGTTCACCTGTTGTATATCCATCTATCAGTCTTTACACCTGACCATCTATCTGCTAATATATCATGTAATATACTGAGTGTGTGTGTGCATCGAACATCCGAATAATGTGTGTGTGTGTGTGTGTGTGTGTGTGTGTGTGTGTGTGTGTGTGTGTGTGTGCTCTCTATCATTCAATAACTCTCAGCTTCCGTATGATTACTTGTATTAAGGTTCTCTTGTTAACTTGTCCAAAAGAATTTGAAATTTTACGAGTAGTTTTGATCTACCTCACAGATAATACACTCGCCTCCCCTCCCTCCCTCCCTGACTCCACGTCCCCTTCCACACTCACTCCACCTCCCCTCCCTCCCTCACTCTACTTCCCCTCATTCACTCACTCCACTTCCCCTCACTCCCTCACTCCACCTCTCCTCCCTCCATCACTCCACCTCCCCTCACTCCACCTCCCCTCACTCCCTCACTCCACCTCCCCTCCCTTCCCTCCCTCACTCCACCTCACCTCCCTCCCTCCCTCACTCCACCTCCCCTCCCTTCCCTCCCTCACTCCACCTCCCCTCCCTCCCTCACTCCACCTCCCCTCCCTCCCTCGCTCCACCTCACCTCCCTCCCTCCCTCACTCCACCTCCCCTCCCTTCCCTCCCTCACTCCACCTCACCTTCCTCCCTCCCTCACTCCACCTCCCCTCCCTTCCCTCCCTCACTCCACCTCCTCTCCCTCCCTCACTCCACCTCCCCTCCCTTCCCTCCCTCACTCCACCTCACCTCCCTCCCTCCCTCACTCCACCTCACATCCCTCCCTCCCTCACTCCACCTCACCTCCCTCCCTCCCTCCCTCCCTCACTCCACCTCACCTCCCTCCCTCCCTCACTCCACCTCACCTCCCTCCCTCCCTCACTCCACCTCACCTCCCTCCCTCCCTCACTCCACCTCACCTCCCTTCCTCACTCACTCACTCCACCTCTCCTCCCTCCCTCCCCCACTCCACCTCCCTCCCTGACTCACTCACTCCACCACACCTCCCTCCCTCCCTCACTCCACCACACCTCCCTCCCTCCCTCACTCCACCACACCTCCCTCCCTCCCTCACTCACCTCCTCTCCTTCACTCACTCCACCTCTCCTCCCTCCCTCCCCCACTCCACCTCCCTCCCTCACTCACTCACTCCACCACACCTCCCTCCCTCCCTCACTCCACCTCCCCTCCCTCCCTCCCCCACTCCACCTCACATCCCTCCCTCACTCACCTCCTCTCCTTCATTCACTCCACCTCCCCTCCCTCCCTCACTCCACCTCCCCTCCCTCCCTCCCCCACTCCACCTCACCTCCCTCCCTCACTCCCTCCACTTCCTCTCCCTCACTCACTCTACATCCCCCTCCCCCACTCCACCTTCCCTCCCTCCCTCAATCACTCCACCTCCCCTCCCTCCCTCCCCCACTCCACCTCACCTCCCTCCCTCACTCACTCCACTTCCTCTCCCTCACTCACTCTACATCCCCCACTCTCTTACTCCACCTCCCCTCTCTCCTGCATCTCCCCCTCCGTTCCCTCCCTCACTCACTCCACTTCCTCTCCCTCCCTCACTGTGTGTGTGTGTGTGTGTGTGTGGAGCAAACAGGGTGGTGAAATGCGTTGAGTGTGGCAGCACTATGTTAGTGTTAAGGTGCGAGCACTGCTTGCTCCCTCTCACTTTCAACTACCGCCGCTAGCTCACCCTCGTGGCGAACTGGGAAGCAACGTGCATAAGTCGTCCCCTGCCAGTACACAGCCTCTTCACCTTCAAGACTCCTGCTGTGCCTTCTCGTGGCAACATACGGTAACTGGGTGCCTCGTGGGCCCAGGTTAGACCAGCAGGGGACCTCGGTGTAGCAGTGGGCCCCAGAGGGACGGCGCATAGGCCCATTGACAAGTGGACACGTTCTGGCTCTCAACAGCCATTGCCCCTCTGCCTTGCAGATTAAACTTGGTAGGTATAAGGCTAAGGGAGTAAACCCCAAACGAAAAATCTGCAGTGGATCCCAGCATCAGGCAAACATGCTTACAGAGCTCCAAGAAGACCTCAACGATGGTTTAGGTAAAAGAGGTGACCACCATGGAAACCCAACGACTACACCAGCGGATGAAGGCAATGCGCGATGGACAGGTTACTAAGGCGAAACACAACAAACTGGGCTATCGGTAGTCCATTGCAACTCTCCCTCTCCCCAGTCGTTGCAACCCTTGCACCAGTGGACCAGGAAAAGGGAGAGCCAAGATGTGTGGTTGCAGCCTGCGCTCCTACCTCACCACATAAATCAGCTCATGTGCAGCCATCATCCCAACCTGACTGGGCAACCGCACCCAGTAAGGTCTTCCTTATGCTGTCAAAAACACAGTCAAAATCACAGATCCAACCAAAAACAAACTAAAGCAATTTTTATGGTCGCTGCATGGAATGTCAGGACCCTTTTGGATATTGGCACAAATGAGCGTCCTGAGAGAAGAATTGCCCTTGTGGCAAAAGAGCTGACTAGGTATAACATCGACATAGCAGCCATCAGTGAGTCCCAGCTCCCAAAGAGGGCCAGCTCACAGAACGGGAGTTTGGCTATACCTTCTTCTGGAAGGGTAAGCCTGCTGCAGAGGGAAACCGCGTTTATGGAGTTGGCTTTGCCATCCGCCAACGCATCCTACACAGGCTAACTAAAATGTCAATTGGGATCAACGAGCGCCTCATGACGCTCCGAGTCCCACTGAATTACTCACGTTATGCCTTTTTCATCAGTGCATACGCCCCAACACTGGATGCAGAGGATGACATCAAGGAGGCCTTTTATGCCGATCCTGACAGAGTGCTAACCTCTATCCCCAGAGAAGACAAGGTTGTGCTCCTTGGCGAATTCAATGCCAGAGTTGGCAGAGATGCTAACATTTGGCAAGGAAATGGACTAGGCAAGTGTAATGGCAACGATCTACTCCTCCTCAGCAAGTGTGCTGTGAAGTGTGCACAGCCTCACTATCACCAATACCTTGTTTTGGCAGGGCGACAAGTTCAAGGGTTTGTGGCAACACCTACGATCCAAACACTGGCATCTCATTGACTACATCACTGTCAGCGAAAGAGATGACAGAGATGTCCTCATCACCCGTGCCATGTGTGGCTCAGACCACTGTGACACTAATCATCGACTTGTCAGATCCAAGCTCTCACTTCACGTTGCCCCAAAACGGCGAAGGCAGCAAACCTCCAGAAGAGGTTATAATACTATGCGTCTGGAGGATCCAGCAGTAGCGCATATGCTTTCAGAGAGCAGCACGAACATGGGCTTATTAACATCCCAACAGCAAACAACCTGAATCCCAGTGCCAAATGGGATACTCTTAATACTGTTATGACATATAACCTGCAGAGAGACCCTCTGCCAGATCAAAAGAATACACCAGGACTGGTTTGATGAAAATGACCTGGTAATCAAAGTACTCATCTATGATAAGCGTGCTGCTTTTATTGACTGGCAGAACAACCCTCAGTCTTGAACCAAAGCTAATACCTTCCGCAAGAAGAAAGCGGCAGCCCAGCCGGAACTTTGCAATCTAAAGATCGACTGGCTTAAAAATAAACCATGTGAAGCACAAATTTTGCAGATGAGCACAAGATGTGCGAATTTTTCATTTCCACTAAAACCTTTTATGGGTCAGTCACTCATGGCGTAGCCTCCATCCCCCCTCCACTCATCTGTCGGTAACCTCATAATTAAAGACGATGAAGGCCTCCTTCAGCACTGGAAAGAGCACTACCATTCATTGCTCAACCAAAACGCCGATGAGGATGTGTAGACTACCCAGCAGGTCAATATTTATAATAACAAGGAAGACCGGTCAGACTGTGACAACTACTGTGAGATCTCGCTGCTCTCCGTAGCTGTCAAGATTATCGCCCGAGTCCTCCTAAACAGACTTCTTCCTGAGGCGGAAACCTTCCTCCCTGAACAGCAATGTGGTTTTAGACCATCATGTGGTACCACTGACATGATCTTTGCTGCCCACCAGATACAGGAAAAGTGCAGAGAACAGTGTAGTAACCTGTACATGGCCTTCATCGACCTAACCAAGTCCTTCGACTCGGTCAACAGGGAAGCCCTCTGGTGGACCCTCAGCCGTTTTGGCTGCCCACCAAAATTCATCGCCATTGTGAGGCAACTCCACGATGGCATGAATGGCAATGTCCTGCACAACGGCACCCAGTCTGAGTTCTTCCCAATCCAAACAGGGGTTAAACAAGGGTATGGCCTGGCAACAACTATCTTTTCCATCTTCTTGGCTGCCTTCCTTACTCGTGCCAGTGCCATTTTAGCCAGCGGAGTGAGCATCAAGTTCCAGGTGAAGTGGGGGTCTTTTCAACATAAGACGACTCCAGGCAAGAACAAAGGTGTCGGCAGCTTCCATTACTGAAATTCAGTACGCAGACTACTTCACCCTTGTTGCTCACACTGAATGCGACCTACAGGAGATCCTGAAGACCTACACAGATGCTTATGCACACTTCAGCCTTGAGGTGAATGTACGTAACAATCAGATTCTCTTTCAACCTGCCCCTGGTTCAGACACTCCTCCACCCTCCATCCAGCTTAACGGTATTACCCTCTCTAATGTTGCCCACTTTCGGTTTCTCGGCTCCCACCTGTCCACCACAGCGGACATTGATGAAGAGATTCAGCATCGGATCAGATGTGCATTTCAAGCCTTTGGCAGACTCCGAAATCGTGTCTTCAGCTTTAGGGTGCTGAAATTATCTACAAAGCAGCGGTCCTCCCCACCCTGATATATGGCAGTGAGACATGGGTTACATACAGGAGGCACTTCAAGGCACTTGAAAACTCTCACCGACGTAGTCTACATTCCATCTTCCAAGTTCGCTGGGAATACAAGAGAACAAATGTCAGTAATCTTGCTGAGACCAACTGTACTAGCATCGAAGCTACCATTATCCATGAACAACTACGCTGGACTGGCCATGTTACCCGCATGGACGACAGTAGACTGCCAAAGCAGCTACTTTACAGTCACCTAACGAATAGTAAACGTAACGCTGGCAGACAATTGAAAAGGTATAAGGATAGTCTTAAGATAAACCTGAAAAAATGCCAAATCGACCCTTACCTGGGAGTCGATTACTCCACATCGTAACGCTTAAAGGAGCACCACACGAGAAAGTGTCAATACTTTCGAGTTAGCCCGACTGCAAACCGAGGCAGAACATCGCCAACAACGGAAAGACCACTGTCACTGTCCCTCCCGCAGTAGATGGAGCCCTCTACATGTGCAACGAATGTGAGCGATGCTGCGAGTCCCCTTAGCGGCCGCTTTAGTCACCTCAAAACTCACCAACCTAGGTGACATCCCTAATACCTCATAATTATTGTTTCTTTATTCGTCATACTTGATTTCGAGTAACAGCCAAGTAGTTGTAGTTGTAGTTGTGCCTCGCACTGGTTAGCTGTGTTACTGATAAGGGCAAATGGTTTCAGTCTCAATAAACAAGAATTTACAGATGTCAATGCTCTAAGGTACGATAGGCCAGTAGAAGGTTTGCCCTCCCAATGCGTGTGTGGCTCTTCCTATGATGTCGATCACGCCATGGTGTGCAAGAAAGGGGGCTTCATATGCATGAGGCATGATAAAGTAAGGGATCTAACAGCAAATCTACTGAGGGAAATCTGCCACGACGTCATTGTGGAACCGACCCTCCTTTCATTGGACGGTGAGAATTTCCAACATAGGACTTCAAACACATCCAACGAAGCCCATGTTGACGTCAGTGCTCGAGGATTCTGGACGCGGGGACAGCGAGCCTTCTTTGACATTAGGATTTTTTATCGCATGGCCGCATGTCACCGTAACTTAGCTCTCGATGCTGCACACAGGAGACACGAGAATTCAGAACGTTAATCAAGGCAGCTTCACTCCTCTGGTGTTCATAACCTCTGGTGGGATGGGACCAAGTGCAAGATGCTAATACGTCAGACTCGCGGAGGTGCTATCAGAACAGAAGCAGCAGCCCAGAAGTTATGTTACAGCCTGGATGAGATGTCGACTGTCCTTCTCTCTCCTTTGGTCGGCTTTGCCATGCCTCAGGGGAACGAGAGCATCTCCCCCAAACCCGGCAACAGTTGCAGATGTTAACTATGAGGCAACAGTCACTAAATGGCTCATAGATCTGCAGCTCAACTAACTCAACACAGCTAGGATAGCTACTTGTGTATTAGGGTATTTAATTTTATGGTAATAAAATGGCGGCGAAGGTGTGGCTATTAGAGGAGGAAGGAGGCAAAAAATAAAAAGTAATAGTAGTATTAGTGTGTGTGTGTGTGTCTGTGTGTGTGTGTGTGTGTGTGTGGTGATGCTGTGGCGACCTGTGGCTTAACAGTCTCGTAAACGAGTGGACTGAGGTTTGATACCCGGGCAGGGTGAAACTATGGCACTTTTATTTTTACGCCATTTGCCTCTGTTTACCCAGCAGTAATTGGGAACCTGGATGTTAATCGATGTTTTAGAATTGTATTCCGGGGTAATGGTTAGCCAGTGCAGCTATCGAGTTGTCCGGTCTTCTCGGACTATTCCTTGACACTGGTTCATACATCTCGTTAACTTAGTGTGTGGTTGTTGTGTTGGCGACATCTTTTACACCTTGGGCCTACCATCCTCGTACACGAGGGCCAACCATTATTATTATTATTGTGACACTGTGTGTTAGGCAGGTAGAGTTAGGCTGAGGGTGATGCTGTGTTAGGCAGGTAGAGTTAGGCTGAGGGCGATGCTGTGTTAGGCAGGTAGAGTTAGGCTGAGGGTGATGCTGTGTTAAGCAGGTAGAGTTAGGCTGAGGGCGATGCTGTGTTAGGCAGGTAGAGTTAGGCTGAGGGTGATGCTGTGTTAGGCAGGTAGAGTTAGTCTGAGGGTGACTAAGAATACTCCATGTTTGTTTCTTGGTCAGGGACGTATCTGTAGTTTGTGTTTCCTTTCCTCTCTTCTTTTATTTATCTCTATTTCCCGTTCATTTATCTCCTGCCCCTACTCTCCATCTTTCTTCTTCCCATTTGTCTCTCACCTAATCTGTCTCTGTCCCAGTTTTTCCTCTACCTCCTCCATTTACTTCTCCCTCTCCATCTTCCGTACTCCGCCCTCTCCAATATGTCGCCGGCGTGTGGTCACTCTGTCGTGGGTTGCATCTATAATGGCCTGGGAGTGATACATATTCATAAAGTCGGACGGTGCATGTTAATCTGTACTATATTGGTTCATGTTGCACCATGTTCTTTGATGGTGGCGTAACTGTTCCCCCCCCCCCCCCACCCACGCTTACTTCCCTACACCGCTTAATTATTGATTTAATTAGTAATTTGTTGAATACCTGATTAATACACGAAATGATAACCAACTCAATATTACACTAACATTTTGCAACATGAATAAGATAAGAACAACGTAAATACAGTTTCAGTATATGAGTGATAGTTGTTTATTCTGAACTGTATTGTACCGAGTGATTGTAAGACCAGTTACTCCAAGTCATATAAAGCATATTGAGACCTTGTCGCCGGGGAAGAAGCCTGGTGCTTGTAGTAGTAACACGAGGGCGTCAACGAGAGCACAGAGGCCGAGGGAGGTGATCAAGGAGGTGAGGTAGCGTAGGTTTATTTGCTACTAAACTCCACTATTGTGTTAGTAAAACTTTTGTGATGTAAGAACTTCATTAAAGTAGAAAAAGAGTCAACGTGGAATTTTGTGAGTCTGTTTTAAGAGCTTCATCTGATCCTGTCGCCCTATACAACTAGATAAGTCAGGTGTTAAAATGACCAGTTTATTAAATTTTATATTTAGGTCAAAACATGGTAGTTCAAGTATACTGTAGCTGCGTCAGGGATCACAAGTATCTCTTCCCATGTGTATTGTGTGTCTCTGGTGGGTGGTGTGTGTGTGTGTGTTGTTACGATACTTTCAGGATGGTGCAGTTGGCGAGTTGTCCGGTCTTCTCGGACTATTCCTTTACACTGGGTCGTGCAGCTCGTTAACTTAGGGTGTGGTTGTTGTGTTGGTGACAGCTTCTACACCTCAAACAAATTCACGCCTAGGTGGCCCTTGGACCGGCCATCCTCGATTTCGAGGGGCTTCCAGTATTCCATTATTATGTATGAATGTTTGAATGAAAATAAGTCATTTATTTTTTCCCCAGTCGTGATGACTCCGTCGAGAACAATCTTCCATATATGACTGACAACTAAAACAGGTAAAATTGTACAGTTCTGTTTAACAGACATGGGTTTATACATACTGTGAAGAGCAAATTCACTTTGATACAAGAATAGAACTTTCTGGATGTATACCAGTCAAGTGATTGAAAGATGAAACGTACTGAAAACTTGTGTTAGTGTTGGAAATGGAAAAAAAAAAGATGCAGTTTTGTATTGTATTCTCCAACTTTTGTGTGACAGCCAAAAACAATGATACGTAGAAAATAGAATTCCTTTTTTTTTTCATTCCACTCGCCGACTCTGTTAACACACACACACACACACACACACAAGTCCGAGACACAAGGGAAAACCTCTAACAATATGATCGATGATGTTGGGGTTTAAAATCAGACAAAAAAAGATACTTGAGGCGTGAAGTGATTTTGGGGAGAAGGACGGGAGGAGGAGAAAGATAAGTGGATGATATAAGGAACATGAGAAGAAAACGAGGAATAAGCGAAGGTGTTGGAAGAGAAGAAAATGAAAACAGAACTAGAAAAAAAATACCACAAATTATTGTCTCAACTGCCACCCACGTTTACAACATTTTCCTCACAGGTTATGTTAAATAGTTTATTGTGCTTCATAGAGGGAAGCATGCAGCACTTCCTGACAATGAACTCAGTCTGCGATGGTCGTCATTAGTGGCTGTTACTGTAGGTTACGTTAAATAGTTTATTGTGCTTCATAGACGGAAGCATGCAGCACGCTTCATAGAGGGAAGCATGCAGCACTTCCTGACACTGAACTCAGTCTGCGATGGTCGTCATTAGTGACTGTCACTGTAAATTAAGTCTAGCAATTATTTGTGTATCTCTTTGAAAATCATAACTACAAATTACACACTGCAGGTTATTTAAGAGTGATTCTGTTAATTTCATTTAGTAAATTATGAATCTTTAATGATAATACTGTGATTGACACGACTGTTAGTGAGGTACAATGTTTATATAATTGTTTGATAGTTATTAGAGCAATTGCACTTTATAATTCTTAATACAGTTGATTGTCATATGCAAGTAACATCATCACCTACAATCCGGAAACTACCACTTGATAAAAACCTCAAAGCTATGAACACAGGCTTGTCTAGCTAGAGTATGTCCCTTCGTAGCAGTAGAGAGTCCAAAGGATCCCGAAACACCTTTACTCTCCGGAGTGCTCAGTCATGAGCTAAAGTAACCATTAGTTACATCTTCACTCTCACTAGTGACGCTTGGAATACTGTACATATGGCAGCTCGACAGTATGTGTCTTAGTACGGGTTATATTGTACAGAAAACGGGAGTTATTTCCGCCTTGTGGAAGCTTACGGATGCTCTGTGGCCACCGTAACTTTTGCTGTACGTAAAGTTGGGTTACGGTCACCGTAAAATGTTAGTGAATCACCCATTCAGCTTTTAGGGTGATCGTAGGGACTTAGAGTGAACCCGGCCCCTGGTCACTTTTTCGCTGTAATATATAAACATTTCAGAAAGATTTTTTCTAGGATTGAAATTAAGGATAAACTTTTTTTTAATAGATCTCTGAGGATTACCTAGGCGGTGTATTTTTTACCTATGCTACCATAGTTTACCCGAAATTAAAGTAAACTGGGGGAAAATAGTTTAATTTAGATTTAGATTACCCAGCTGCCTTTGGCAACACAAAAATTGTGACCAAGTCCCAGGTTGTTGATCTGAACTTTCTGTCTCATTTACACACAATTGTAGTCTCAATTGTTTCTCTTACTATTGACAACAGAACATACACATGTTGTTTCTCACTTTTGATCTTCTTTTTAAATTTGTGTATGTCTTTATTATTATTATTATTATTATTATTATTATTATTATTATTAATATTATTACATTTTCGCCCCCAGGCCCCGATGTGGGTTAGTGACCTGCGCCCGGGTGGGCTAATCTCAGTAAAAAAAGAAAAAAAAAAGACGTGAGCTGGGACTACAGTGTACCCTACAATTATCAGAGCTACAAAATAGTAAAGGAGAGAGAGAGAGAGAGAGAGAGAGAGAGAGAGAGAGAGAGAGAGAGAGAGAGAGAGTCTATGAAAACATTTCATACAACAGACACGTAAACACACTTCCTCAACTTCCCCTTGCCCCTCACCCCTCAACTCCCCCCCCCCCCTTCCTCTTACCCCTCCCTTCCAGGAAAAAATACAAATTTCTACTTACAATAAATTGCATATCCATTTTTAAGCCAGACATGAAACCTTCCTTCCTTCCTTCCCTCAATAGAGAATAATTGAAGTCCATCACTAAAACATACAGGATGAGAAAATGGTTAGTCTGACATGACGATCAATTTCCCTTTGACTTCTCGCTAATTGCATAATAACTAACTCTCTAGCTTAGTCTGTTTGTCTTTACGGCGCCGAAGTCCCTTGGGGTAAGGAGAGAGAGCGAGAGAGAGAGAGAGAGAATAGGAATCAGGGGAGGAGAATGGAAGGAGAGGTGATGGAAGGGAGGTGAGGAAGGAAGTAGGGAAGGAGAGGAAAGGCGATAATAAGGGGGGAAGGAGGAGATAGTGAGGGTAAGTTTAGTAAATTTAACAATTTCCCTCCTTCCTTCCGCTCCCCCTCTCCCCATCTCCCCCCCTCTCCCATCTCCCTACCCCCACTCTCCCCATACTTCCCCACTCCTCCTCTCTTCTCCTACCCTACCCCTTTTCTTTTTGCTTCCTCCTTCTATCCCTCCTCCCCTTTCTTTACTTCCTGCTTGTACCTCTTTCTTTCTTTCCCCTTCCTCCTCCCCTTTCCATTCCCCACTCTCACCTCTCATCACCTCCAAACCATAGCCAATTTCCTCCCCCTTTCTGCTCTTTTCCCTTTCCTCGTTTTCTCCCTTCCTTTTCCATTTTGTTTATTCTCTCCTTTATTTCCCTTCCTTCCCTTCCCTTCCCAAGAGGTCTGTTACGTGATTACTTTTGGGGGGGAGAGGGGAGGGTGAGGTGTAGGGAGGGAGAGGGAAGGGTGAGGTGTAGGGAGGGAGAGGGGAGGGTGAGGTGTAGGGAGGGAGAGGGAAGGGTGAGGTGTAGGGAGGGAGAGGGGAGGGTGAGGTGTAGGGAGGGAGAGGGAAGGGTGAGGTGTAGGGAGGGAGAGGGGAGGGTGAGGTGTAGGGAGGGAGAGGGGAGGGTGAGGTGTAGGGAGGGAGAGGGAAGGGTGAGGTGTAGGGAGGGAGAGGGAAGGGTGAGGTGTAGGGAGGGAGAGGGAAGGGTGAGGTGTAGGGAGGGAGAGGGAAGGGTGAGGTGTAGGGAGGGAGAGGGAAGGGTGAGGTGTAGGGAGGGAGAGGGGAGGGTGAGGTGTAGGGAGGGAGAGGGAAGGGTGAGGTGTAGGGACGGAGAGGGAAGGGTGAGGTGTAGGGAGGGAGCGGGAAGGGTGAGATGTAGGGAGGGAGAGGGGAGGGTGAGGTGTAGGGAGGGAGAGGGAAGGGTGAGGTGTAGGGAGGGAGAGGGGAGGGTGAGGTGTAGGGAGAGAGAGGGAAGGGTGAGGTGTAGGGACGGAGAGGGAAGGGTGAGGTGTAGGGAGGGAGAGGGAAGGGTGAGGAGTAGGGAGGGAGAGGGAAGGGTGAGGTGTAGGGAGGGAGAGGGAAGGGTGAGGTGTAGGGAGGGAGAGGGAAGGGTGAGGTGTAGGGAGGGAGAGGGAAGGGTGAGGTGTAGGGAGGGAGAGGGAAGGGTGAGGAGTAGGTAAAAGGTGTAGGAGGGAGAGGGGAAAGGGAAGAAAAGTCAAGAAGATGTAAGATGAGGGAAGTTAGGAAGGGAGAGAAAGAATGGAGAAAATAGTGAAGGGATGAGGAGAGAGAAAGAGAGAATGAGAGACCTAGAGGTGTGGGTGGGGGTGAGGGAAAGTGATAAAGAAGGTGAAGAAGAAGGAGAGAGATAGAAAAGGGAGAGAAGGAATAAGATTAGAAAGTGACGTGAGCGTAGAACATGAGGAAATGTGAAAGGAGAGAGAGATAGAGAGAATACGTTTATGAGAGACAGAGATAAAGAGTGGGAAGGGAAGGAAGGGACAAAAGAGTCAGTGTGAGAGGACAAAGTCTGGAAAGTGAAGGAAAATAATGGTTGGTACAGCGAAAGGAGTGAAATAAAGAAGATTTAAATTAATAACTTTATTGGTAAGATTGAGGTACACTTTTGTCTTATATAGTTCATGATATAAAATGCCAAGAGGTCTTAAGTCTTTGTCACAGCGTCACTAACTTGCCACATGTGTCTGTATCCTAGCCTAGTTCTGGTACGACTACATCACATTGTCTGGTACTGTCCCTGTGCTGGCCATAAACAGCAAGAATGTCCTCAAGCACTCCTGAGTCAATGTAATAATTACATAGTTCATGATACAGTAAGCCAGGTGGCCTGAAGTCTTTGACAGTTGTCACATTCAATAATATAGTGTCCAAGTGTATGCTTTAAATTTCTATCACAAAGTTTACATGCTGAGCGTGAAGAAGCTTCCTGGTGTATGATAACCACCAATTACACAAATTTCCTCGTATACGTTTTATTTTTATAGCCTTGTCACTCATATTGGTATTCTTCCTTATAAGGATGATCTATGTACAGTATTTGTTTTATTTCGAGTTTATATTATATTTATCATTGTTGCCAAGCGAAATTACGTTTATTAACCAAAGGAAACTTTCCACTCAATAGCTTCACCGTGACAAGACTATTACGAATTCATTCATAAGTTTACTCTGGTATTGCGAAGCTGCCACATGTACGTTAACGTCACCACAGGGGATAAAGGAACTCTGAGGCAAATGCACCTCCGCCTGTACAGCCTCCACGCCCATTCGTGTTTCCCATTATACATCCTCACCCAAGCAGTCTGTTCTCTCACGTGCCCACCCACACTCCAGCAGATTACAGTATCCATCTATACCCACACAGTGTATCCACAGTCACCGATACAGTATACACATCAACACTTTGTTCTCACCCTCTTATATCCACTCACATTACCACATTGCACTCACCTACTATACTGTACCTGGCCACACAGTGTACCCGCTTACCCAATACATCCGGGCATACATTGTAACCACTGCTAGTGTACCCACCCACGCTGTGTATCCACCCGCAAAATATACCTGCTCACAAAGTGTATCCTCTTATACAGTGTACCTACTCGCACAGTATATCCACCCACATAATGTCTCACCCACATAGTGTACCCGTCCAGAAAACTGTTCTCACTCACACAGTGTGACCACCCACACAGAGCACAAGCTCACTCATTGTAGCCATTCACAGAGCGTAACCACCCACCCACCCACAAACTGTATCCATCCATCAGGTGAATCCACCCACATGGATATATTGCCCATACACTTTATCCACCCACACTGGTTTATCCACTTATACCGTGTATCCATCCACAAAGTCTACCAATATACATAACATACCTACTCACATAGTACACCTATCCACACAGAATATCCGCCCACATAGTGTATATATTCACACAGTGTACCCACTTCCATAAAATATTCGCCCATATAGTGTACCCACCCACACCGCATATCCACGTACACAATGTATCCACCCACAAAGTGAATAAATCCAAATATATCCACCCACACGGTGTATCCACCCACACAGTGAATCCACCCACATAATATATTCACCCACACAGTATATACACCCACATAGTGCATATACCCATACAGTGCATTCACCCACACGTATATCCACCTACACAGTATATCCACCCACACAGTGTATCCACCCACACAGTGTACCCACCCACACAGTGTATCCACCCACAAAGTATATCCACCCACACAGTGTATCCACCCACACAGTATATGCACCCACACAGTGTATCCACCCACCGACACAGTGTATCCACCTACACAGTGTATCCACCCACACAGTGTATTCACCCACACAGTATATACACCAACACAGTGTATCCACCCACACAGTGTATCCACCCACACAGAATATCCACCCACACAGTGTATCCACCCACACAGTATATGCACCCACACAGTGCATCCACCCACACAGAATATCCACCCACACAGTGTATCCACCTACACAGTATATCCACCCACACAGTGTATCCATCTACACAGTATATCCACCCACAAAGTGTACCCACCCACAAAGTGCACCCACCCACAAAGTGTATCCACCCACACAGTATATGCACCCACACAGTGTATCCAACCAACCACACAGTGTATCCAACTACACAGTATATTCACCCACACAGTATGTGCACTCACACAGTGTATCCACCCACCCACACAGTGTATCCACCCACACAGTATATCCACCCACACAGTGTATCCACCCACACAGTGTACCCACCCACACAGTGTATCCACCCACACAGTGTATGCACCCACACAGTGTACCCACCCACACAGTGTACCCACCCACACAGTGTACCCACCCACACAGTGTACCCACCCTCACAGTATATCCACCCACACAGTGTATCCACCAACACAGTGTATCTACCCACACAGTGTACCCACCCACACAGTGTACCCACCCACACAGTGTACCCACCCACACAGTGTACCCACCCACACAGTGTACCCACCCACACAGTGTATCCACCCAAACAGTGTACCCACCCACACAGTGTATCCACCCACACAGTGTACCCACCCACACCGTATATCCACCCATACAGTGTATCCACCCACACAGTGTATCCACCCACACAGTATATCCACCCACACAGTGTATCCACCCACACAGTGTATGCACCCACACAGTGTACCTACCCACAAAGTGTACCCACCCACACAGTGTATCCACCTACACAGTATATCCACCCACACAGTGTATCCATCTACACAGTATATCCACCCACAAAGTGTACCCACCCACAAAGTGTACCCACCCACAAAGTGTATCCACCCACACAGTATATGCACCCACACAGTGTATCCAACCAACCACACAGTGTATCCAACTACACAGTATATTCACCCACACAGTATGTGCACTCACACAGTGTATCCACCCACCCACACAGTGTATCCACCTACACAGTATATCCACCCACAAAGGGTTCCAACCCACAAAGTGTACCCACCCACACAGTGTACCCACCCACACAGTGTATGCACCCACACAGTGTACCCACCCACACAGTGTACCCACCCACACAGTGTACCCACCCACGCAGTGTACCCACCCTCACAGTATATCCACCCACACAGTGTATCCACCAACACAGTGTATCTACCCACACAGTGTACCCACCCACACAGTGTACCCACCCACAAAGTGTACCCACCCACACAGTGTACCCACCCAAACGGTGTACCCACCCACACAGTGTATCCACCCAAACGGTGTACCCACCCACACAGTGTATCCACCCACACAGTGTACCCACCCACACCGTATATCCACCCATACAGTGTATCCACCCACACAGTGCATGCACCCACACAGTATATCCACCCACATAGCGTATCCACCCACATAGTGTATGCACCCACACAGTGTACCCACCCACAAAGTGTACCCACCCACACAGTGTACCCACCCACACAGTGTACCCACCCTCACAGTGTACCCACCCACACAGTGTACCCACCCAAACAGTGTACCCACCCACACAGTGTATCCACCCACACCTTGTACCCACCCACACCGTATATCCACCCATACAGTGTATCCACCCACACAGTGCATGCACCCACACATTATATCCACCCACACAGTGTATGCACCCACACAGTGTACCCACCCACACAGTGTACCCACCCTCACAGTGTACCCACCCACACAGTGTACCCACCCTCACAGTGTACCCACCCACACAGTGTACCCACCCTCACAGTGTATCCACCCACACAGCGTACTCACCCACACAGTGTACCCACCCACACAGTGTACCCACCCTCACAGTGTACCCACCCACACAGTGTACCCACCCTCACAGTGTACCCACCCACACAGTGTACCCACCCTCACAGTGTATCCACCCACACAGCGTACTCACCCACACAGTGTACCCACCTACGTAACGACAGTGTGGTTGGTCCAGCAGTCAGTGGTGTGGGTCAGAAGCGGCCAGACGGGTGACGCCCTGTTCCTCCTCCCTGTCCTCTTACCACCAACAGTTTCTACCTTCTTTATCTCTTTCCTTCACTATATTCTTGTTCCTTTTCCATTTCTTCATCTTTAATTTCTTTCTTGACTATCTCCTTTATCTCATTATCTCCTTCTTTATCTCTTTTCTCCACTATCTCTTTGTTCTTTTCTTCTTTCTTCTTTCTCCACTTTCTCCATCTTTATCTTCTTTCTTCACTATCTCCTCCTTCTTTATCTCATTTTCTCACTATCTCTCTGTTTATTTATTTTTCCTCTGTTTACTTGTGCATAACCTTCTTTACCTACTCGTTTATATTCTCTTTTATCGCCTAGTTTATTTTCTTCTCTATTTCGTTGTTAATCTCCTTTCCAATAATATCCTTGCTTATATAAATTTTTCTCTTTTATATCCCTGTTTTTAACTTTGTTTACTTCTTCTTCTTCAGATAATAATAATCTTCAAGTACACAAGGATGAGGTATTGCCTGCATTCCCAAACGTTAAATTTAGGTGCAGTATCGACTCAAACTAGTGTGAAGCCACAGGAAATAACACGAACTAGGCCTCTGATTCCCAAAGATTCATGAGTAATTTTTAGCTGCGTTTCCAGGCCTCTGAATGTCTTCCTTGTCTGATATATTGATGTAACCACTGCGATACGCTTCCTCTTGCACCCCCGGCCCGCTCACACTACTAGTTTATCACTGTGCCCCCAGCCCGCTCACACTACGAGTTTATCACTGTGCCCCCGGCCCGCTCACACTACGAGTTTATCACTGTATCCCCGGCCTCCTCACACTACGAATTTATCACTGTACCCCCGACCCGCTCACACTACGAGTTTATCACTGTACCCCCAGCCCGCTCACACTACGAGTTTATCATTGTGCCCCCGGCCCACTCACACTACGAGTTTATCACTGTACCACCCGGCCTCCTCACACTATGAGTTTATCACTGTACCCCCGGCCCGCTCACACCAGTAGTATATCACAGTACCCCTGGCCTGCTCACACTACGAGTTTATCACTGTACCCCGGCCTGCTCACACTACGAGTTTATCACTGTACCCCCGGCCCGCTCATACTACGAGTTTATCACTGTACCCCCGACCCACTCACACTACGAATTTATCACTGTACCCCCGACCCGCTCACACTACGAGTTTATCACTGTACCCTCGGCCCGCTCACACTACGAGTTTATCACTGTACCCCCGGCCTGCTCACACTACGAGTTTATCACTGTACCCCCGGCCCGCTCACACTACGAGTTTATCACTGTACCCCCGGCCTGCTCACACTACGAGTTTATCACTGTACCCCCGGCCCGCTCACACTACGAGTTCATCACTGTACCCCCGGCCTGCTCACACTACGAGTTTATCACTGTACCCCCTGCCCACTCACACCACTAGTTTATCACTGTACCCCCGGTCCTCTCACACCACGAGTTTATCACTGTACCCCCGGCCCTCTCACACCACTAGTTTATCACTGTACCCCCGGCCCGCTCACACCACAAGTTTATCACTGTACCCCCGGCCTGCTCACACCACAATTTATCACTGTACCCCCGGCCCGCTCACATCACTAGTTTATCACTGTACTCCCGGCCTGCTCACACCACTTGTTTATCACTGTACCCCCGGCCTGCTCACACCACTAGTTTATCACTGTACCCCCGCCCCTCTCACACCACAAGTTTATCACTGTACCCCCGGCCCCCTCACACTACGAGTTTATCACTGTACCCCCGGCCTGCTCACACCACTAGTTTATCACTGTACCCCCGGCCCGCTCACACCACAAATTTATCACTGTACCCCCGGCCTGCTCACACAACGAGTTTATCACTGTACCCCCGGTCTGCTCACACCACAAGTTTATCACTGTACCCCCGGCCTCCTCACACAATGAGTTTATCACTGTACCCCCGGCCTGCTCACACAATGAGTTTATCACTGTATCCCCGGCCTGCTCACACCACAAGTTTATCACTGTACCCCCGGCCTGCTCACACAACGAGTTTATCACTGTACCCCCGGCCTGCTCACACAATGAGTTTATCACTGTACCCCCGGCCTGCTCACACCACAAGTTTATCACTGTACCTCCGGCCTCCTCACACCACAAGTTTATCACTGTACCCCCGGCCTGCTCACATTACTAGTTTATCACTGTACCCCCGGCCTGCTCACACTACGAGTTTATCACTGTACCCCCTGCCCGCTCACACCACTAGTTTATCACTGTACCCCCGGTCCTCTCACACCACGAGTTTATCACTGTACCCCCGGCCCTCTCACACCACTAGTTTATCACTGTACCCCCGGCCCGCTCACACCACAAGTTTATCACTGTACCCCCGGCCTGCTCACACCACAATTTATCACTGTACCCCCGGCCCGCTCACATCACTAGTTTATCACTGTACTCCCGGCCTGCTCACACCACTTGTTTATCACTGTACCCCCGGCCTGCTCACACCACTAGTTTATCACTGTACCCCCGCCCCTCTCACACCACAAGTTTATCACTGTACCCCCGGCCCCCTCACACTACGAGTTTATCACTGTACCCCCGGCCTGCTCACACCACTAGTTTATCACTGTACCCCCGGCCTGCTTACACAGCGAGTTTATCACTGTATCCCCGGCCCGCTCACACCACAAATTTATCACTGTACCCCCGGCCTGCTCACACAACGAGTTTATCACTGTACCCCCGGTCTGCTCACACCACAAGTTTATCACTGTACCCCCGGCCTCCTCACACAATGAGTTTATCACTGTACCCCCGGCCTGCTCACACAATGAGTTTATCACTGTACCCCCGGCCTGCTCACACCACAAGTTTATCACTGTACCCCCGGCCTGCTCACACAACGAGTTTATCACTGTACCCCCGGCCTGCTCACACAATGAGTTTATCACTGTACCCCCGGCCTGCTCACATCACAAGTTTATCACTGTACCTCCGGCCTGCTCACACAATGAGTTTATCACTGTACCCCCGGCCTCCTCACACCACAAGTTTATCACTGTACCCCCGGCCTGCTCACATTACTAGTTTATCACTGTACCCCCGGCCTGCTCACACCACAAGTTTATCACTGTACCCCCGGCCCCCTCACACTACGAGTTTATCACTGTACCCCCGGCCTGCTCACACCACTAGTTTATCACTGTACCCCCGGCCTGCTGACACCACTAGTTTATCACTGTACCCCGGCCTGCTCACACCACTAGTTTATCACTGTACCCCCGTTCTGCTCACACCACAAGTTTATCACTGTACCCCCGGCCTGCTCACACCACAAGTTTAACACTGTACCCCCGGCCCGCTCACACTACAAGTTTATCACTGTACTCCCGGCCTGCTCACATCACTAGTTTATCACAATACCCCCGGCCTGCTCACACCACAAGTTTATCACTGTACCCCCGGCCTGCTCACACCACAAGTTTATCACTGTACACCCCAGCCTGCTCACACCACTAGTTTATCACTGTACCCCCGGCCCGCTCACACCACAAGTTTATCACTGTACCCCCGGCCTGCTCACGTCACTAGTTTATCACAATACTCCCGGCCTGCTCACACCACTAGTTTATCACTGTACCCCCGGCCTGCTCACACCACAAGTTTATCACTGTACCCCCGGCCTGCTCACACCACTAGTTTATCACTGTACCCCCGGCCTCCTCACACCACAAGTTTATCACTCTACCCCTGGCCCGCTCACATCACTAGTTTATCACTGTACCCCCGGCCTGCTCACACCACAAGTTTATCACTGTACCCCCGGCCTGCTCACACCACTAGTTTATCACTGTACCCCCGGCCTGCTCACCCCACTAGTTTATCTCTGTACCCCCGGCCTGCTCACACCTCTAGTTTATCACTGTACCCCCGGCCTGCTCACACCACTAGTTTATCACTGTACCCCCGGCCTGCTCACACCACTAGTTTATCACTGTACCCCCGGCCTGCTCACACCACTAGTTTATCACTGTACCCCCGGCCTGCTCACACCACTAGTTTATCACTGTACCCCCGGCCTGCTCACACCACTCGTTTATCACTGTACCCCCGGCCTGCTCACACCACTAGTTTATCACTGTACCCCTGGCCTGCTCACATCACTAGTTTATCACTGTACCCCCGGCCTGCTCACATCACTAATTTATGACTGTACCCCTGGCCTGCTCACATCACTAGTTTATCACTGTACCCCCGGCCTGCTCACACCACTAGTTTATCACTGTACCCCCGGCCTGCTCACACCACTAGTTTATCACTGTACCCCCGGCCTGCTCACACCACTAGTTTATCACTGTACCCCCGGCCTGCTCACACCACTAGTTTATCCCTGTACCCCTGGCCTGCTCACACCACTAGTTTATCACTGTACCCCCCGGCCTGCTCACACCACTAGTTTATCACTGTACCCCCGGCCTGCTCACACCACTAGTTTATCACTGTACCCCCGGCCTGCTCACACCACTAGTTTATCACTGTACCCTCGGCCTGCTGACACCACTAGTTTATCACTGTACCCCCGGCCTGCTCACACCACTAGTTTATCACTGTACCCCCGGCCTGCTCACACCACTAGTTTATCACTGTACCCCAGGCCTGCTCACACCACTAGTTTATCACTGTACCCCAGGCCTGCTCACACCACTAGTTTATCACTGTACCCCCGGCCTGCTCACACCACTAGTTTATCACTGTACCCCCGGCCTGCTCACACTACAGACTCCTCACTGCTCCTCTCGACTGTACATATTTGTGAGCCTCTCAAGCACAACTTTTGTTCCTCTTGCACACTGTTACTACGTCTCTGACATTACAGCTATAACTCCTCATCCTATGGTCACTAAATTCCCTCCCCTTTCCCAAACCAAATTTATATCCCTTTCCCTGCAATTCCCGCACTTGCCATTTTATTGGGGATACCTCCAGACGATTTTATTCAGCTTAGGTTAACCTCCCGCGGCCAAAGGGTTAAGAAAATACAATACATTTAGCGATTTGATTAATTACTATTATTTGTTTATTATTATTCTTAATTTAGGGACTTGTAATGTATTATCTGTAATGACTGGAGATTGAATTTATTTAACGAATAATATTGTATTTTTAAACATTCATTGTGCTGAGAATTCTCCAGGAAAATATATTATGCGTTTAATGGAGGAATTTATCTTTTCAATTACATGTTGAAAATTTGGTTGAATGTTTCGTGATTTTTTTGTCGAAATTCTGTAATCAACAACAGACTCTAGGCCGATTCGGGACAACAAGGAATAAGTAAGTTAGTATGCAATGTTTTTCCTTATGGCTGCCTTTTCCCTACTAATACCTAGTGTGACGCCATCAGCATAATGCAGGGGTTAACATCTTTCGGTATGATTTTGAAAAAAAGGAAAAAAAGAAAGTGATTTAACGTTTCATGAATATTTTGGGTTGAGAATATGGCATTAAGGTTCACCTGAAGATTAGCCCCTCCAGCTTATTTCATCTAACCGCCTTAATACCAACCGAACTTAACTTAACCTAACCTTTGTATGTCTTTTCATCGTTAGAAGTTTCCTCATATGAGTCTGTCTATCATTATGAAAAATTGGTTTTGTCTCACTGATTCAATTTGTTTTTTATTAATTTTATTTTCTGTCATTTTTTCTATATGTAGTTTATATTTATTTTTCCTAGTTTCAGCCAAGCATTTTTTTTCTCTCGGTTTTGGTCTGTCTGTCTCTCTTTCTGTCTCCTGCCTTTCACTTCCTTTCCTTCCGTATCTTTGCCTGTCTTTCTGCCAGTGACTATATATCTTCCATTCTTTAACAGCCAATCATATTTTTTTCTATCTCTTTATGTATCTGTCTGTTAGTCGACTTATTACTGCTATTATTTTTTTCTGCCCCCTTTTCTCCAAACACACAATTATCGTTGTCCTTCGTGCAAATGGCCGATCGTTCCCGTCTTTATCTCAAAATCTACGCGGAAAATTTCTCCCACCTGACACTTGACCTCTGCTGGCGTGGCCACTGAGTGACCCACGAGTGAGGCCGCTTCACACGCAGCTTAACCTTCTCTCCCAAGGGTCAACACAATGACCAGCAAATGACCTCTGTTGTTGGTTTACAGGTCACGATGCTACGTGGGTCTGAGGTACCTTCTGATGACCTCTGCTGTACTTGTTGTAGACCGGTTGGGTACCTTTCGTGTTCCTGATAGGTAATTATTGTTTACTTATTATAGACATGTTGTTTGTCCGTTGTGCATCTATTGTTAATTGTTGCACACAAGTCGTGTTTATATCTATACATATATACATAATGTTACGCTAAATAAAGATAATGGCCGATTAATCTTTAAGAAAAACGAATTTTGTATTTATTTATTTTATTTTTTGCTCCCCCCCCCCCCCCCAAAAAAAAAAAAAAAAATTGCAAGGCAAGTTTTACCTCACTTGGATTACGCTGTTCAGGTCTGGTCTCCGTACTAAACATTGGATATAGAATCCCTAGAAAGAATTCAGAGGAAAATGACAAGACTAATCCCGGGCATTAGGAACATCGAGTACAGAGACAGGTTAAAGCATCTTAATTTGCACTCCCTCGAGAGACGTAGAGCGAGGGGCGATATGATAGAGGTTTATAAATGGAAGTCAGGGTTAAGCAAAGGTGACATAACAAAGGTACTCAAACTATCCAGCCAGGAGCGAACTCGTGACAATGCTTTTAAATTATACAAATTTAGATTTAGGCGAGAAATAGGTAAACTTTCGTTTGGAAATAGAGTAGTGGACGAGTGGAACAAGTTACCAAACATCATCATTAACTCGAATACGCTGGATAGCTTCAAACATAGGTTGGGTGGATATATGAGCAATATGGGATGGGTGTAATTGGGACTACCCATTATGGGCCAATAGGCTCGCTGCAGTTTCCTCCATTCTTATGTTCTTATTTCATTTAAGACGTCATTTACGTAAAGTATGTTAAGTAACGTTCGGTTAGGTTAGGTAAATATACAGAACAAGGAGAGAGTTGCTGTATGCGCTGAAAACTTTAAACGTTGTGTGCATTACGTAACAGGCATTTCAATTCTTAAAATTCGTACTTTCAGAAAATCTCCCATTTTTAAGGGAAGACACAAGAAGAATTTCCTATATCGATAATCAGCTACAGGGTGACACAAAAATACTGCACTCACCTGATATTATCACAGTTTATGACATAATAAAGAACCGAAAAAGAACGTGGAGGAGAGGGGGAGGAATAATGGAGAGAAGAGAAGGAGAGAGAGAGTCACAGTAGGGTTGTCAGCGAGGGTGTATAAATAGCCAGCGTGAGGTACTGTGGCAGAACTGTCTTTGTGTCTGTCTGTTTACTGTCTGTTTCTCTGTCTCGTACAAGTCCTAGTTCTCAAAATCTGTCTATCTTTCCGTCTCTCTCTCTCTGTTGTTCGTATATTCCATTCAGTCTCTCGTTCTTTTCGTCTTCAGTTCTATCATTATCACTTAATTTATGTTATTTCCTGTCATTTTTTCCTTGATTTCTTGTCTTTTCCTCATTCCTCACCCACCCTCCCCCCGTATCCTGTTCGAGAAAACACGTACGAATAAATAAGAGCACAAATTACAGAACATTTATCGATTACCTGAAATTAACCACCAAGTTTATTGCACTTGGTGATTAAAGACCCGAACACTGCCTTGGGGGTTATGTTATGTTATGTTATATTATGTTATGTTATGTTAGGATATGCTATGGTAGGTTATGTTAGGTTATGTTATGTTATTTTATGTTAGGTTATGCTAGGTTATGTTAGGTTAGGTTATGTTAGGTTATGTTATGTTATTTTATGTTAGGTTATGTTATGTTATGTTATGTTATGTTATGTTAGGTTATATTATGTTATGTTATGTTATGTTAGGTTATATTAGGTTATGTTATGTTATGCTAGGTTATGTTAGGTTATGTTATGTTATGCTAGGTTATGTTAGGTTATGTTATGTTATGTTATGTTATGTTATGTTATGTTTTGTTAGGTTATGTTATGTTACGTTATGTTATGTTATGTTATGTTAGGTTATAAGAACATAAGAACATAAGAAAATAAGGAGTCTGCAGTAGGCCGGTGTGCCTGTGCATGGCAGCTCCTGTCGAGAGTTACTACCACTCTCTATCATCCATGAATCTATCCAGCCTCCTTTTGAAACTTTCCAGAGTTCCCGCACTTACTACAAAGTTGCTAAGCTTGTTCCACTCGTCCACCACCCTATTTGTGAACCAGTTTCTTCCTATCTCCCTCCTAAACCTAAACTTATCCAACTTGAATCCGTTGCTCCGAGTCCTATCCTGCTCGGATATTATAAGAACTTTATCTATATACCCCTTTATTGATTCCTTTCACCCACTTAAATACTTCTACCATATCTCCCCGCACTCTTCGTCTTTCTAGGGAATGTAAGTTAAGTTTCTTTAACCTATCCTGATATGGAAGGTTTCTAAGTCCCGGAATCATTTTTGTCATTCTTCGCTGCACCGACTCTAGTGAATTTATATCCATTCTATAATAGGGGCACCAGAACTGAACCGCATAATCGAGGTGCGGCCTGACTAGCGCAAGATATAGTTGCAATAAGACCTCTCCACTCTTGTTACTTACACTTCCAGATATAAAACCCAGTACTCTGTTTGCCTTATTTCGAACATTACCGCACTGTTTTCTAGGCCGTAGGTCCGGGCTTACAAGTACCCCTAGGTCTCTTTCACAAGTTGACTTCTCTAGGTTGATGTTGTTAAGGCTGTATACATTATAAGTATTTGTTCTTCCAATATTAAGTACGCTGCACTTGCTGGTGTTGAATTTCATTTGCCATTTTTCAGACTACCCCTGCAGTTTATTTAGATCCTCCTGTAATGCATTTGCATCCTGCCCTGAATTAATTTGCCGCCCTATTTTGGTGTCATCCGCAAACTTGCTTATGTCGCTGCTGATCCCAGTATCTAGATCGCTTATGTAGATTATGAACAAGAGTGGGCCTAGTACTGACCCCTGGGGAACACCATTGGTTACACGGCCCCACTCAGATTTAGCACCATCTACGCTGACCCTCTGCGTTCTATCGGTGAGCCATGATTTTATCCAATTTAAAACTTTCCCCTCGATACCATTGTTAGGTTCTGAATAATAAGTTCTATATACAGGAGAGAACACAAACACCTGTATAGTTTTGTAGGTTCGGTTTACTGGATAAGAGTATGTACACAAAGGAGAGCAGCACTCTCTCTTGACTAGGCTCCCGGTCAACTGCTATAGGCGACGTATGGCAAGTGATACATTAGCAGCTTCCATACGTCGCCAGGCACATTAATTAAGCGTGTGGGATATGGTAATAACATTGCCACACGCTGCTAGCTAGGCTGAATAAATAATACATAAATGGAGCACATACATAATATACATACATGATATATAATCCAGCATACATAATATACATACACCTCCCTCCCCCCTATACGCTCATAGCAAAGTCTTGAGCGGACCTTTTCTTTTGGATCCGTTCTGAGCGTCGAGGGACTTCATCACTGGGAAGGGTATGGGACTCAACACTGGTGGCGGGGCCAGCAGAAGGCATTGTTACGGGTCGGAGAAAACGGCGGTTCCTCCACCACACACGACCACTGGGTAACCGCACCTGGTAGTCCCGTGACCTGCCGAGACCCATGACTACGCCTACTTTGTCCCAACGTAGGGAGGTCGGGTCCTGAACACGGACTTGGGTGCCGACACTCAACCTGGGGAGAGAACGGGCGTGGTCATTGTAGCGGGCGACGACGTCCTGAACACGTTCGGCGGCTCGGCGATCACAATCCTCTGTCTTGGCCTGCCACTCCTTGGAGAAGGATTGAGGGTGAGCAGGGACACAAGAACGAAGGGGGCGTCCATACAAAACCTGGGCAGGGGAGCGTCCGGTGTAGTTAGGTGTGTTGCGGAGTTCAAGAAGACCCCTGTCGAAGGCCTCGCAGTCAATGTTCCCAGAAGGGGCCACCTTAAGGATGAGGTGCTTCAGGGATTTGACAGCAGCCTCAGCGTGGCCGTTGGACTGCGGGTAATGGGGCGATGACAACACATGCCGGACTCCCCATCGGTCGAGGAACACAGCAAAGTCCCGGCTTGTGAACTGAGGCCCTCCGTCGGTTCGCAGGCGTACAGGAACGCCCACGTCACGGAAGTAGTGGCGGAACTTGCTGATGGTGGCGGCAGACGTCGTGTCATTACCGCACTTGATGACAACCGGCCAACCAGAGAGACGGTCGACGATAACGAGGAAGGACTTTCCTGACACACAGAAAAAGTCGGCCGACACAGACTCAAAGGGGCGGGTGGGGTTGTCGTCACTCATAAAGGGTTCCTGCTGCTGGCTGGGTTGTAATACTTGGCAGGGCTCACACGCACGGACAACATTGGAGATGTCGGAGTTGATGCCGGGCCAGAACACAGTCTGTCGTGCACGTCGTTTGGTGGCCTCAGCTCCACGGTGACTGTCGTGAAGGCGGGCCAAGGCGTGGGGACGTGATGCAGCAGGGACAACTACACGTGCTCCGTACAGAACAAGGTCTCCGTCGCAGTAGAGTTCATCGCGGAGTTTCCAATACGGGAGCAGGGTGTTGTGAAGATCGTAGCGGTTGCTAGGAAATCCATTCCTCACACACTCGACGAGTCGGACATAGGAAGGGTCATCTCGGGCCGCTGTTCGAAGGTCCTCCATTGCCTTGTCGTCATCTGGTGACAGGTCCGAACGAAGGGATTGGACGGCATGGAGAGTGACCACAGTCCTGACGGAAAGAGCGAGGTCGGCGTCGAGTACATGGTCTTCTGGAGTAGGGCGGCTGACAGGGGAGCGGGATAAGGCATCAGGGATGCAGAGCTCCTTACCAGCACGCCACACTGCAGTGAAGATGTACGCCGAGAGTTTCTCTTTCAGACGCTGGAGGCGAGGGTTCTCAACGGCGTCTAGCGTGTAGTGGTTGAGGATCGGGACAAGCGGGCGATGGTCGGTCACTAGGTGAAAGTATTGCAGGCCTATGAGGTAAAACCTGCACTTGGACATCGCCCAAACCGCAGCCAACAGCTCCAACTCAATAGTGGCATAGCGCGTCTCAGTGTCAGAGAGGAAACGCGAGCCACACTGGACGAGCCGGAACTGCCCTCCACCATGATCCTGCAGTAGGGCGTATCCCACGCCATACAAGCGTGAGGCATCTGTCTGCAGAACTGTCGGCAAGGCTGGGTCAAACGTGGCGAGGACAGGTGGACGAGACAGGGCCTGTTTCACTTGCTGGAAGGCCTTGTCGTGGTCGGGGGTCCACAGGAATGTCCTCTTGGGGCTCATCAGGGGGCGAAGTGGTTGAGCAGCTGCGGAGATGTCCGACGAAAACTCTGCTAACTGGTTGACGAGACCGATGAAGGACCTCAAGTCGGTCAGGTTAGCAGGGGTGGGAAAATCCGTAATGGCGCGGACCTTTTCCGGGTCAGCTGCGATACCATTCCCTGAGAGGGTGTACCCACAAAAGTCAACTGAAGAGCTGGCCAGAACAAACTTGTCGGCATTTAGGGTAATGCCGTGCTTCCGGCACCTGTTGAGTACCTCGTAGATACGGCAGAGGTGATCCATATAATCCTCGTCGTACACGAGTATGTCGTCGACCACTTTCACGCAGTTTGCCAGACCTTGTAGAGCCATATCACCTCGAAGACAGAAAGCGTCTCCTGTAGCGGCGAATCCCATGGGGCCACGGCAATAACTGTAACGTCCATGCGGGGTGATGAACGTTGTGAGTGGTCGGTCTTCCTCGGCAAGCTCTATCTGCCAGTATCCACACAGGGCGTCCATCGTCGTGAAGAAGCGCGCCTTCGGGTTCACGCTGCGTATGGCTGCAAAGGGCGTGGGAGAAGGGTGCGCAGGACGAGACACCTGGTTGTTGAGCTTGGAAAGGTCAGTGGTGATCCGAACACCACCTTTAGGTTTTGCGACGACAACCATCGGGTGACACCATGGAGACGGGTCATCGCCGGTTGGTACAATAATTTCTTGGGCGACCATGGAGTCCAGCTCGTTTTTGACCGCCTCGCGGAAGGCCAGGGGAACCAGTCGAGGGGTGTAAATAGCGAATGGCTTCGCGTCGTCCCTCAGGTGGATCCTCATGGGGGGGCCTGCCATCTTCTTGAGAGGCTTGGATTCCAGAGCGGACTTGGTCACCAGAACGTCGCTGAATTCCTTCAGGAAGTACTTCCGAGCATCCGAAGGAGAGGTGTCACTGGCAAGAGGCAGGGGTAGGGCGGCAGCAGGGTCGTTGCTGCTCCCTTTTTGCACCCTGTTGGCGTGTTTTACCTCAAGAATAGGTTTGGGGAAGTCCTGGGAGATGATGGCCAACTCCTGACAATGTCTGTAGGACAGCAAAGGAGTCTGGACACCGTTATGCACATCAATCCAGGCTTGACACGACCTGTTGCCAAAGGTGACTTGTGCTTGGAGTGAACCCAGGGCCGGGGTCATCTGTGAACCATCTGCCATAAAGCGGAGATCCTTGGGGGGCGGTCCTAGATCACTTGGAGAGAGCCCCAAGCATTGCAAATGCTGGGGACCGATGACTGTAGCATCAGCGCCGGTGTCGGGCAACATCTGAAGGCGGGATGACACACCGCCGTAGGTCACGATGACGCTGATGTACTGGGGGACTTTGGTCCTGGGACGCTGGGGGGAGCACACATTCCTAATGTGGCTCGAGCGTTGTCAAGAGTCGTCGTACCTCTGATTGGAAGACTGTGGGCGGCCCTCTCTGGTGGAGGGGGGCTGAAGCTTCCGCCGACGCGGTCCCTTGGGTATGTTGGAAGGGCAACACTTGTCATAGTGGCCCAGACGACCACACACATTGCACTGGACGCGTTTGGCTGGGCACCGTACTGTGAGTGACCAGTGGCCCTTACGGTCACAACTGTTGCAGGTAGACTGAGCAGCTGGACACACCTGTGTTCCGTGCTGCTTACCACAGTTGTTGCAAAATAAACCGGGCGTGGACGTGGTGGGCGAAGGCGTAGGAACAGACTTCTTGTCCTTCTTGTACCGGGACACAGCGCGTACAGCTGTAGGGGGAGCACGGATGGCAGAGGTGGCACACCTGGCAGCCTCATAGGAGCGACATATCGTCAACACATCCTTAAGAGAAGAGGAAGAGTCGAGGGAGGTGAGGCGTTGGACAAGTTCCTCGTCCTTAACACCCATCAGGATCACCTGCCTCAACTGGGTCTCCTCGCACTGCTGGTGGTGGCCTGGACATATATCTACCTCTTCCGAGGCTCTCTTAAGACGCACGTAAAAGGCATCAAAAGACTCACCCTCCATCTGTCTGCAGCTAAACAATTCCCTCCTGCGCAGAGCTTCATTCTGCTGTCCTTTGATGTGCCGTTGTAGAACGTCCAGTACCTCCTCTACAGACAGCAAAGAGGTTGGGGGTACCTGCAACGTATGTTCCAAGACACGCTGAATTTCCAAGGACAGGCACATGCGCAGCTGGATGAGTTGTTTAGGCTGTGACAAACTCTGGAGATCCACCATTGTAGAGTAGTCAGTCCACCGTCGCCGCCATTCACGAAAAGTCTGGAAAGTCTCATCAGGCTTCAAGATGGGCGGCGTTTGAGCTGCTGCTTTAGGTGGGGCTGGGGGGTGTGAAGGAAGCATGGATGAGGTATCTGAACCAGTCAGTACCGAGGCAGTGTTAGAGCCAGGGGCTTGGTTAACAGTGAGGCGAGATATCAAGGCTTCAAACCGTTCACTGTCTTCCAATCTCCGTTGGTTGTCTCGTTCTGCCTCTGCTTGCCTTCTGTGCTCATCCGCCAAACGTCTGTGGGCTTCATCCTCGCGTTTCTCATCTCTCATAAACTTCAGTAAAGCAATTATCTCTGGAGACAACGCTGAATATTGAGGTGAGGGACTGCGCGATGTGGGGGCTGAAGCGTCGTGGCCGGTCTGGTCATCCATCTCTGCGGGGCTATCACCCGCCTGGGTCATCCAGACGCTGGGTCCACGGCTACGTAAGGCGTGAGACATAACTACTTCCTCTGTGTACTATGTCTTAAATCAGTGTTGACCGGTCAGCCCGTCGTATCAACAAGATTTCAGACAAAAAATTAATTAAATACACAGATAAGTAGGTTATATATATAAAATATATATAAGGAAGCCGCGCGGTCAGCGAGTGTTAGTACGTGTGAGTGTGTGTCCCGGGCCGGCAAAGCGTCTCGCCCCAGCTGTGAGGGGGGGTGGAGGGAGAGGCGCGGCGACTCCCAGTCAGTCTAGTTACCCTCAGGACGCGGTCAGAGACGGGTGCACTGAACTTTACTCCTTACAAATGCCCAGAACGTGCCGTATACCTTGGGAATCCTTTAGAACAAGGTCACACATGAATGGCACGAACACACAATGCACTAAACACTTCACAGAAAATCACTGTCACTGACACTGCTCAAAGTTGCTGAAATTCTTCGAGGAGAGATGGCGCGGGAGTTGACCCAAGGCTTGACCCAAGACGGGAGGGGACCCTAGCCGGCTTTCTACAAACTTTGCACTATCACTCGTAATTATCCAGTAAGACTACGCACTGCGCCATGTTAGGTTCTGAATAATAAGTTCTATATACAGGAGAGAACACAAACACCTGTATAGTTTTGTAGGTTCGGTTTACTGGATAAGAGTATGTACACAAAGGAGAGCAGCACTCTCTCTTGACTAGGCTCCCGGTCAACTGCTATAGGCGACGTATGGCAAGTGATACATTAGCAGCTTCCATACGTCGCCAGGCACATTAATTAAGCGTGTGGGATATGGTAATAACATTGCCACACGCTGCTAGCTAGGCTGAATAAATAATACATAAATGGAGCACATACATAGTATACATACATGATATATAATCCAGCATACATAATATACATACAACCATGAGCCTTAATTTTTCTCAGAAGCCTCTGATGCGGTACTCTGCCAAATGCTTTGCTAAAGTCTAAGTAAATAACATCGTAATTTTCGTCATTATCTACTAC
Organism: Homarus gammarus; assembly: GCA_958450375.1. Classification (NCBI taxonomy): domain Eukaryota; kingdom Metazoa; phylum Arthropoda; class Malacostraca; order Decapoda; family Nephropidae; genus Homarus; species Homarus gammarus. The sequence goes on from CAUDMG010003284.1 coordinate 883,848, forward strand.
CTCGAAGACTTTCCTAAAAAACGTTAGCAGATTTGTTAGACAAGATTTTCCCTTTGTAAACCCATGTTGAGAGCTTATGTTATGTTATGTTATGTTATGTTATGTTATGTTAGGTTATGTTATGTTAGGTTATGTTATGTTATGTTAGGGTATGTTATGTTATGTTATGTTATGTTATGTTAGGTTATGTTATGTTATGTTAGGTTATGTTAGGTTATGTTATTATTATGTTATGTTATGTTATGTTGCGTTATGTTAGGTGATGTTAGGTTATGTTAGGTCATGTTATGTTATGTTATGTTATGTTAGGTTATGCTAGGTTAAGTTAGGTTATGTTATGTTATGTTATGTTATGTTATGTTATGTTATGTTATGTTATGTTAGGTTATGTTATGTTACGTTATGTTATGTTAGGTTATGTTATGTTATGTTATGTTAGGTTATGTTATGTTATGTTTTGTTAGGTTATGTTATGTTATGTTAGGTTATGTTATGTTAGGTTATGTTATGTTATGTTAGGGTATGTTATGTTATGTTATGTTATGTTATGTTATGTTATGTTATGTTACGTTATGTTATGTTAGGTTATGTTACGTTATGTTATGTTATGTTATGTTATGTTAGGTTATGTTATGTTACGTTATGTTATGTTATGTTATGTTATGTTATGTTATGTTATGTTATGTTATGTTAGGTTATGTTAGGTTATGTTATGTTATGTTATGTTATGTTATGTTACGTTAGGTTATGTTAGGTTATGTTATGTTATGTTATGTTATGTTATGTTATGTTATGTTAAGTTAAGTTAGGTTATGTTATGTTAGGTTATGTTATGTTATGTTAGGTTATGTTATGTTATGTTATGTTAGGTTATGTTAGGTTATGTTATGTTAGGTTATGTTATGTTATGTTTGGTTATGTTATGTTATGTTATGTTATGTTATGTTATGTTATGTTATGTTATGTTATGTTATGTTATGTTATGTTAGGTTATGTTAGGTTATGTTATGTTAGGTTATGTTATGTTATGTTATGTTATGTTATGTTATGTTATGTTAGGTTATGTTATGTTAGGTTATGTTATGTTAGGTTATGTTATGTTATGTTATGTTAGGTTATGTTATGTTATGTTAGGTTATGTTATGTTAGGTTATGTTATGTTAGGTTATGTTATGTTATGTTAGGTTATGTTATGTTATGTTAGGTTATGTTATGTTAGGTTATGTTATGTTATGTTAGGTTAGGTTATGTTATGTTATGTTATGGTATGTTATGTTATGTTAGGTTATGTTATGTTATGTTAGGTTATGTTATGTTATGTTAGGTTATGTTATGTTATGTTAGGTTAGGTTATGTTATGTTATGTTATGGTATGTTATGTTATGTTAGGTTATGTTATGTTATGTTAGGTTATGTTATGGTATGTTATGTTATGTTAGGTTATGTTATGTTATGTTAGGTTATGTTATGTTATGTTAGGTTATGTTATGTTATGTTAGGTTAGGTTAGGTTATGTTAGGTTATGTTATGTTATGTTAGGTTATGTTATGGTATGTTATGTTATGTTTGGTTATGTTATGTTATGTTAGGTTATGTTATGTTATGGGTATGTTATGTTATGTTAGGTTATGTTATGTTATGTTATGTTAGGTTAGGTTATGTTATGTTATGTTATGTTATGTTATGTTAGGATGTTTAACCTTAAGGTAAATAAGCTAGGGGGCTAATCTTCAGGTGGTCTGAATTATTTAATGAGTGGAAATACACCTTAAGAATAAGAATATATCATGCTGCTCAAACAATATTTAACCTAACCTAACCTAACCTAACCTAACCTAACCTAATCTAACCTAACCTAACCTAACCTAACCTAACCTAACCTAACCTGAGTTCTTACAACACGTCCTTCTTTGACCTCTCTTGACCTCTCACAACCCTTATTCCCTTATAACTCGCGATTGACTTCACCTGTCACATGGCTTCAATGTCAGTATTGCCAGGGAGAAATCGAAGGCACTTTTCAATCTTCATTTCTATCTCTGTTGCTTCACTGACAGCTGTTCAGTTCCGACGTGTGTGGAGAAGTGATCAGTGTTTTTTATTTATTCTTTTTTTCGGCATGAACAAGGTAATGGGACTTGTTGATGCACTTTAATTCTTTCCTTCTCTTATGCCTCTCTTCCTCTTACGTTCCTTTTCTTTTTATTTTTTATCTTCATTTTTTCTTTCTGCCTCTTTTTGTCCCCCTCCCCTTTTCTTATCTTTCTTTCAGATTTCATTTATCTTCTTTCTTCCATTTTTATCATTTTTACTCTGTCACTCCTTCTTTTCCTTCAATTTCCATTAATACCTTTCCCTCCCTCTCCCCTCCTTTCCCTAGCTCTCTCTTCTATTTATTTTGCTTTTTTTTATTCTACCTTTCCTTCATTTTTCCCCTTTTCTCTTTTATTCTCCACTCACTTTCTCTTTCTCTTTTCTTGCTCTTCCTCGTGGTCTCCTTTTTCTATTCTATTCTCTTCCCTATTTACATTATCCACTCTCCCTTCCCCTCCTTTCTTTTGTTCATTAGTTCGCTTCCTTTCCATATTCCCTCTTAAGCCATTCTCTCTCTATTCCCACCGTTAGCCTTCCCTCCCTCTCTCCTCTCCAACCCCCAGTCCATCTACGTTCTCTCCCTTCCTTTATCTTTCTTCCCTCCCTTCGTTAATCTTCCCTCTCTCCCTTAACTTTCTTTCTCTTACTTAACTTTGCCTTCTTCAATTAACCTTCCTTCCCTTCCTTAGCTTTCCTTCCCTTTCTTTACCTTCCTTCCCTTTCTTATCTTCCTATTCCTCCCTTTATCCTTCTGTCTTTCCCTTGTCCCTCTCCCTCACTTTCAATCCCTCTCCCTGGCTATGCTCCACTATCCCTGGTGCGTAATAGACGGTAGGCAAGATATACGATATGCCGGAGTGTGTATTACTGGGTATGCGATAGACCCCACCTCAGTATATCACCATCAAAGTCGGGACTGGTGGACACTGCCTCAGCTCACTAGGAATCAAATACATTTCGTTCAGGGATGAAATAGCTTTGCTTCGTCTGGACTCTGTTGTGCTTCTCTTAAGTGAAATATACCTGTATATGTAGTTCATTTATGTAATGTATGTATGCGTATGTATGTATGTATGTATGTATGTTTGCATGCATGTGCTGACCTGTGGTGTGATGGTCAGCATCCTCGCCTCGCAAGCGAGCGGACCCGAGTTCAAGCCTCTGTCTACCCAGCAGTAATTGGGAACCTGGATGTTAATCGATTTGCGGATCGTATTCCGTGGTAATAGTTAGCCAGTGCAGTTGCGAGCTGTCCACTCTTCTCGGACTACTCCGTGACACTGTGTCATGCAGCTCGTTAACTTAAGGTGTGGTTGTTGTGTTGGCGATAGCTTCTACACGCCTCGGAGGCCCTTAGGCCGGCCACGAAAGCGCTTGGGAACTTCTTGTTTCCTTGTGGTTGTCAGCATATACTTGGATCTCGCGCACCTACAGTGATTTACTTGCGTATGTATATACTGTATTTATGTACTTTCATAAAATCTCCACTCGTAGGGTTGCCGGTGTGTTATCCAGGTTGTATGTGAATAAGGCGCATGGAGCGAACGGAATACCCCCTCGTGTTCTGAGGGAGTGTGCTGAAATTCTAGCCCGTGTGCCTGCTCGACTCTTTCGCCTTTGCATCAAAACACAAACTTTTCCTTCTTCTTGGAAGCATGCCTTGGTTCAACCCATCCCGAAGAAGGGTGACCATTCTAATCCCTCTAACTATCGCCCCATTGCCCTAAATTCATCCCTCTTTAAGATTTTCGAAACTATCTTAAATGCTCATTTTCTCCATCACCTTAAACGCCATTCTCTTTTTTTGGATCACCAGTATGGCTTTCGCCAGGCGAGATCTACTGGTGATCTGCTCTCCTACTGCACCCATCTTTGGTCATCCTTTCTTAGGGATTATGGGGAAACTTTCGTCGTGGCCCTCGACATCTCCAAAGCATCTGACAGGGTATGGCACAAGTCTTTGCTATCTAAACTTCCCTCTTTTGGTTTCTCTCCCCCACTTTGTTTTATAATTTCTAGCTTCCTTGAGAACCGATCCATGGCAATTGTTGTCGAGAGATCGATCTCTCGCTCTTTCTCTGCCAGTAGTGGTGTCCCACAGGGTTTTGTTCTTTCACCTACTCTCTTCCTTCTTTTTATCAATGATTTACTTCACACTACGACTAATTCTATCCATTCTTACGCTGATGATTCTACTCTTCACTCTTCTTAAAAATTTTCCCTTCCCCCTAATTCTCAAACTAGATCTGTTTCTAGAGCTAATATAATTTCATCTATCAATGCGGATGTGTGCAGCATCTCCTAATGGGGAAGTAGAAACTTGGTTAAATTCAATAACAATAAAAGACAGTATTTATCAATTATACTTTCAAAGAAGCCACACATCCAGAACATAACTAAAGCTGCCTCCCGAAAGCTGGGAATGTTGTACAGATGCCGTAGCTACTTCACTCCTGAGCAGTTGCTTCAAGTATACAAGGGATTCATTCGTCCTAACTTGGAGTACTGCTCTCATATCTAGGGTGGCTCTTCTGTCCAACTGTTAGATTGGGTGGAATCAAAGGCATTTCGTCTTTTTGACTCTCCTCCTTTAGTTGATGATATAATATAATCTTTCTTCCCTTTCTCTTCGCAGCAATGTTGCTTCACTCTCTCTCTCTCTCTTCAACAGGTGCTTTAACGGGCAATGTTCGGTGGATTTGGCATCCTGTGTACCGCCGGCAAGGCTGTAGGCTCGTAACACTCGTCTTGCCCGCAGTGTCCACCGTTTCTCTGTGGATGTCGGTCACACTAGAATAACCCGTTATAGAACATCCTTCTTTCCTCATACAGACAAACTTTGGAATGCTCTGCCTTCTTCTGTGTTTCCATACTCATACAATCTGTCTCACTTCAAAAAGCTGTTTTTCCGCTATATTCGTGGTGTAGATAAATATAATTTTTTTTGTTTTTAATTTCGTTTAACTCTTATTTTTCGCCCCGTACACTCGGAGGTTTAAGGTTCTTGTGCAACCCTGCAGCGCTGCTTGATGACGTAGTGTGGATATACTGCTACGGCACTACCCAGTCAAGCCAGTGGTAGTAGTTAGTTACGATTACAAGCAAAAGATGGCGCTTAAACATGGGGATGGTGGTTGCTCCCTCCCTACCCCTCCCTCCCACCCCACAACCTTGGACTAATCTCTTACTGTATCCATTATAACGAGGTTGCCGAGATAACCGAGATAATTTAGAACCCCATGGGTACAAGAGGTGTCCCTCAGCTCACTAAGAATGCAGGTTTCAGTTTGGAATGCATTTGCAGCTTTTGTACTACGGAATTTCTGCACAGATTCGTTGCTGCACATATCGCTCTCACAGATCAGCCATCACACTGAGTTAAGATAAAGGTGTTGGTCACCAATCGAAATTCTATCACTGTGTCCATACTACGTATAAAATTCAGTATTAACTAGTCTGTAATTCTGCCAAGTTTTCATTATCTATGTGATCTGAATCATTGAGGAGCCGAGGAGCCCAATATAGGCGGCGTTTATGTTAAATAGGTCAGGTTGGTTTGGAAGCACAAGAGAGAACAGTGGTGATCGAGACGCGGGAGGAGGAAGATAGTACAGTACTATCGTGATGTAGAAAGATATGCTACCATCTATGATAACATGAGTAAGGGTTGACTGTTAAGGACTTGCAGTGTGCAATTTCCGAGGTATGCAGGAAGTTACATTATAGAATGACTTGTTAGGGGTAAAGGTAGCAGGTAGTAGGCAGCTACCGAACAGGGAGGTACTACCGCCTGGGAAGATATTGGCAGCATAATGTGTTGTCTAATGGTAGACCCTGCTGCCATATGGCATCACGAAAATTGTGACCAAGTCCCAGGTTGCTGATCTGACTTTCTGCCTCATTTACACACAATTGTAGGGTCTCAATTGTTTCTATTACACGACAAAGCAACATACATATAGCATTTCTCACTATTGATTTTTCATTCTTGCATTTCTTTGTATTTATTATTATCACAGTGTTGTTATTATTATTATTACCATTAATATTTTATTTTACTTTTTATTATAAATTTTATTTACCATGAATTATTATTATTATTAAATTTTCGCCCCCCAGGCCCTGATGTGGGTCAGTGACCTGTGTCCGGGTGGGCTAATCCCAGCAAAAAAAAAAAAAAAAAAAAAATATATGATATACACACACGGCTGCCAGTCATCACCGTAATCAAACAATACAATTATGGTTTGCCGTTTATTCACGAACAGTTGTAATATCTAAGCAGATCGATCTACTGTAATAAATTTATAAGTTTCATTGCAAGAATTAAGTTTTGGTTACTAATAGTAGAGCATAGGCTAAAAAAAGGGAGATCAGTGCATTTCATAGTGCAAAGGTCTCACGTGGCGTAAGTGTTCCTTGAGGAAAAAGGAAAAAATTTATCCAAAGAGACACTTTGTCTCTATGCATAAAACCCATTAATTAGCATAAATTATGCTAATTAACACCAGAAAGAAGGCAATTTCTAACGTTTTAACCATTTCACCTAGAAACATATGTGATTAGTTGAACCTGACTAATTTTAGGGTCAGGAATCCATTTTGGGGGCTATTTTGACAATTGGCGGCCATTTTGACCCTCAAATCCAAGATGGCCACTGGCCGCCATCTTGAATGTAGGCAAACTTTACAACTTTTGAACCGTTTGAGCTACAAACTTGTGTGACATTTAAATGTCTACTAATTTGGGGCTGATAAAATCACTTCTGGCACTGCAAGTGTGATAGGTCATTTAAAGGTGAATTCCAGGATACTTGCCATTAGCTATATTAAAGAAAAACTTGATGTATTAAACATATGCTGATGGCATTTAAACTCAGGTAATACGCGTTTTCTGAGGTCAGAGCTGAGACACAAACACCACGTTAACAAGAATCATTAGTAACTTTTAATTGAGAGTGCGCACAATGCAGATTTCAAAACAGTCATAAGTACATACATTTCTTGCTGTTCTGACCTCACAATTTCACTGTGTGTGAACAGCCACCCTTACATCCACAGAGTGTTGTACAGGGCTGCTCATGCAGGCAGCATGTACATGAGGGTTTACATTCACTGGAGCAGCCACAGATGGAGAGCTCTGGTAACTTCCTCGAGATGGTAGGTACTGTGATATAAACTGGTACTGGGGCAGTGTCCAGTGTCTCCTGTTTCCACTCCTATCCGGTGGGAGGTACTGGTTGAGGATCTTTCTTAAGAGAATTTCCCCACACGTGTCCACTCTGAAACAGAACACAAGTTTTGTGAAATGATTATATATGCCCTGTACATATAATCAGGTACTCAGGGTTCAGGTACTCAGTGGAACGTCTGATGGTCTTCATGCTGTGTAGCATAGTGATTGGACTGTTTGCCAACTCGGTCAACAGCGGAAGCATATAGAACTTTGTCGTACAGTAAATGAGGGAGGACCTGAACGCACTGCATGGTAGACAGCCCACAAAATCCAGTCATCTCTTGCCAGTAGGTTCTCCAAACGGTCACCCACATAATCCAACCACTGATAGCCATCTTGGAGGATCTGCTGGAGTGATCTGGATGCAGGGACTGGGTGGCTGTTGGTGTCTTGTAATGGTGGAACATGACCAATCTCATCTTTAGGCAAGGAGACGTTCTCCATCGTTGTGTATGGCACTGGGAGTGCCATGCAACACGGACTGAGATGAGGCAGTGGCAGATGAGGGGTTATAATCAATGTTGTCAATCCCCCCCTGTCGTGAAAACTTCTTTGGTGGCCTGTGAAAGAACAATAACACCCTACTTTTCCCAATGAGCAAGGACTGAGTTGGCATTATCAGTGCTCAGTTGACGCAGCCAGTGATAAGACACACAGATGCCTCGTTCAGTCAGCATGTCTGGACCAGTGATTATACGATATTCTCCGAGGAAGCAGAAGGGATTTCGACATCAATACCAGGGCCATCTAACAGTATATGTAGGAAAGATCTCAGTGTGGGAACAACGGAGTCAGTTTCTGAGGTGCTTGAGAAGGAGCCTAAAAACACCTACTTTTTCTCAAGGACATCTCGTCGCAGAATCTTGGCTGCCTGTGCCAAAATTCTCATGTCTGTTGAGATGGTGTCCTTCATCTCCTCAACTAGTTGACTGAGATCTTCACTAAACACCAGCTCCCAGCAGCCATATGACTTTTCTATTGCCTTAATGTCAGGAGCATGCTGACAATATCCTGGCGAAGTCGAGTTGTATGACCATAAGTATGGGGACGACCAAGAGATACGAGATGCTTATCATAAATTGCTGTCAATTTAGCCATACTCAGAACAGTACCAGATCCACGGTGGTCCTCAATGTAATCAAGAAGCTCACTGAACGCTTGAGCTTTTATTACTTTGGCAGCAAAGTTTTCACTTGAATCACGATCAACTGCATCTGCCATTCTATAACGTCTACTCAGGCATTCAGTTTGCCTTGAAGTTTCAAATCACCGATTTTCCTTGCAGCATCATTGACTTTCTGGTTTAGGACAAGAGTGGAAACTTTTCTCAAGTCCTTCTTGTCTCCAGTTGTCTCCTTCAGTTGATGTAACCTGTGACTCCTGTGTGACACAAACTCTGCCAGAGCTCATCCGCCGTGTTTTCATTGGGCTTCTTTGGTGTTTACTCCTCCTCTCTACCTTACTCTTGGCCCGCTCCATCTTCTGTTTGTTGGTCGCTTCTACAATTTTTGAGCCACACTGCATGGTTAGTTTTCATAAGTTCTTCCATACTGCTTGCACCACCACCCCCGCCACCAATATAATCTAGTACTACGAAGCTGGGTGACTCACCTAACTCATACATGGTAGACCGCTTAGATATTGTCCAGAAGTTCTTGGTAACATGCTTCTAGTTTCTTTGGGTTGGCCGTGTAATTTTATAGATGATGCAGGATCTGTAACTGACTCACTTGTATCTGACTAACATATAAAACACAAGTTCCAGTCACGTGTATCCATACTGGTCATTTTGAATCAATTATCTGTAACCTGAAAATAATAAAATAGTCACGCATTATAAAGTTTGTCCTTAATGAATTCAAATATTAAGATGTACTCCAAGATAAGTTTGATGCATCATGCATTTCTGATATAGCCAATAACAGCTATCTTGGAATTCACTTCTAAATATAATTTTAAATAACCTCTTATCTCAAAAGAAATACCAGAAATGAGGTTCTCAGCCCCAAATTAGTAGACATTTAAATATTACACAAGTCTGAAGCTCAAACGGTTCAAAGTTGTAAAGTTTGCCTACATTCAAGATGGCTGCCAGTGGCCATCTTGGATTTGAGGGTCAAAATGGCCGCCAATTAATAAAATAGCCCCCCAAAATGGATTCCTGACCTTAAAATTAGTCAGGTTCAACTAATCATGCATGTTTCAAGGTGAAATGGTTTAAGAGTTAGAAATTGCCTTCTTTCGGGTGCTAATTAGCACAATTTAGGCTAATTAATGGGTTCTATGCATAGAGACAAAGTGTCTGATCATTTTTTTCCTCTTGCCCAAGTAACACTTACGCCAAGTGGGACCTTTTCACCATGAACTGCAGTGTTCACCCCCCTAGCAAGCCTACTGTAACTGAGATGTACTGGTATTGGCAAATGTTGTGGCGGTGGGATGCTGATGTGTCAGGTTTTATATTAAACATCTCTCACACGACTCATACTCCAATAGAACGATATATTCGTCTTCTGAACATTCCACAGAGGTAAATGTCAACCATGGACCAACAAAAGAGTTAATGGACTTGATATGCCTTACTTGACTGATAGTGCACAGTACATATTTTCCTCTACGTGACTTAGACACTGAAAATTAATTAGCTAATACACGAGCAGTTAACGAACATGTTCAGTAATAATTACACCGTTTATCTGTAAATATAAAAATATTGATTTAAAATTTCTATATATATTAATAATAGCGTCATATTATTCGCCATATACATCAAAATGATGTCCATCCTCCCCGTGCAGCGATGACCTGGCACAGTCTCCTTGTAATCAGCTTCACCAGGTTCATGTAGACGCAGCGGTGTCAAACTCAGAACCTTTCGAGGGCCAATAATTATTTTACTTACCCTCTTCAGGGCCAACACAAGTGTTATATCACATATTTGCATGACTGAGGTTTACAGCTTCACACATTGCCTTATCTGGCTTACCAGGAATTCACTTTATTTAATTAACATGATTAACGCTAATAATAGGGTGGCAAAAGACGTATATATGCATTATTTATAATCATTTTCCCTTTTCAGTAGTGTTATTACTAGCATTAACAATATAAATTCAATTATGGCCACAATGATGTAAAGATCATTCCGGAATTTACTGACTCATTCATATCTGCATTTTTCCTTCATATCTATTTCTATCATAATTTCACGGGCTGATAAATTTTACCGTCATCCCACGGGCCACACCTAACCGTCCCAAGGGCCATATTTGGCCCGCGGACCATGAGTTTGGCACCCCTGTAATTGTAGAGCCTTGGGTGCCGCCTGATGTTGCCCCTATAGGTTCCCGGTTACCTCCGTCAACTTTTCACATGATGGCCCAATTATTCTCAGTATTGGTTCATATCGTATCCCTTTGTAGGCCAACCCAGCACTTCACTATCATGATCTTCGTGTAACAACTCATGAACAACCCTGCTGGTGTGTACTGTATACTTCTAAACTGTCCCACTGCAACCTTTACATCTCTCAACAAACATCTGGATGCTACCCACCTTCGTATACTGTACTTACATTCCTTACTCCGGTGTTAAGTTTCTGCTTATTCATTCTTAAGCTTTCTGGGTAATTGCTTAGTGCCCCATCACTACTACTACTACTTTGCTGTCACTCGTAATCGAGTATGATGATCATCGAGCTATGATACAATGAGTTTATAAGGATGTCACCTTCATTGGTGAGCTCTGAAGTGACTCGAGAGGCCAATGCTGGAGGGGCTGCAGCAGCGTCTTCACGACGCTGGCGCTTGTCTGCCTCTGTGTGCAGTTGGGCTAACTCGAAAGTATTGCTACCTTCTCGTGTGGTGCTCCACCAAGCGTTACGGTGTTGAGTGCTCGTCTCCCAGGTGAGCGGATCGGCTTAGTACTTTTTCAGGTTTGTCATAAGATTATCCTAATACATTTTCCGTTGCCTGCCAGCATTGCGTTAAGCATTCCTTCGGTGATTGTAAAGTAACTACTTTGACAGTCTACTGTCGTCCTTGCGGGTAACATGGCTAGTTTAATGTAGAAGTTCATGGATAATGGTAGCCTTGATGCTCCTAAAGTTGGTGTCAGCGGGAAATTTTTTTTTTCTTTATGGGGAATAACCCACTCGGGCACAAGTTATCGACGCACACCGGGGCCTGACAGGCACCCGTTGGGACGTAGAGTACGTTGGTGAAAGTTTTCAAATGCGTTAAGATGCCTCCTGCATGTACCCCATGTCTCGCTGCCATAGAGCAGGGTGGGTTCGATATACTGTTCGATATACCGTCCAACTCTGCAGAAAATTTCAGCTCCCTACAGCTGAAGACACGGGTATGGAGTCTGCCAAAGGCTTGAGACGCACATCTGATCAGATGTTGAATCTCTTCATCGATTTCCGCGATGGTGGACAGGCGTGAGCCAAGATACTGAAACAGGGTAGCACTAGAGAGGGTAGTACCGTTAATCTGGATGGATGGTGGAGGTGAGCCTGATAATCTGAGTCTTACGTGCATTCACTTCAAGACAGAAGTGTGCATACGCATCTGCGTAGGTGTTCAGGATCTCCTGTAAGTCGCGTTCGGTGTGATTGACAAGGGTGAGGTCAACCACACATGGAAGCTCAGTAATGGAAGCGGCCGACACCTTTGCTCTTGCCTGGAGTCGTTTTATGTTATAAAATCCCTTTATCCGATTCTGGATGTCCACCTCGCCGGCTAAATTGGCACTGGCAGGAGGAAGGAAGGCAGCTATTGTGCAGGACACTGCCGCTCATGCCATCGTCCAAACAACTGAGGGTCCGTCAGAGGGCTTCCCTGGTGACCGAGTCGAAGGCCTTAGTATGGTCGATGAAGGCTATGTACAGTCCCCTTCACTAGTGCATTTACATAGGATCATCAGGATTTGTGCAGTGTGGCAGTGCTATTCTTGTTTATATTGGACAAAAGGAAACTCGCAATGTTAAATATACTATGAATTAAAATTTAAACAATATTAAAATAAATATCTTAAGAGATAATGATTTGTGGAATGTTTATATGATGAGCCACTGCAAACGCACTAGTGAAGGGGACTGTACAAGTCACGGCATTGTTTCTTGCACTTTTCCTGTATCTGGAGGGCAACAAACTTCATGTCAGTTGCGCTATGCGATGGTCTAAACTCTAAAGACATATTGAGGTTCTGAGAGGAAGTTTTCTGCCTCGGAAATAAGTTTGTTTCAGAGGACTCGGGCGATAATCTTTCCAGCCTCAGTCAGCAGCGAGATCCCGTGGTAGTTGCCACAGTCTGACCGGTCTCCCTTGTTCTTATAAATATTGACGATGGAGGCCTCTTTAAGGGCTTGGGGGATTGCCTCCTTTTCCCATATATTCTCCAAAAAAGATTGGAGATGGCTGGTAAGCAGAGGTCTTCCTGCTTTTTACACCTTGGATGGTATTCCATCAGGCCCTGCGGCTTTGTTATTTTTCATCTGTTTGGTGGTAGTAGCTTCCTCATTCAGGAATGGAGAATAGCTGAGGTTGGTCAGCTCTAGGTGCTGTGGGACCTGCTTTGGTGTTTCGATGGAGCAAAGAATGGTAGTGCTCTTTCCACCTCTGAAGAACGCCCTTTTCGTTTTTAATTAGGGAGTTACCGTCGGAAGAGTGGAGGGGGGGGGGGTGCACCATGAGTAATTGTGCCATAAAATGTTTTAGTGGAATTGAAAAATTCGCACATCTCGTGTTGATTTGCAAGTTTTTTGCATTTCACACGCTTTATTTTCCAGCCATTCGTTCTTTAGATTGCGAAGTTTGCTCTGGGATGCCACTTTCTACTTGTGGAAGGTATCAGCTTTGGTCCGAGACTGAGGGTTGTTCTCCCAGTCAGTTATAGCAGAACGTTTATCATCGATGAGTACGTTGATTTCAAGGTCATTTTCATCAGAACCAGTCCTGGTGTATTCCTTCTATCTGGTCGAGGGTCTCTCTGCATGTTTTTGTCATGACAGTGCCGGGGATACGCCATTAGGCACTCGGATTTGGGTTATTTATGTCGGGTTGTTTATCAGCCCATCCTCGAGCTCTTCTCTGAAAGCATGTGCTACCTCTGGATCCTCCAGGTGATTGGTGTTAAAACGTCTTCTAGAGGCTTGGTGCCTTTGCCGTTTTGGAGCGACTTGAAGGAAGAGTTTAGTTCTGACAAGCCGATGATCAGTGTCACAGTGGTCTGAGCCACTCATGCCTCGGATGATGAGGACATCTCGGCGATCTCTTTCTCTGACAATGATGTTGTCAATAAGATGCCAATGTTATGATCGTTGCCAAGACCCATTGAACTTATCGGCTTGCCAAAAGAAAGTGTAGGTGTTAGTGAGGTTGTGTTGAGCACCCTTGCCTACACAGTTTCTCCCTATGGTTCCATGCCATGTGTCAGCATCTGTTCCAGCTCTGAAATTGGAGTCACGTAGGAGTACAACCTTATCTTTTCTGTGGATAGAGGTTAGCACTCTGCCAAGGTCGACATAAGAGGCTTCTTTGATGTCATCCTCTGCATCCAGTGTTGGGGCGTCTGCACTGATGAAGAAGACATGATGTGAGTCATTCAGTGGGACTCGGAACGTCATGAAGAGCTCATTGATCCCAACAGGCATTTCAGTTAGCCTCTGTAGGATGGATTGGCAAATGGCAAAACCAACTCCATAAATGCAGTTTTTCTCAGCAGCACGTTTGCCCTTCCAGAAGAAGGTGAGTTGACCCTCATCTGGCAGCCGGGACTTAGCAATGGCTGATATGTTATACCTAGCCAGTATTGGGAGGAAGCTGGTCTGGATTGTTTGTGACCTCCACACCAACGAGTTACCACTCAGACATCTGATCCAGGAGCTGGATGGCAAGACTCTTTCAAACAACAGATGGTCTGGTCCTCAGCAAGATGCTGGACTCTGCCACTGAGTTAGAAATAAATCCGAGCTTTGAAAAAATCACAGTTGGCCCTCCACTCGTTGAGCTTGCACATACTGTCATTGACGACCTGAGTACTGACCAGTACTATGGTTACATGATTTGCAGTGCCATCAAAACTGGGGTCATGCCTGATAGACTTGCTTACCTGCAGGTAGGTCCAGTCTAACATTCTAGGTGGCTCACAACGGCTCTCAGGTTCTGCAGAATTTGGGTCGCTCATCATAAACTGAAAGGGAACCAGCTTCACAACCTGAGACTTATTGTCCAATTCATCGTGAGTGTCTACTTGCCAAATTGGTTCAACACCAAGGTCAAGTCATCGTTCTCCGAAGGTCCGAGGCATGTTCTCTTCCAGCTTGAGCTCCTGAGGAGTCAGCCAAGGAAGGTTGTTCAGATTGTGGAGCAGACTGTGAGGAGATCTTCCTGGTATGCTCATCCCGAGGCAGTTCTGCAGACAAAGTTTTGCAGTAAGGATGAGGAGGAGAGAAGAGTGGCAGTCAAAAAGATTTTGGATATGAGATTTACGAGAGGATCTGGGCATGACGAATCAGTTGGTGACGATTCCTTCAGGGTCAGGAAGACTCCTGAAGTCAATCGAGGTGCCAAGACCCTCACTGATCTCATAGATCTGGATAACATCCAGGCTGGCAGTGAGCCCCCTCTTACCTGCAGCCTCACCAATGTTCAAGTCAGAGCTTTCCTGGACAACCCCAAGCATGTCCCTGCCTGGCCCTCGCACACCCAGAGTATAGAGCATTGTGTACAGCAAGTGAGCGAGGCCAGCAGTCACGTGTACAGCCAGGAGAGGAGGGAGGGCTACATCTGAGCTCAGGTGGTCAGCAGGGAGATGATGAGTAGAAACAGAAGCAAGAAAGACATGTTCTCTATGGTGTGCAGCAACACCGGGTCGTAGTAGTAAAACCGGTTTTTGTATTTGATGATTTTGTTTTCTAAATGAATATTTAATTTAATAAATGTGTCAAGATCATTCGTTTCACTATTCTGGATCATTTTCATCCTAATAAATTAACCTGATACATTTACTTTACTTTAAATAAGCTATTTAGTGGTGTTGGTAAAAGGGTGGGAATACTGAATTTTCATAAGATTTCAAGTTAAAATTTACCAAGCCAAAATTGAAAACTTTTCAAATCTGAAGATATCACATGATTCTACACATAGAACTACATCATTAATACCATGGGCCGATTTTTCAAACTCAAAAAAAAAAAATTCGCCTCCGTATGACACACCCTACCGCCAAAGTGACAGTAATAGCTGAGAGTCATAACCAAATTAACCTTCACACATTGAGGTCCCCGCTACCTAGTGATAACTGCCCGTGAGACCCAACAAGAAGCGTCGATGTGTTAATCCGTCCACGATAGGGAGGCCTTGGACTGCACCTGACTGTACACCACTTGAGTGAGTGAGGTCATGTAACATCATAATAACATAAGAACATAAGAAATTAAGGAGTCTGCAATAGGCCGGTTGGCCTGTGTTTGGCAGCTCCTGTCGGGAGTTACTAACACTCTCTATTATCCATGAATCTATCTAGCCTCCTTATAAAACTTTCCAGCGTTCCAGCACTTACTACAAAGTTGCTAAGCTTGTTCCACTCATCTACCACCCTATTTGTGAACCAGTTCCCTCCCATCTCCCTCCTAAACCAAAACTTATCTAACTTAAATCCGTTGCTACGAATCCAATCCTGCTCGGATATTATATGAACTTTATCTATATCTCCATTATTGATTCCTTTCACCCACTTAAATACTTCTATCATATCTCCCCGCACTCTTCATCTTTCTAGGGAATGCAAGTTTAGTTTCGTTAATCTATCTTGATATGGAAGGTTTCTGAGTCCCGGAATCATTTTCGTCATTCTTCGCTGCACCGACTCCAGTGAATTGATATCCATTCTATAATAAGGGCATCAGAACTGAACAGCATAATCGAGGTGCGGCCTGACTAGCGCAAGATATAGTTGCAAAATGACCTCCGCACTCTTTTTACTTACACTTCTAGATATAAAACTTAATACTCTGTTTGCCTTATTTCGAACATTAATGCACTGTTTTCTAGGACGTAGGTCTGGGCTTACAAGTACCCCTTAAGTCTCTTTCATAAGTAGACTTCTCTAGGTTGATGTTGTTAAGGCTGTATACATTGACAGTATTTGTTCTTCCAATATTAAATATGCTGCACTTGTTGGTGTTGAATTTCGTTTGCCTTTTTCTGACCACTCCTGCAGTTTATTTAAATCCTCCTGTAGTGCATTTGCATCCTGCCCTGAAATAATCTGCCGCCCAATTTTAGTGTCTTCCGCAAACTTGCTTATGTCACTGCTGATCTCAGTATCTAGATCGTTTATGTAAATTTTGAAAAAGAGTGGGCACAGTACTGACCCCTAGGGAACCCCACTGGTTACACAGCCCCACTCAGATTTAACACCATCTACGCAGACCCTGTGTTCTATCGGTGAGCCATGATTTTATCCAATTTAAAACTTTCCCTTCGATACCATGAGCCTTAACTTTTCTCAGAAGCCTCTGATGCGGTACTCTGTCAAACGCTTTGCTAATGTCTAAGTAAATAACATCGTAATTTTCGTCATTATCTACTACCTCGAAGACTTTCCTAAAAAACATCAGCAGATTGGTTAGACAAGATTTTCCCTTTGTAAATCCATGTTGAGAGTCGTATATTAATTTGCTTTTCTCTAAATGTAATCGAATGCTATTTGCTTTAATTGATTCAAGAAATTTACCCACTACTGACGTCAAACTAATCGGCCCGTAATTTGACGCTGATGCTCTGTCTCCCTTTTTGAATATTGGTACTATATTTACCTGTTTCCACAAGTCTGGCGCAACTCCCGTGTCTAATAATTTTTTTTAAATAAATTTAAGGTAACCTGATCCCTACACTCTTAAACATAAGAACATAAGAACATAAGAATGGAGGAAACTGCAGCTGGCCTATTGGCCCATACAGGGCAGTCCCGTTAACACCCAACCCCTATTGCTCATACAAGCATCCAACCTATGTTTGAAGCTATTCAGAGTATTCGAGTTAATGATGATATTTGGTAACTTGCTCCATTCATCCACTACTCTGTTTCCAAACCAGTGTTTACCTATTTCACGCCTAAATCTAAATTTGTCTAATTTAAAACCGTTATTACGAGTTGCTTCTGGTTGGATAGTTTGAGTACTTTTGTAATGTCCCCTTTATTTAGCCCTGACTTCCACTTATACACTCTCTCAGATCGCCCCTCGCTCTACGTCTCTCGAGGGAGTGCAAATTAATTTGCTTTAACCTGTCTCTATACTCAAGGTTCCTGATGCCCGGGATTAGTCTTGTCATTCTCCTCTGAATTCTTTCCAGTGATTCTATGTCCATTCTGTAATAAGGTGACCAGAACTGAACTGCGTAATCCAGGTGTGGTCTCACAAGTGCATGATACAGTTTTAGCCTTGTTACGGGCAAAAACACATTGTTTACTTGGCTTAAGGTTCCTACTTATCACTACTCCTAAATCTCTCTCGCAGTCGGATTTCTCTATGGCATCGTTGTTCATCTGGTATCTGGTTTCCCTGTTTACATCTCCTATACTGAGTACTTTACATTTGTTCCACGTTGAATTTCATCTGCCATTTTTCAGACCATTCGAAAAATTTGTTTAGATCTTCCTGTATTTTTGCGGAGTCCTCGTCAGATTTGATAACACGTCCTATTTTAGTGTCATCAGCAAATTTACTTATGTTGCTGTCTATGCCGATATCTATGTCGTTTATGTATATAATAAATAATAATGGTCCAAGTACTGAGCCTTGGGGAACTCCACTTGTGACGTTGCTCCAATGGGACTTCGTGCCGTTAATGCTCACTCGCTCTTTCAATACTCGAGGGAAAATTTCATCCGGCAATGGGGATTTTGTCTTCTTTGATTTATTTATCTTCTTAAGTACATCCTTTTTTCTGATTGTGATATTCTTTAATTTCTCTTCTTCATTTTCAATAAATATGAGTTCCACCTCTGGCATTTCCTCGTGAATTTCTTCTGTGAAAGCTGATAATAAGCAGCTGTTTAATGCTTTGCTTATTTTCTCACTATCATCGATCACTTCCCCTCTTTCTGACTTTAAAGGCCGCACTCTGTCCTTGACCTTTATCCTATATACCTGGAAAAATCCCTTGGGATTCACCTTGGATTCTTTTGCTATCCTGATTTCGTAGTCTCTCTTTGCCTTCCTTACATTTTTTATTTACATTCCTAAATATTTCTTTATACCTATTTCTGAGCTGCTCCTCCCCTCCCTTTAATTTCTTATAAATTCCTTTCTTTATTCCTATGTCATGTTTAAGTTTTTGGTCATCCACCTTGGCTCATTCTTATTTGACCTAATTTTTCTGTATGGTTTATTTTGTTCCTGAGCTTTATGTAGTATACTAGTGAATATATTATAGTCATGATCAATTGTTGTGTCGCCTGTGACCTCACGCGTTCCTTCGGGGAACTGACCTGACTGCTGCCAGGCGACCTCACCTAGGCACCTTCTTAACCCTTCATAATCCGCCGATTGAAAGTCTGGGACTCTGACCATATTGTCATTGTTTTTCGTTTCCCAATTTAGGGTGAACCTGATTTCTCTGTGATCACTCTTCCCTAGTTCTTCCCCTATTGTGATATCTCTGATAATATTTTCTTTATTTGTTAATACTAGGTCTAATATATTGTCCCCTCCAGTAGGTTCTGTAATTAGTTGTTTTATTTTGTTTCCTATACTACACCTAGGAAGTTTTCAGATTCATAGTAACCTACAATGTTGTCCCAGTCAATATTTCTGAAGTTGAAATCCTCCATAATGCACAGGTTGTTGTATCTTGCTGCCCTACTCATTTCCTGCCATATGGGTTGAGCTGCTTCTTTCCCAAGACTTGGGGGCCTGTAAATCACTCCCATAATTAGTTTTTCTCTTCCTTCTGCAATTCCTACCCATACAGACTCGGTTCCTATTCCACCCTTTATTGAATTATTAATACAACATTTTAATGTATTCCTGACGAAGAGTGCGACCCCTCCCCGTTTCCTACCTTCCCTGTCCTTGTAAAAAAAGTTGTACCCTTCTATGTGGTATTCTGATAAAAAGTTCTTGCTCGCCAGATTCATCCAACTTTCGGTGATTGCGATGACGTCTACATTCTCGGTACATACAACCGCTCTCAGCAAGTCCATTTTATTTCTAACGCTCCTACTGTTTGTATAGTATACTTTTAAGCCTAACTTTCCCTGGTCCTGTTTTATCCCTTGCCCTGAGTAACCAATTTTACTCCCCAGGACCTGCTTGTTTTATGACTCACAGTTACCCTGACCTCTCTCTGCTGGTAACCCCCCCCCCCCCTCTGGAGGGACAATTTTTCGTTTCAGGGATGCAGACAACGTCTTTAGCCCAGCGTGAGACAATTGTACTCCGTCACGACTGTACAGGTAGTCATTGCCATTGAATGGTTGCCAGTTATCAATGAATACCCAACCATTGCTTGCACAATGTTTTTCGAGTCGACAATTTATAGCAATTACCCTGGACAGCCATTAACCTCCAACTCCATTTCTAGGCAAGACACCACATACGATCGGGATCCCTTCCCTCTCTCTAACCTTCCCTAGCGCCTCCCTATACCTCCTAACCTTCCCTATGTCGTTACCTCCGACACTAAGGCACACTACTGGCTTGGTACCCTCCCCTGACAAAACCCTATCCATCCTCTCAGCTCCATGCCCTATCCCAGCCCCAGGAAAACACACCCTAGTCCTACGTTTCCTATCTCTTGCACAAAAAGTCCTATCTAAGAACCTCACCTGACTGTCCCCAACTACCATGACCTTACCACTGGGCAGAGTCTGAACAACTGCCCTTTTCTCTCCTGCCACCACACCGTCCTGCTTCTTCTCTTCCTCGCCAGCTTCCTCCAACACTTGGTAGGGGTTACTGCACTCCACACCCCGGTCAGCTTTCCTGAGTCTGACCCTAGTCCCCTTCGAGACAACCACTCTCCACCCCTGCTCCTCCTGACCCTCCTTTGCAGGTGTCCTGCTAGGCAGGACACCTACCTGAAGGAGTTTAGTCCTGAGGGCTTCGGTCTCCCCCTTAACACGTCTATCTCTCTCCTCAACTGCTCCAGCTGACTTAACGTAGTGGCCAGGGGGTCGTCTTTCCTCACACACCGCCCCTCTTCCCCCAAAACACAACGATCCACGGCGGCCATTTCCTATGGTCACTAACACGAGCACTTAGGGGCACGTCCTTCCCCAAGCTAGGTCAAGTCGGTACTGTGAGTCAGGTCGGTGGTGTTCTCATGACGCTACATAGTGAATGAGATGCTACAGCATCATGTGAGGCCGCTCATAACACCATCTGTGAGGGAGTTACTACACTACATCAGGTCCCTCATAACACCATCTGTGAGGGAGTTACTACACTACATCAGGCCCCTCATAACACCATCTGTGAGGGTGTTACTGCACTACATCAGGTCCCTCATAACACCATCTGTGAGGGAGTTACTACACTACATCAGGTCCCTCATAACACCATCTGTGAGGGTGTTACTACACTACATCAGGCCCCTCATAACACCATCTGTGAGGGTGTTACTACACTACATCAGGCCCCTCATAACACCATCTGTGAGGGTGTTACTGCACTACATCAGGCCCCTCATAACACCATCTGTGAGGGTGTTACTACACTACATCAGGTCCCTCATAAAACCATCTGTGAGGGTGTTACTACACTACATCAGGCCCCTCATAACACCATCTGTGAGGGTGTTACTACACTACATCAGGCCCCTCATAACACCATCTGTGAGGGTGTTACTACACTACATCAGGTCCCTCATAACACCATCTGTGAGGGTGTTACTACACTACATCAGGCCCCTCATAACACCATCTGTGAGGGTGTTACTACACCAAGTGTTTGCTGTTCAGCACCTACTGTACATTAATCTGTATGTTCACTGTATGTTCCTTTACCTTTCTCTAATGAAGACTTTTGTTGAACTTCCAATGTATGTAATAAGTTCATTTATGTCCAATATATATTTTCAGCCCTCGGGCTGCAGATTATTACACACACACACACACACACACACACACACACACACACACACACACACACACACACACACACATACGCACACACACACACACACGCACACACACACACACACACACACACACACACACACACAACACCCCCATACACATTAAGTATTCCAGGGGTTACCATTCTAACCTAATACACCTCCATCCCCCTGACGAAACTCAATTGGAATTACTGACAGACGATTCCTGAATTCCAGCCTAGGAACCTGAAATGAAACGGATATATGGCCGGGAATGAGATATGTATAGGAGAGGTGAAGGAGAAGAGACATATGAGTCATGGAAACATCACTTGAGTAAAGTAGTTTGATAATTTAATAATACCTTATATCACTCTTCATCTCTCTCTCATTTATCACATTTTTTTTAAATATTCTGTCATCTCTGTTTAACTTCTCTGTTTTACTTACTTTCATCTTTTACATGAACTATGCTTTGAAAACCTTTGATCTAGATGTAGGATAGTTATTTAGTGGGTCCCTTATTTTTGACCTGACCTGACTAGTCACGTCGCCCCCTTAGGAAGGGGGGAGGGGTCGCACTCCTCGTCAAGGAAACATTAAAATATGTTATCAATAATTCAATAAAGGGTGAAATAGGAACCGAGTCTGTAAGGGTGAAATCACTGAAGGAAGAGAAAAACTAATTATGAGAGTGATTTACAGGCCCCCAAGTCTTGGGAAAGAAGCAGCTCAGCCCATATGGCAGGAAATGAGTAGGGCAGCAAAATATAACAACCTGTGCATTATGGGGGGATTTCAACTTCAGAAATATTGACTGGGACAACATTGTAGGTGACTATGAATCTGAAGACTTCCTAGACGCAGTACAGGACAATTTTTTGAAATAACTAATTACAGAACCTACTAGAGGTGACAATATATTGGACCTAGTATTAACAAATAAAGAAATATTATCAGAGATATCACAGTAGGGGAAGAACTAGGTAACAGTGATCACAGAGAAATCAGGTTCACCCTAAATTGGGAAACGAAAAACAATGACAATATGGTCAGAGTCCCAAACTTTCGGTTGGAGGATTATCAGGGGTTTAAAGGTACCTAGGTGAGGTCACCTGGGAACAGTCACTTCAGTCCCCAGTAGGAAGGGGTGAAGTCATAGATGACACAACAATTGATCATGACTATAATATATCCACTAGTATACTACATAAAGAGGCAAGAACAAAATATACCATACAGAAAAATTACGTCAAATAAGATTGAGCCAAGGTGGATGACCAGAAACTTTAAACATGACATAGGCATAGAGAAAGGAATATATAAGAAATTATAGGGAGGGGAGGAGCAGCTCAGAAATAAGTATAATTTACTATCTAGGAATGTTGAGAAAAATGTAAGGAAAGCAAAGAGAGACTACGAAATCAAAATAGCAAGAGAATCTAAGGCGAATCCCAAGGGATTTTTCCAGGTATATAGAACAAAGGTCACGGACAAAGCTGGGCCTTTAAAGTCAGGGAGGGAAGAAGTGATAAATGGCAGTGAAGAAATAAGCAAAGCATTGAGCTGTTATTTCTTATCAGTTTTCACAGAAGAAATTCCCGATGAAATTCTAGAGGTGGAACTGATATTTAGGGGAAAGGAAGAAGAGAAATTAAAGAATATCACTATCAGAAAAGAGGATGTTCTAAAAAGATAAATAAACTAAAGAAGACAAAATCCCCAGGTCCGGATGAAATTTTTCCTCGAGTCTTGAAGGAGTCTAGGGAACAGATTAGCGGACCCCTCATAAACTTATTTGCAAAATCATTAGACACCGGAGTTGTGCCAGAGTTGTGGAGACAGGTAAATGTAGTACTCATATTCAAAAAGGGAGACAGAGCATCAGCGTCAAATTACCGGCCGATCAGTTTGAAATCAGTAGTGGGGAAATTTCTTGAATCAATTATAGCAGATAGCATCCGATCGCATCTAGAGAAAAGCAAATTAATCTACGACTCTCAACATGGGTTTACAAAGGGAAAATCTTGTCTAACAAATCTGCTGACGTTTTTTAGGAAAGTCTTCGAGGTAGTAGATAATGACGAAAATTACGATGTTATTTACTTAGACTTTAGCAAAGCATTTGAGAAGAGTACCGCATGAGAGGCTTCTGAGAAGAATTAAGGCTCACGGTATCGAGGGGAAAGTTTTAAATTGGATAAAATCATGGCTCACCGATAGAACGCAGAGGGTCAGCGTTGATGGTGTTAAATCTGAGTGGGGCCGTGTGACCAGTGGGGTTCCCCAGGGGTCAGTACTTGGCCCACTCTTGTTCATAATCTACATAAACGATCTAGATATTGGGATCAGCAGTGACATAAGCAAGTTTGTGGATGACACCAAAATAGGGCTGCAGATTAATTCAGGGCAGGATGCAAATGCAATACAGGAGGATCTAAATAAATGCAGGGGTGGTCTGAAAAATGGCAAAAGAAATTCCACACCAGCAAGTGCAGCGTACTTAATATTAGAAGAACAAATACTGATAAAGTATACAGCCTTAACAAGTCGACTTGCGAAAGAGACCTAGGGGTACTTGTAAGCCCGGACCTATGGCCTAGAAAACAGTGCGTTAATGTTCGAAATAAGGCAAACAGCGTATTGGGTTTTATATCTAGAAGTGTAAGTAACAAGAGTGCAGAGGTCTTTTTGCAACTATATCTTGCGCAAGTCAGGCAGCACCTCGATTAATCGGTTCAGTTCTGGTGCCCTTATTATAGAATGGATATAAATTCACTAGAGTCGGTGCAGCGAAGAATGACAAAATGATTCCGGGACTTAGAAACCTTCCATATCAGGATAGGTTAAAGAAACTTAACTTGCATTCCCTAGAAAGACGAAGAGTGCGGGGAGATATGATAGAAGTATTTAAGTGGGTGAAAGGAATCAATAAAGGGGATATAGATAAAGTTCTTATAATATCAGAGCAGGATAGGATTCGTAGCAACGGATTCAAGTTGGATAAGTTTAGGTTTAGGAGGTAGATAGGAAGAAACTGGTTCACAAATAGGGTGGTGGACGAGTGGAATAAGCTTAGCAACTTTGTAGTAAGTGCGGGAACTCTGGATAGATTCGTGGATGATAGAGAGTGGTAATAACTCTCGATATGAGCTGCCATGCACAGGCCAACCGGCCTATTGCAGACTCCTTATTTTCTTATGTTCCTATGTTCTTAAACTCCTCTATGTGTGTGTTGGTGTTGGTGTGGGAATTAGTGGATGACATCATTATGACCTGACCTCATGTTTAATAAGGTCACCCTGTATATTTAAGCCTCTCTCTGTCCATGTAATCCTGTTGCCTCTGAAGATGTCTTGAATAAAGACGAAAGCTAAGGTGCTCCGTTGTTTACCTTTTCCCGTGTGATTTTATCAAGATATATATATGTATATATACATATATATATATATATATATATACTTCATTTTTAGTCCATTTAACACGCGGACTTTGAACATACAATCAACGACCTCACCAGCAAGGAATCGAACCCTCGACCTATTGGGTGTGACTAGGGAACGCTTACCGGCTGGGCCACAGCCGGTACGCGTTCCCTAGTCACACCCAATAGGTCGAGGGTTCGATTCCTTGCTGGTGAGGTCGTTGATTATATATATATATATATATATATATGTATATCTACATATATATATATATATATATATATATATATATATATATATATATATATATATATATATATATATATATATATATATATATATATATATATATATATATATATATATATATATATATATATATATATGTAACCGGTCGGAATTACTGGACTTTAATTTCTCACTTGACTTGGGGTTTATTAAAGATTATTAGATGGTAATTGCAGTGGAAGCGCCCCCTAGTGAGAAATCCTGAACCAGCACAAGAACACTTAAATTTACTAAACAAAATGAATTGTCCGTGACCCGTGGAAGGATAACGTCTGTGACTGGGATGAATGAGACACTGTAAAATGTACACTTATATTCCCTTCAACACTACAAACACAATCAAATAATGGTACACCAATATGCGCACCTCTTAACCTGAACTTAAAACACTACTCTGGGGAATAAAAGTTATACATGATGCTGAAATTATTAGAACCTCAGGCAATGCCTCATTAGAGGATAATAAGTTTAAAGTATTAAGAAATGTAGCTTGCACACATGAACCAGGCCTTAAGGGCTTTCAACAAAATATCAATCACTGAGAAAATGGTATTAAAAAAATCAGAACTTATTAACTCCACCCTGAATAGGCCTTCAGGGAGCTCAACAAAATCATATTACCCCAACAGATGCACACCTCCTAACCTAACTTAAACACTACTCTGGGGAACAAAGGTTATACCTGAGATTGAAATTATAAAGAAATATTAAATGCACACAGCATACATTAGTAACTGAAAAAATAGTATTAACTACACACAAAAATATTGTCGCTATTATTAAGAAGTTACTGAGTCCACCAATACCCGTGAACCATGCTTCCTAACCTAACACAAACACAGATTCCAACTGCACTCCGTAGTCGCTTAAGGCACAACCAACAGGCACCCGTAGTTGAAGGCCCAAATCAGCCTTTCTCCACCTTGGAAAGTGTACCTCTAAGCTCCACTGACTCTTGGCCCCAGTGTGCGACCCTGTATCACTCAGCTGGCTTCACTTTACTCCCAGTACATCCATGAAGCGGAAGGGAGTGTGCCAATCAGGCCTTGTACAGTTGAGAGAAGCTTTAGCTTCCCGTAAGCAAAAGGGTTTCCCTAAGCTGCTTGAGATATGTGGTATTGTGAGCCGAGGTAGAGGAGAGCTGATGACCCTAAACAGCTAGGTTCACTCAAGAGATCCTTTGCTACCCCGCTAACCAGTGACAGGCCTACACTGATCAGTCCAACGGCGACAATCGCCAATCCTCAATCATCAACGGCAGTCTCAAACGGCAGTCAATTTCTCGTAGTCATCGCTCTCGCAGTCAAGTGGGTTCTGACGGAAACCCTGAAATTGACTCACTGTTAGCTCTTAATAACTTTATCACTGCCCTATCTAACCCCTATCTGAGATCGAATGAGACTTACTTGTTATACTGTAATAGCGCAACACAGGTGACTAGGCCACGTGACTATTTCTGTGGACGGACGCGCAGGGACGTACTGTTGGTCCGATCGCTTTTGCGTGACTGAGGACCAGCCAGCCTCCTGTCCTCTCAAGGCGTTAGCTTAGGCCTACGTGACATATTTTCCTCCTAACTAATAACTTTCTTGGGACACCCGTAACATTACTCAGACTGATAAACGATCTATAATAATTTCAAAATTACTAATAGTCCCTTAACTTCATGAATCGCATCATTATTAATTCGGCAAACTACATTTAATATCATCTAGGCCTAGTTCCACAAACACTCGCTACGTGCGGGAAGCACGGTCTTCCCTCAGACGACCTTGAACTCAGCATCGCCCAAGGCGGGGCGTTTGAAATTACACCGAATTTCTGAATATTACATATATATATATATATATATACACTAGCAGAATCGCCGCTCTTTCGGTAGGCCACGGTAGGACGCCACCCTCCGGGAGGCTCCATATTGTCTCACTGCAGTGTATTAAGGTAGACCACATTTTTGGTTTTGCCATTAGCAGCAAGAATGTACACATTTTTGCCAGTTCCCACTCTGGAGCATCCAACATAGAACTGTCCATGAGAGAAGCAAGGAAACACCAGGTTTAGGCCAACCATCTTTAGGGACTGTCCCTGGCTTTTGTAGATGGTCATGGCAAAGCTCACTTTAACCGGGAACTGAAGTCGCTTGAACTCAAATGGCAGGTCAGTGGTGATGAGAGGTATCCTTGGTATAAAAACGTCCTCTCCTTTAACTTTTTCTGTCAGTATTGTAGCTTCCAGTACATGTGGCATCATGTTCTTCACCACCAGTCTTGCGCCATTGCAGAGGATTGGTGGTTCAAGATTTCTTAAGAGCATTGTAGGAGTTCCAATCTTGAGAGTGAGGTGGTGAGGAGGCATTCCAGCGGGCTCCAAAGAATTAAAGAATTCTGCAG
Organism: Homarus gammarus; assembly: GCA_958450375.1. Taxonomy (NCBI): domain Eukaryota; kingdom Metazoa; phylum Arthropoda; class Malacostraca; order Decapoda; family Nephropidae; genus Homarus; species Homarus gammarus. Next base: position 911,388 of record CAUDMG010003284.1, read on the forward strand.
GGTACTGGACTGCTTGGTCCTGGTCGATTACTGTATCAACAGATTTGAATGAGGTCTTACTGCCTGGAAGCTATCTGAGTAGAGTCATGTTGATTTCAGCCACTGTTTCATTCTTTGGTGCCAGAATTGCGCGTTCACGAAGCCGCTTGTGATCCTTGTAGTGGTGGATAATGTTTGGCTAGATCATGTTAGTGAGCTCAGTTGAGGACTTTACAACATTTCCACATCCACAAAGAGAGAGAAAGAAAGAGAATATATACACTGGGAGAATTACTAAGGGAAGAAACAGAGAAAATTATATAAAAGACTGAGAGAGAAAAAGACACTTATAACTATTAAACCTGACCATATTAAAGTGTTTATCATGTGAAGTCTTATATATGAGTGGTAGTTATAACCTTATATCTTAATAACTCTAATGTGTTGATCCTTTCTTATCATGTTGAGCCCAAATAATAATGAATGAATAATGTGTTTCTTTCACACGCATATGTAGTATATTGGGAGCCCTCCCCTCCCCTACCCTCCCCTCCCCTACCCTCCCCTCCCCACCCTCCCCTCCCCTACCCTCCCCACCCCTCCCCTCCCCTACCCTCCCCTCCCCACCCCTCCCCTCCCCTACCCTCCCCTCCCCTGCTCTCCTCTCCTCTCCTCTCCTCTCCTCTCCCCTCTCCTCCCCTCCCCTCCTCTCCTCTCCTCCCCTCCCCTCCCCCCCACAAAAAAACTTCAATATTCATAATGTAATAAGTCAGCCAGATCAAGACATGGGCCTGTGGTAGACCTCGTTTCTGCCACTCAATGTAACACATGTAGCACCGTGTAGGGCCAAAGATTAATAGTTCATTAACAGTGTATGTAAGTTTCACCATGTTTTTCACTACAACGGTACTGCAAAGTATATTTTTTTAGCAATAAACTGTTATTATTTTATTGTCTAATCATCACTAAATATAGCACCACCCATCATCACTACATATAACATCATCCATCATCACTACATATAACACCACCCATCATCACTACATATAACACCACCCATCATCACTACATATAACAACATCCATCATCACTACATATAACACCACCCATCATCACTACTCATAACACCACCCATCATCACTACATATAACAACATCCATCATCACTACATATAACATCATCCATCATCACTACATATAACACCATCCATCATAACTACATATAACACCATCCATCATCACTACATATAAAAACATAAGAACATATGAATGGAGGAAACTGTAGCGGGCCTATTGGCCCATACTGGGCAGTCCCGTTTACACCCAACCCCTATTGCTCATATAAGCATCCAACCTATGTTTGAAGCTATTCAGCATATTCGAGTTAATGATGATATTTGGTAACTTGTTCCATTCATCCACTACTCTGTTTCCAAACCAGTGTTTACCTATTTCGAGCCTAAATCTAAATTTGTCCAATTTAAAACCATTGCTACGAGTTTGCTCCTGGCTGGATAGTTTGAGTACCTTTGTAATGTCCCCTTTGTTTAGCCCTGACTTCCACTTATACACCTGTATCAGGTCGCCCCTCACTCTACGTCTCTCGAGGGAGTACAAATTAAGATGCTTTAACCTGTCTCAATACTAAAGGCTCCTAATGCCCGGGATTAGTCTTGTCATTCTCCTCTGAATTCTTTCCAATGATTCTATATCCATTCTGTAATACGGTGACCAGAACTGAACTGCTTAATCCAGGTGTAGTCTCACAAGGGCAAGATACAGTTTTAGGATGACCTCACTAGTCTTGTAACTAACACTCCTTTGTATGAACCCAAGTACTTTATTAGCCTTGTTTCGAGCAAAAACACATTGTTTACTTGGCTTAAGGTTCCTGCTTATCATTACTCCTAAATCTCTCTCGCAGTCGGATTTCTCTATGGCATCGTTGTTCATCTGGTATCTGGTTTCCCTGTTTACATCTCCTATACTGAGTACTTTACATTTGTCCACGTTGAATTTCATCTGCCATTTTTCCGACCATTCGAAAAATTTGTTTAGATCTTCCTGTAGTTTTGCAGAGTCCTCGTCAGATTTAATAACACGTCCTATTTTAGTGTCATCAGCAAATTTACTTATGTTGCTGTCTATGCCGCTATCCATGTCGTTTATGTATATAATAAATAATAATGGTCCAAGTACTGAGCCTTGGGGAACTCCACTTGTGACGTTGCTCCAATGGGACTTCGTGCCGTTAATGCTTACTTGCTGTTTCCTGTCCTGTAACCATGGCCTAATCCATTTAAGGATGTTACCTTTGATGCCATGTGCTTCTACCTTTCTAATTAGTCTTTCGTGGGGGACTCTGTCGAAGGCTTTGCTAAAGTCGAGATATACCACATCATAATTGTGCCCCTCGTCCACCGATTCGAAAACTGATGAAAAGAATGTTAATTGATTACTTAGACAAGAACGTCTGCTTGTGAAGCCATGCTGGGAATCATTGATCAATCGGTGCTTCTCTAGGTGATTTCGAATAGAGTTTGAAATGATTGCTTCCAGTAATTTGCCTACTATTGATGTTAGACTGATTGGGCGGTAGTTAGAGGATAGTGATCTATCCCCCTTCTTGAAAATCGGTATTACATTCGCTATCCTCCAGGATTCTGGAACTACACCTGTTTTTAAGGACATGTTAAACAACTTTGCTTAGGGCATACTAAGCTCTTCCTTACATTCCTTTAATACTCTGGCAAATATCTCATTGGGACCAGGTGACTTATTAGGCTTTAGTTTGTCTATTTCCTTACTAACATCGCTACTAGTCACTACTATCTTGCTTAATCTGTTTTCTTCACTATCTCTGAATAGAGTCGGTGCCTCGGGTATCATGTTTAAATTTTCGGTGGTGAAAACTGTTGAAAAATATTTATTCAGATTATTGCTCATTTCTCCGTCGTTATCAGTTAGCTCGCCGGTATCTGACCTTATTGGTCCAATCTTTTCTCGTGTTTTAGTTTGATGCATTTGGTAGAATCCTTTCGGGTTTGTCTTCGCCTCCCTTGCTATCCTTACCTCATTATTCCTCTTGGCTTTCTTATCTCGGTTTTAACCCTACTCGCCAATATCTTATAATAATCCTGGAGGTAAATTTCGCCACGCTTTATCCTTCTACCTATAGCCTTCCTTTGGCCAATGATGTTCTTTAGGGTCATTGTTGTCTGATCTGAGTTTTTTGTATGGTATGTTCTGCCTTTGTGCATAAAGTAACTCATTATTTAAATTGTCGTGGAACTCGGCAATCTCAGATCTCGTTATCAGGTCCGAGTCATCTGTCAGGCTCACGGCCAAGCGCGACACCCCCTCTCTCAGCTGCCTCTTTAAACTGCCAAAGTTTGCCCTTCTGAAATCTGGTACTTCAGTGGAATTTTCCTTACGTCTGCCCTGAAAATCTAACTGGAATCTAATTTCTTTGTGATCGATGTTTGCAAGTTCGTTCCCTACCTAGACATTGCTAATGAGGTTTTCTCTGTTCGACAGAACTAAATCGAGTATATTATTACCCCGTGTGGGTTCGGTTATATGTTGACTTAGGAAACAGTCCTGGATCGTCTCGAGAAAATCCTCTGACTCTGAATTACCCGTAAGGTCAGTCCAATCTATTTGGCCAAGGTTAAAGTCGCCTACTATACAGACTTTGTTGTGTATGGAAGCCCTGCGCATTTCATCCCAGATAAGTCGCTCATTGACTCTATCAAGATTGGGAGGTCTATATATTACTCCTGTGATTAATTTTTCTCGACCTACAGTACAGTGCAAAGATTGACGATCAACCCACAAGTGATATACAAAAGTGGCAATTTCAACTCGAAGGAAAAGCTAAAAAACACAGCAATACTGATTGTGGCTGGGTCTGACCTAACCTGACCTGACATAACGGCTTCACCTGAAGGATGAATCACACCTGCATTGCCCCAAGCTACTGTCCTGGCCACGTGGCCACACACCTTTTACCGCATACAGCCCATACGAACACCAACTGATTGCTATAAGAACAGCCCAGTCCCAACCACTGTAAAAATTATCAACACCTAATTATTATATATCATATTTGTATCACTTATGTTACTTGTACATCATTTGTAAATCAAGAGACCCATTCCCCAATTATGTAATTGTATATTTTCAGCCTTCCGGCTGCCATGCTCTTTCAATAAACCGTTAATTATTATTATTATTTTATTATTATTACACACACACATAGACACACACACACACACACACACACACACACACACACACACAGACATACTCATACACACACACACACACACACACACATAGACACACAGACACACAGAAACACACACACACACACACACACACACACACACACACACACACACACACACACACACACACACACACACACACACACACTCATACACACATACACACTCACACGTGTGTGTGTATCAAAATAATGTTATATAGAAGTAGTCTGGTATGTAGACAAATTGATGAACAAAGAGATAGCTGGATAAACTGACATATAGATGCACAAACAGAGCCTTAGCCTGAGGCAGAGAGCCAGTTTGTGCTCACAATCTCATCCAGAAGATCTATGTAAATATCACGCAATTTTAATCAAATTTTCTCAACCTCGGAACAGATACAGAGAATATACTAATTTGCCAACTCATTCGGATCGAGTCATCGCAAATTTTGAAAGTAATTTGCAGAGCATTAGACGTTTTCGGACAACGAAGGCAATTTTCCACCTCCTTTCGATGGCTTCGAACGGCGTCAGGTAGAACTCCCATCCTGATCAATATGCAAATTACTTTATTACATTGCTGCAATTTTTACCCCGAGATCGTCACACCCTTGGCGGGGCTCGGTTACTTCTCTCCTGGGAGGACTGAGGGATTATATATATGTGAATGGAAGGAATAAGTCACAGAAACCGATAAGTTTGAGGGTACAGAAAATAACGATAATAAGGAACGTAGAACCAACGTCAGATATTTGTTTTTTGTTTTTCCCCGAGTGAGTGAAGGACATAGCACGTAAGGTAAGAAGGGCTATATGCTAATTTACCGAAGATGGGCCATATGAGAGTCAAGATAAAACTACGGACTGACAACTCCATGGAAGTTGAAGCTGAAAATATCCATTAATTTTATCACTGACTCACTCTTCCACCGTCAAATTGTTTCTACACTATCTCCATTTCTTTTCCTCTGTAGTGTTCATTCCTCCACGACCCTAATACAATAACTACTCTACTCTCTCTTATTTATCATATTTATGAGTCTTGCAAAATATTCTTCTCGTCTTTGTTTTATTTCCTTCTTTTACCTCCTTTTATCTGCCATTTCTTATATTTCTCAAATTTTTCTTATTCTGTTCTGTCATCTCTACGTGTGTCTTTGGCATTATTTTACCATTCTCTTCATTTTTCTTTTAATATCTCTGTACTCCTTTCTTTCATTCGTTCCTATTCTCAACTAGCATTATATACATTCTCTACTCTTCGCTAGTAGTTACGTATCACCGTCTCTTATATCTCACTCTTTTCTCTTCCTGCTTTTCATTCCTGTTCTCCTGTATGCCAACACCATTCCTGTTCTCCTGTATGCCAACACCATTCCTGTTCTCCAGTATGCCAACACCATTCCTGTTCTCCTGTATGCCAACACCATTCCTGTTCTCCTGTATGCCAACACCATTCCTGTTCTCCTGTATGCCAACACCATTCCTGTTCTCCAGTATGCCAACACCATTCCTGTTCTCCAGTATGCCAACACCATTCCTGTTCTCCTGTATGCCAACACCATTCCTGTTCTCCTGTATGCCAACACCATTCCTGTTCTCCTGTATGCCAACACCATTCCTGTTCTCCTGTATGCCAACACCATTCCTGTTCTCCTGTATGCCAACACCATTCCTGTTCTCCTGTATGCCAACTCCCCAGATGTACTCTATACGACTGCCGCCTTAGACCGTTTTCTTGCTTCTCCCTCAAATACATTCCCACTTTTTTTTTCATATAATATGTTTATCAATTTTCAGTATTCTGTCCACCAACACCTAGTCTAACAATGCCTTAACCTTCTTTACTGTCACACGTCTGCTTATGGCTATCCTTTTATGAAACTCCTGTATTTCCAGTCATTGTTACAAGTAGTTGAGTGGTTACCTACGTGAGTGCTGGTATACTAGGGTGTGTCATACGGAGGCGATTTTTTTTTTTTTGAGTTTGAAAAATCGGCCCATGGTATTAATGATGTAGTTCTATGTGCAGAATCATGTGATATCTCCAGATTTGAAAAGTTTTTATTTTTTGCTAGGTAAATTTTAACTTGAAATCTTATGAAAATTCAGTATTCCCACCCTTTTACCAACGCCACTACATAGCGTATTTAAAGTAAAGTAAATGTATCAGGTTAATTTATTAGGATGAAAATGATCCAGAATAGTGAAACGAATGATCTTGACACATTTATTAAATTTAATATTCCTTTAGAAAACAAAATCATCAAATACAAAAACCGGTTTTACTACAACGACCCGGTGTTGCTGCACACCATAGAGAACATGTCTTTCTTGCTTCTGTTTCTACTCATCACCTCCCTGCTGACCACCTGAGCTCGGATGTAGCCTTCCCTCCTCTCCTGGCTGTACACGTGACTGCTGGCCTCGCTCACTTGCTGTACACAACACTCTATACTCTGGGTGTGCGAGGGCCAGGCAGGGACATGCATGGGGTTGTCCAGGAAAGCTCTGACTTGAACTTTGGTGAGGCTGCAGGTAAGAGGGGGCTCACTGCCAGCCTGGATGTTATCCAGATCTATGAGATCAGTGAGGGTCTTGGCACCTAGATTGACTTCAGGAGTCTTCCTGACCCTGAAGGAATCGTCACCAACTGATTCGTCACGCCCAGATCCTCTCATAAGTCTCATATCCAAGATCTTTTTGACTGCCACTCTTCTCTCCTCCTCATCCTTACTGCAGAGCATTGTCTGCAGAACTGCCTCGGGATGAGCATACCAGGAAGATCTCCTCACAGTCTGCTCCACAATCTGAACAACCTTCCTTGGCTGACTCCTCAGGAGCTCAAGCTGGAAGAGAACATGCCTCGGACCTTCGGAGAACGATGACTTGACCTTGGTGTTGAACCAATTTGACAAGTAGACACTCAGGATGAATTGGACAATAAGTCTCAGGTTGTGAAGCTGGTTCCCTTTCAGTTTATGATGAGCGACCCAAATTCTGCAGAACCTGAGAGCCGTTGTGAGCCACCTAGAATGTGAGACTGGACCTATCTGCAGGTAAGCAAGTCTATCAGGCATGACCCCAGTTTTGATGGCACTGCAAATCATGTAACCATAGTACTGGTCAGTACTCAGGTCGTCAATGACAGTATGTGCAAGCTCAACGAGTGGAGGGCCAACTGTGATTTTTTCAAAGCTCGGATTTATTTCTAACTCAGTGGCAGAGTCCAGCATCTTGCCAAGAGGACCAGACCATCTGTTGTTTGAAAGAGTCTTGCCATCCAGCTCCTGGATCAGATGTCTGAGTGGCAACTCGTTGGTGTGGAGGTCACAAACAATCCAGACCAGCTTCCTCCCAATCTTCCGCTCTATCCACTGTATGACCCCCCCTTGCCACCCTGTGTTCGTGTTGGTGCTGTCCCCTCCAATGGCCTGCAGGGTCTGGTCTACGTTCCTCTCTCTGAGCCAGTTCACAATGTTATCTGCCACTATCCCAGCTGGTTTCCTGATGCCATCTTTCTCTGGAGTGAAATGCCACAAATACTTCCCTCCTGGTTCACTGCAGCAGGAGTAGTGTTCCTTCTTCACCATGGCAGGGAACAACTTGTCAGAATCTCCAACTTTCATGGACACTTTAGTGTCATCCCTTCTCCCATCAAAGAACAAACAATTGATTCCATTTTCTCTTATCCCCTTATCAAACTCCTCTTCTAGGTTAGTGACAAGTTTCTCCTGAGCTCTCCTTACTTTGTTATGATCTATCACCAGGTGAACATCATCAGGTGTTATCAAACCACCGTCAATCTAGGCAGCTGTTGCTATCTCTGCAGTTTCTCTGAGACCAGTGTGGTGTCGCATGCTGGCCAGAGCTATGCTCGGGATATCTTTCCTATTTCGAATCTTATGCCTGGAAGGTTTGGGATCATTATTTTCTGGGTTCGGGACAAAGTCACCATTCTCCTGGTCAGCACTCGGATCAGCCATGGGGAAGTCATTAAACTCTGAATCAGCTTGACTCCAATCATCGGCCTTTTTTACCTCACCCTGGGCCTTCTCAAGTCTCTTTTCCTCGGCAACTCTTCTCCTCTTCTGTCTCTCTGTGGCAGCCTCCTGTCTCTTGGACTCCGGAATATCTTGGCTAGAAATCATGAGAGCCCCTATACTGCCAGTCTTCTCTCTCTGTGCTTTGACAAATGCCAGTTCGATCACAGGAATCTTCAGTTCACGCTTGCAAATACAGGAGATGTGGGCCTCGGATTTACAGTCACGATCGCATCCAAACTCAGGACAGAGAACAATTGGGCACTTGCAAGTAATTATGTCAAATAACTGGTCCAGTTGCTTGGCAAAGCTGTCCTTAACGGCAAGTTTTCCTCTCCCAAGAGAGATATCTCTTGCCTTTTCCCAACTGGCTAGCAGTCTCTCACTAATCTTCTTCTGACCTGTTATGACTGGAGGTTTGAACTGAGCGTTAGCCAGAGTGTACTGTGCCAAGACAGCTTTGGTCATATCACTGGCAATGTCTTTGTTTGTGTAAGTTCTTTGGTTCTTTTCACTGATTTGCCTGATTAAAACACCGTATCTCAAAGCATCTCTCAATGTAGGCAACTCCGACTTCAGGAGCTCTCTCCCAGACCCAAGATAGTGACTGAGATGGCTGGATTTTTGGTTCCTCGTCCTGACACAAGCAGCCATCGCAAATATTATCAACTTATAAATGCATCAGAATCTGAAACAGAAAAAAATATTGTTAGTTGGGTTGTTAAAGAATGAAGTCAGAAAGCAATGTTCACTATTTAATTGTAATGCACTAATGCAGCTGTACGTTAGATTTTCCATAAATTTCACGCTAAAATTTACCTAGCAAAAGGTTGCAAAATATTGAAACTGAAATTATTTTCTGTTTATATACACTAAAATCTACCAAAAAAGTGATGGGCCATTAGTTTTAGCTGATCTTCCCTCCTATGACACACCCTACTGGTATACGTACTCGATTTGGTGGTTGGGTTTAATGTTAACGTTTCTAAAGGTTTTGCATGTAAAGTGTACTGATATAAAGTGATATTGTATCTGATGTTGTTGCTGTATTATGTTATTGTTTCTGATAGTTATATGATCCTCTATGTAATGTGATGTATTGGGATAACTATGTTGAAAATAGTTGAGACTTGCGTAAAGGACGAGCCAGATTAAGTTCTACACTAAATAATGGTAGGTTTGGGATCTTCAGTCGGGCTGCTGGTGAGAGGCCGGGACTCCCAGCAAGGCAGACATACATTTGCTGAATTTGGGGGCCACTTACTCAGGTTTTGTGTATGTCAGTACAGCCCCAGTGATTTATATTAGGTGACCATTGGTTGTGTAATTGTGTTATACTTGTGGATTGAGAGTTTAAGAATTAGATTACTGTCACTGTAGCTTTGTTAGGAAGAGTTGAACCAGAAACTGTGAATGATCAAGGTCCAGTTTTTGATATACCATACAATAGTTTATTTTAAGTTTAACCGAACATCTGTTAAGCAAAGTGCCACTGGCATTGTTATTCACAGTAAATTCACTTTATTTATTTTAAGGATAATTATGGTAAGATCTTGTTATGTGAACCCTAACCCTCCCTCTGAAGCAGTCAACGAACCAGCCCATTTGTTATTGTCGTTACCTCTACTCCCAGGGTCTTACAAGTACTGTTATATTAAGTTAACTAATCCCATGTCCATATTCCATATTGTAATATACCTTTTATCCATTAAACTACTAAAATGCTATATGATTTAACAAGAGCCTAAACCAAAGCTGCACTTAATTAATGAGGACTTAATCGAATTTCAACTGAACCCATAAGCATTTTAGTCGCTCTGTGTGCCATTTGGCCCTCCTGTCCAACATTGCAATACATGGCGTAACACCATCAATATTTTCTGTCTACATTTTGCTTTCGTTTATTCTTCATTTCCATACAATAAAGTATTTCATATTAAACTAAAGGCCTTTCTATGGCTCTGTCAACATCTCCAAGTTAAGTCTTCCCACAGTATTTGGATCTTCCCGAAAACTTTGGATCATATTTCCTCTCTCCTCACTTTCTGTGGTGTACATTCTATCTCTCATATCCCACTTTCACCCTGATTGACCTTATCTCCCATCTTCCTTTACTCTCTCCAGCTCAGACATTTGGGACTTTGTGCCTCTCACTTATCCCCAGCAGTTTTTCCTATGCCCTTCAAAGCTGTTTAACTTAAAGTCAAGATATTTAGGTTTCTTTATTTATCCTTATTTTAGTAGTATTTTTTCCTTTTAGTCCTCGTTATATCCATACACATTTACATATACATGTCTTGGGTGGTGGGGAAAAATAATGAAGGAAATACAGACAAATTGGTGAAAAGGAGAAGCAATAAATCAATGATAATCAAGGAAGAGATGAGAAAAGAACAATGATAAAACACCCAAGTGGTTAGAAGTATAAATGAGTAAATTGGTAAAATAAGTAAAAGAGGATATAACGCCAAAGATAAATAACAATAATTGGTGTAATTGATAAAAATGAGACACGGGGAAACAAGAACTAATGAAGAATAGCTCTAAGGGACAGCAATTTCTCAAGAGAATAAGAGTATTAAGATTAATAACACTGGTCAACAAAGTTTTTGTTGCATTGCTATAAACACTTGATTCTACCTAATTTGGGTGTGCTGATCTCATATCTGAAGTTAGTTTCTTTCTGTAAGCTCTAGTTTTTTTGCAATCAAGGTATTTTGAAATTTCAAAATTTCGTCTTCGTCTTATTGACCTCGTCGTCTATCTTGAAAAATATGTCATTAAACTGTCATTAAATTAGCTGGGTAATAAACAATAAAATATTACATATTCTAAATTTATTCAACAACACAATTTGAAACATGTTCCATCTAAAACAAAGGTTGAAATTTGTATAAAACTCATTGTTAGGTAAGAAATTTGTTACTATGAGGAGACAAAGCCCAATCACATTTTAGCCAGGTAGGAATTTGCGCTTGAAGCTCTTGCGTTTGTGAAATGTCTCAGGGCACTCTCGTTTAATGCTCCAGCAGTAGTCTGCCATCATATGTTTGTCCCATCTCCCTTGGTAGCGGTCTTCCATGGTCTTGAGATCCTGATGAAACCGCTCGCCTTGCTCGTCACTTACTGCCCCTAGGTTCTCAGGGAATCTATCAAGATGACTATATAGGAAATGGAGTTTGACACTCATATTGCATCCAAGGTCATGAAAGGCTGACAACATGGTTGCTACAAGGGTTTCATAGTTGTCAGCCTTTTTATTACCAAGAAAGTTTTCCATTACCGCCACAAATGAAAGCCATGCACCCCTTTCCTTGTCGTCCATCTTTCTGACAAAGTCTTGATCACGTACAAGTGCACGAATTTGTGGTCCATCAAACACACCTGCCTTTATCTTCTCAAATGACAAAGCAGGGTGAGCAGAGACTATGTGTTGGAAGCATTCACCATCAGTATTTAATGCTCTGACAAACTGTTTCATCAGGCCCAGCTTGATATGGAGAGGAGGAAATATGATCTTTTCTCGACTGACGATTGGATCATTGACAATGTTTGGCATACCAGCTTCCAGAGTCTCACGTAAGGGCCACTCCTTCAGGTTCCAATGCCTGTCTCTAGCTCGGCTGTCCCACATGCAAAGAAAGCAGGGATACTTTGTAAATCCTCTTTGTTGGCCAAGAAGGAAGTTCACCATTTTGAGGTCAACACAAATTGTCCAGTTGTGCTCATGGTATTTTAGCAGGTGAATCACAGTTTTAATGTCATTATACTCCTCTCGTAAGCACACAGAATGACCCACTGGAACAGCTGCATAGACATTACCATTATGTAGTAGCACACACTTCAGGCTACGCTTACAACTATCTAGAAATAATCGCCAGTCATTTGGACTATACAATGGAATCCCTAATTCCTGGAGAAGACCCGGGATATTATGACAGTAAACAAACTTATTCTCCTCTGTAAAGAATGGCACAAAATCCTGTTCCCGCTTTCTGAAGTCTGAAACTTTTGTGGTCTGGTTCAGTAGAGCCTTTTCTTGCAACCTAGAAGCTAGAACTTCTGCTGCATTTTTGGAGAGACCCAAATCACGCACAAGGTCATTCAGCTCTGGCTGACTAAACTTCTGAGGGGTTGATGACTCTGGTGTACCATCAGAAGAATCGTCGGAATCTGCAAGTATTTCTTGAGTTTCATGTTCACTCTCTTGGTCTTTGTCGCTTCCCTCCTCTTCAGCTGGAGACAACCCATTAAAAACTGGAACTGGTAGCTCATCAGAGTGCAAAGTAGGTCGAATTGCTGAAGGGATACTAGGATACGATATTTTATGTCTGTTTTTCTTGCCAACACCCTTCGTATTGATCAGACAAAAATAGCAGTCAGTTGTGTGGTCCTTCGGTTCTCGCCAGGTCATGGGAATTCCGAACGGTAAGCCCTTACGTTTTCCTTTTGTCCAGTCACGCAGCATTTCTTCGCAGTTATGACACACAGCATGTGGAGCCCATTTTTTGTCTTGGTCGCCAAGAGTAAGTCCGAAGTACGTTTTATAGCCGCGCCTCACAAACGATGTTATATTGCGCCTCTGACGAATAAGCGTGAAGTATCCACAAATATAACAGAAGGCATCAGGTTTGTTCACACATTGATTTCTCTTTGTAGCCATGACCAAATCTGAAAGAAAAAACAGACAAAATTATATCTCCCTATTGATACCATAATCGTGTAATTAATTAATTTGACCGCAAACGGCTAGAATGTAAAACCTCAAAATGCATGAAAACTGGAGCATGCAGAACAAAACTGGTTTCAAATATGAAATCAGCAGATCAAAAATGGTAAGAAACAGTAAAGAAATCTCATGCAACTGGGAATTATAAAAAATTTGTTGTCCTGTGTTATCAACCAAGTAGAATAAAATAGAAGATGAAAGTCTGTAATAAATTAAATATATAATTAAGGGAACATGACAAAACGGTATTATGTAGATGACGCTTAAATTAGCATCGTAAAGGAAGACAATTGAGAAACAGTTATTATCCGGAATCAAATAACAAAAACAGATAAAGACAGTAAAATAAACAGTAAAAGAAGCAAAAAGATTAATAAATAATGGAATGGGGAGGAATAGAAATGTATACAGGAAGAAGTACTAAGGTGATTAGAAGAGACTAAACATGGTTAGGTAAAGAGGGACTGACGGAGAGAGAAAGAGAGAGAAGGGGGGAGAGGCAAACGAATGAAGAATGGAAGGAAGGACAGCAAACGAAGGGGAGGAAAAGGAAGAGGGAGGGAGGGAGGGAGAGTGAGAGTTGATGGGAATGAAAGGAAGAAGGAAGGGAGGGAGGGAGGTGAGGATGAGGGAGGGAAGGAAGGAGGGAGGGAGGGAGGTAGGTGAGGATGAAGGAGGGAGGAAGGGAAGGAAGGAGGGGAAGGGAGGGAGGGAGGGAGGGAGGGAGGGGGAGTGAAGATGAGGGAGGGAGTAAGAAACATCGATACTGTACAGTTCGTCACTGTCTCTCTTGGTCACCCATGATGATGTCAAAGCCCCGGGAGAGAGAGGGATGAGAGAGGGTGAGAGGGGAGGAAAGAGTGGGAGAGAGGGGTGGGTGGGAGAGAGAGGGGTAAAAGGGGGAAAAAGGGAAGAGAAAAGGAAGACAGGAGAAGCGAGAGAGGGGAAAGAGGGAAGAAAGGGGGGGGGGGAGAGGAGAAGGGAGAGAGATGGGAAGAAATTGGAGGGAGGAGAAAGGGGAAGGAGGGAAAAGGGAAGTTAGGGGGCAGGAGAGAGTTATGAGAGATGGGAGAAAGAGACAAAGAGAGGAGGGAAAGGGGGAGATAGAAAAGATATGAAGAAAGCAGAGGTGAGGAGAAGAAAACACAGAAAAGAAAGGAAGGGAAGGGAGGAGAGAGCGAGAGAAAGTGTGAGAGGGGTAGAGAGGGCGATAGAAAATGAGAGAAGAGGGATTCGTTAAAATAAAGGAGAGGAGAAGAGAAGAGAGAGAGAAATGAAAAAGAGAGGAAGAAGAGAAAATAATAGGAAGGTGATAGGGCAGGTAAGAGAGGTGAGGAGAGACAAAGGAAAGTAGAATAAAAATGAGGGGAAGAGAAGGAGAGAGAGAGAGAGAGAGAGAGAGTAATAAAACTAGAAAGGAGTGAGAGAAAGGAGAAGAGATATGTTGGAGAGACAAGGATAATCCATTTAATTTTTACCGACTTGATAAGACTAGAGTTAAATTTCCTGAATTAAAGTAGTTCAGTTTGGTCTTGGCACTGAGGAAAGTATCACATTAAAATTGGTCATATTCATAAATGTCATATTACAGATTGACAAATAATTATGGAAAAGCAGAGAGAATTAATAGTGAGAATATCTTTAAGGACGCCCTATAAAGGACTTGTATACTCACTCACTGTGTATGTTTCAAAGGTTTATCACAAAGTTTTCATGCTCAGTGTTCCGGTATGGGTACAGTACAAACTCCCAAAAGAGTTTCGTTGCTCTTTCTGTTTTACAATTTCAAACGGTGGACGAAGTGTTTTGATATATTTACCAGTGTATCTTTATATGTTGGTATGCCCGTTTGGAAGTATTTAAATATTCACAACATAATTTATACAGCATGATGCTTAGAGTATTTGGCGGGTGTCCCAACAAGTGGAACTCTTCACGTCTGGCGGCTGTACACACAAGTCACTCATGTGTGAGCAAGTTGATATTTTATAAAATAAAATATTGTTAAGAGACTAATTCTGTTGAAAGGCAGAGAGCGATGTGGGCGGAATAGGGTAGGGAAGGAAAGGAGGAAGGAGAAAGAAGAATGGGGAAGAAATAGAGAAGGAGAAGTGGGGGAAAGAGAGGAAGAAGAAAGTAAAGGGAGACGGAGAAAAAATGGGAAATGGAAGAAAGATGAACGAACAAGAGGGTGAGGTGAAATGTTAAGAAAATCTAGTGTAAATAAGAGAGGGGAAACAGGAAACTAAAGGAAAGACGAGAGAGGAGAACTGGAAGTAAGGGAAAGGGGTGAGGGGTAGAAAAGTTAGTTTGGGGTATGAGGGAATTGGGGTAAGAGGAGGTGAGAGGAAGGTTGAGGATTTAGAATTGAGGTGTGGGAAGGAGAAGAGAGAGAGAGGGGGAGAGAGAGAGAGAGAGAGAGAGAGAGAGAGAGAGAGAGAGAGGGGGGGGGGGAAAGGGTGTGCATGTGTGTGTGTGTGTAAATAATAATAGTAATAATAATAAACGGTTTATTAATAGAGTTGCAGCCGGTGGCTGAAAATATACAAACTTACATTTGAGTTAGACATAATGATATGCGTTCAATACATTTACAGGGCTGTACAGTACATAAATCAGGAGTTGTTCAATATTTTAGCAATAGATGGGATGGTGCTATTCTTATATCTATCGGTGCAGGCTCTTATGGGCTGAATTTTGTTGTAGTGGCGGACTGCCGGTGGCAGGAGGTGGCGATGACGAGGATGGTGCAGTACTCCACTTCCAAACCTTGCTAGTGCTTGGTGATGGAGGTCACTGAGGGTTGGCATTTCCAAGGTAGAGAGAGCGTTGATGTAGCCTGAGTAGTCTGCGCCGAGCATGATTCTGCAGGCCCTTTTCTGTACCTTTTCTAGCTGACGTTGTCGGGTAGAGTTGAGAGAAGACGACCAGGCTGGTGACACATACGTTAGTTTGGGGAGAATACAGGCGTTGTAGATGGTCCTCAGCTCTGGCGTGGGTGTCCTAAGTGTGTGTGTGTGTGTGTGTGTGTGTGTGTGTGTGTGTGTGTGTGTGTGTGTGTGTGTGTGTATGTGTGTGTGTGTGGACTGGGCAACCGCACCCAGTAAGGTCATCATTATGCAGTCGAAAACACAACCAAAATCACAGATCCAACAAAAACAAACCATACAACCTCTTATGATCGCTGCATGGAATGTCAGGACCCTTCTGGATGCTGGCAGAAATGTGCTTCCTTAAAGAAAATCTGCCCTTGTGGCAAAAGAGCTGGCTAGGTATAACATCGACTTAGCAGACATCAGTGAGTCCCGGCTCCCAGATGAGGGCCAACTCAAAGAACAGGGGTCTGGCTACACCCTCTTCTGGAAGGGTAAGCCTGCTGCAAAGAGAAACTGCATTTATGGAATTGACTTTGCCATCCATCAACGCATCCTACACAGACGAACTAAAATGCCTATTGGGATCAACGAGCACCTCGTGACGCCAAGAGTCCCACTGAATCACTCACGGCATGACTTCTTCATCAGTGCATACGCCCCAACACTGGATGCAGAGGATGGCATCAAGGAGGCCTTTTACGCCGACCTTGACAGAGTGCTAACCTCAAATCCCCAGAGAAGACAAGATTTTGCTCCTTGGTGGCTTCAATGCCAGAGTTGGCAAAGATGATAACATTTGGCAGGGAACCATAAGGAGAAATGGACTAGGCAAGTGTAATCCCAACGGCCTACTCCTCCTCAGCAAGTGTGCTGCTCACAACCTCACTATCACCAATACCTTGTTTAGGCAGGCCGACAAGTTCAAGGATTCGTGACAACACCCACGATCCAAACACTGGCATCTTATTGACTACATCATTGTCTGAGAAAGAGATCGCCGGTGATGTGCTCATCACCCGTGCCATGAGTGGCTCAGTCCACTGTGACACTGATCATCAACTTGTCAGATCTAAGCTCTCACTTCACGTCGCCCCAAAACAGCGAAAACAGCAAGCCTCCAGAAGAGGTTTTAATACTAAGCGTCTGGTGGATCCAGCGGCAGCACATGCTTTCAGAGATCAGCTCGAACATGGGCTTATAAACAACCCAACAGCAAACAACGTGAATCCCAGTGCCGAATGGGTACTCTTAATACTGTTACGACAAAAACCTGCAGAGAAACCCTCGGCCAGATCAAAAGAATACACCAGGACTGGTTTGATGAAAATGACCAGGCAATTAAAGTACTCATCGACGATAAACGTCTGCTTTTACTGACTGGCAGAGCAACCCTCAGTCTCGGACCAAAGATGATGCCTTCCCAAAGAAGAAGGCGGTAGCCCAGCAGGAACTAAAGAACGACTAGCTTAAAAATAAAGCATGTGAAGCACAAAAACTTGCAGATCAGCACAAGCTGCACAAATTTTTCATTTCCACTAAAACATTTTATGGGCCAGTCACTCGTGGCACAGCTCCCCTCCGCTCATCTGACGGTAACCACATAATTAAAGATGACGAAGGCCTCCTTCATTGCTGGAAAGAGTAGTACTATTCATTGCTCAACCGAAACACCGATAGCTGTTCCACGTCAGCTATCCTCAATTCCTGGATGAGGTAGCTAATGCCATCAAGCAGATGAAAAATAAGAAAGCCTCAGGGCCTGATGGAATCCCAGCCAAGGTGTATAAAGCAGGAGGAAATCTGCTTGCCAGCCGTCTCCACTCTCTCCAGGAGAATATATGAGAGAAGGAGGAAATCCCCCAAGCTCTTAACGACGCCTCCATTGTCAATATTTATAAGAACAAGGAAGACTGGTCAGTCTGTGGCAAATACCGTGGGATCTTGCTGCTCTCCGTAGCTGGCAAGATTATCGCTTGAGTCTTCCTAAACAGACTTCTTCCTGAGGCGGAAAACTTCCTCCCAGAATCTTAATATGGTTTTAAACCATCACGTGGCACCACTGACATGATCTTTGTTTCCCGCCAAATACAGGAAAAAGTGCAGAGAACAGCGGCGTTACCTATACATGGCTTTCATCGACCTAATCAAGGCTTTGACTCGGTCAACAGGGAAGCCCTCTGGTGGACCCCTCAGCCGTTTTGGCTGCCCACCAAAATTCATCGCCATTGTGAGGAAAACTCTACGATGGCATGAACGGCAGTGTCCTGCACAACGGCACCCAGTCAGAGTTCTTCCCTATCCAAACAGGGGTTAAACAGGGATGTGTACTGGCACCAACTCTCTTTTCCATCTTCTTGGCTGTCTTGCTTACTCGTTGTCAGTGCCAATTTAGCCAGGGGGGGTCTTTTCAACAAAAGACGAATCCAGGCAAGAACAAAGGTGTCGGCACCTTTCATTACTGAACTTCTGTATGCAGACTGCCTCACCCTTGTTGTTCACACTGAACACGACCTACAGAGGATCCTGAACACCTAAGCAATCGTGTATGCACACTTCGGCTTTGAGGTGAATGTACGTTAGACTCAGATCCTCTTTCAACCTGCCCCTGGATCAGACACACCTCCACCATCCATCCAGCTTAACGTTACTACACTCTCTAATGTTGCCCACTTTCGGTGTCTCGACTCTCACCTGTCCACCACCGCAGACATCGATGAAGATATTCAGCATCGGGTCAGTTTTGCATCTCAAGCCTTGAGCGGACTCCGAAATCGCGTCTTCAGCTGTAGGGAGCTGAAACTATCCACAAACCTGCACGTATATCGAGCAGTGGTCCTGCCCACCCTACTATATAGCAGTGAGACATGGGTCACATACAGGAGGCTTCTCAAGGCATTTGTAAACTTTCACCAACGTAGTCTACGTTCCATCCTCCGAGTTCGCTGAGAAGACAAGAGAACAAATGCCAGTATTCTTGCTGACACCAACTGTAGGAGCATCGAGGCTACCATTATCCATGAACAACTACGTTGGACTGGCCATGTTACCCTCATGGACGACAGTAGACTGCCAAAGCAGCTACTTTACAATTACCTATCGAATATTAAACGTAACGCCGGCGGGCAATTGAAAAGGTATAAGGATAGTCTTAAGATAAACCTGAGAAGGTGCCAAATCGACCCCCTCACCTGGGAGACGATTACTCCATATCGTAGCGCTTGGAGAGTCACCACACGAGAAGGTGTCAATACTTTCGAGTTTGCCCGACTGCAAACCGAGTCAGACAAGCGGCAACCTCGGAAAGACGCTGCCACCGCCCCCCCCCCCCCCCACAGTAGATGGAGCCCTCCACAGGTACAACGAATGTGGACGACGATGTGGGTCCCGTATCGGCCGCTTTAGTCACCTGAAAACTCACGAACCTAGGTGACATCCCTAATAACTCATATCATTGTATCATAGCTGAATGATCGTCATACTCGATTCCGAGTCACAGCAAAGTAGTAGTAGTGTGTGTGTGTGTGTGTGTGTAAGAGGAGAGAGAGATAATCTAATAGATTAAGAAACTCGACTAAAGAGACGCCGCTTGGAGATTCTTTCAGTGAAGACAATGTGAACACCGTCAACCCAATAAGGAATATACGAAAAAAAACAAGTCATTGAAATCTGAATGGACGACAGCATCAACTAACGAACATAAAAAAGCCTCGTTTTCGCTAATGAAGTCTTGAAAGGCTGCTTGGATAAAATTAATATTCTTTTGTTTACATTAGTACAGAATCTTTCTCATTTACTTTCTTACGAATCTTTATAGAAATTAAGAAACAAGACAAAATCAGCTTGTAAGTCATGGGTATAATTAGTACATATAAATATAATCTAATATGCTCGATAGAATTACTGAATGACAATAAAAGACGGGAGAATGAGTGTGTGTGTTTTAGTGGCGAAGTCGAGATCACGAAATCCGAAACCAAGATCGAGACCTAATATCCGAGGGCTAGACCGAGACCGAGATCGAGACCGAAACCGAGTTCGAGACCGAAACCAATCGTAATTTTAGCATTTAATTGGATGCCTGTGCATAAACTGTGTTGTAAAATATATGTTTTAGTGAAATAATGGTCTACAGTAGGCTCTTATAAGTATTCAAGTTTTGAGGGGTTAATATCCCTGGATGATAACGGGTCAGTGTTATCTTAAGACATTGATGTAATTAACATTTAGTTTGGGTATAAGTAATTAAATGTACACAATTTATATGTTAATTCATTATTGCGGTTATATAACCAGGGACTCTGAGGACCCAACTACCATCAGGGGCTCACTGCAGCTCCTATGTAGGCAAGTTTGTGTTGTGACATGTGCTCCCGTCATCTTGAGACCGACTCCTCACTCGACCTCACCTGGTAGTTTCATTAGAGGCAACCTGTCGCTGGCGCTGTACACACAAAAGAATCAGATCTTCAACGCCCATACGATTTTAGTTTTTAGTTTAACAACTTTATTGGCAAAGCTTGTAGGACAGTTTGCCTATTCTCAGTACTTCAGTCAGGTCTTGACACTGAGGGTGGTATCACTTCTCACTGCCACGCAGGGCAGAGGCTCATACACAAAGAAATAGATCATATCCATTAACAGTTGTTACGGACTGGTGGTCCTAGATTGTGTCAAACCATAGTTCACCACTCCGGTAACAGTAAAACATAACAAGGTCGCCATTGAAATTAATCAATGAAAGGAAATAAGCAATACACCAAGATTAAATTAAAATACAAATATACTTAACAAAAGAAATAAGCATCTGACAAGTACCAACAAACGAATCAACAGTCAAGTTTACAAGTATTAACCGATTTGGGAATATTCACAATTCAGCAGACAAACGAGTTACGTTAATCATAATTACAGTGACAAGTGAGCAAACAATAACGAGGGTTTGGGGGTCACCAATCGATACAAAGAAGATTAGATAACGTCTCCGTTCTTTTACTAGTATAATGGTACGAAATTTCAAGCCTAGTACGCAACAAGTGATCGTGGGCACTTCGTGCCCGGTGGCGAGTCTGGTGGTATGGTTTACCAAAGCAGGAAAGTTCGAATTCTCGTGTTTAGCTAGCACGCAACCGCTGGAAGGCTGGCAGCATACAGCGACATCGTTTTCCAGCATAAATAAAATGGTTAATTAACGCCTTCCTAAAAAACCTTCGACATGGGACCAGGTTTGTTCCACTCTACGAATTATTAGCGATTTTTCCACCAAGTTTGATGAAAAACGATTGTGCCGTTTCGGCTGCCCAGAACAGACACACACACACAGGGCTATTCCTATAGTATATGAGATAATCATGGTCGTGGTTGTTATAATCATGGTCGTGGTTGTTATAATCATGGTCGTGGTTGTTATAATCATAGTCGTGATTGTTATAATCATATTTGTGGTTGTTATAATCATGGTCGTGGTTGTTATAATCATGAGACCAAAAACAATGAGAGAAGAGGAAGATTACACATAAGTAGGAGAAGTATAGAGAGTTGGAATGTAAAGATAAGAAACTTGGTAGTGTGGCCGGGATGTTCTTTACTCAGCGTCAATACGCTTATCTTATCTCGTATGCCACTATATTACTTCTTAAAGGGACAACTTGTTAAACACCTCTTCGATACAACTATTTATTAATTCACTCAATGACATGGACACATTAATATCACTATTATATCGGGGTACTAACACATTATGTTTTACGTTACTCGACACTGACTCTCGGACACACCTGAATGAATACACTTCCCACAGTAGGTAACTCACCCTAGGAATCGTTCTGACAAGACTCACGTGTACCCGGACGTAGGCCCAGTGGATGCTTGACAAGGAAGGTATAAAAGCTTTAATTGTTGGTGACTCACAGCTAAGGTACATGGACAGGGCCTTTTGTGGTAAAAACAAAAATAGGATGAGGGTGTGTTTGCCAGGAGCTGGGGTGGGGGATATAATTGACAGGATGGACAATATCTTGTCTGGTAATGGGAACAAACCCATTATCTGCCTCAGTGCAGGAGGCAATGATATTGGCCGGTGTAGGAGCGAGGAGCTTCTTGATAAGTTCAAGGCAGCCATAGATCGTATTAGGACTAAGGGAGGGATCCCTATCATATGCGGTGTCCTGCCTAGAAGGAGAGTTGGCAGTGAATGGTTGTCAAGGACAGTTGGTGTTAACGACCGTCTTGACAGATATTGCAAGTCAATATCAGTCCCATTCATTGACAACTGGGACAACTTCTATGGCAGAAGGGACCTTTATGCTAGGGATGGGGTGCACCTGTCTAGGGATGGAGTAGCAACCCTGGCTGGGGCTCTAGAGGGGGCAGTTCATAAGATATCGAAGTCTTTAAACTGCTAAGAGAACATAGGGGCACGGGGGTGGAGGAGACTGCAGTGGGAGCGGGTAAACAAGGCGAAAGATTACAGGGAAATAGTGTTAGGAATGATGACATAACTAAATTAGACAGGGAGTTTAAAACTAAACGCGGTAAGGGAAGGACTCAGAACACGACTAACTTAAATGTATATTACGCGAACAGTAGAAGTATGAGAAACAAAATGGATGATATTAGGGCCTTGGTATGTACCGAAGAAATCGATATAATTGCATTCACTGAAACATGGATCAACCTAGACACACGTGAATTACCAGTCGAACACCAAATTGCGGGTTACAAACTGTTCCATACCGATAGGCAGACCAGGAAAGGAGGCGGAGTAGCAATCTATGTTAGGGATAATCTGAAGTGTGAAATAAATAAGGAAATAAAAACTGAGAGGAATACAGAAACAATTTGGATAGAATTAAGCGACGGTCGGGAAAAATTAATCACAGGAGTAATATATAGACCCCCCAATCTTGACAGAGTCAATGAGCGACTTATCTGGGATGAAATGCGCAGGGCTTCCATACACAACAAAGTCTGTATAGTAGGCGACTTTAACCTTGGCCAAATAGATTGGACCGACCTTACGGGAAACTCAGAATCAGAGGATTTTCTTGAGACGATCCAGGACTGTTTCCTAAGTCAACATATAACCGAACCCACACGGGGTAATAATATATTGGATTTAGTTTTGTCAAACAGAGAAAACCTCATTAGCAATGTCGAGGTAGGGAACGAACTTGCAAACAGCGATCACAAAGAAATTCGATTCCAGTTAGATTTTCAGGGCAGACGTAAGGAAAATTCCACTAAAGTACCAGATTTCAGAAGGGCAAACTTTGACAGTTTAAAGAGGCAGCTAAGAGAGTGGGTGTCGCGCTTGGCCGTGAACCTGACAGATGACACCGACCTGATAACGAGATCTGAGATTGCCGAGTTCCACGACAATTTAAATAGTGAGTTACTTAATGCACAAAGGCAGAACATACCATACAAAAAACTCAGATCAAACAACAATGACCCTAAATGGATAAATAATTATTTAAAGAACATCATTGGCCAAAGGAAGGCTATAGGTAGAAGGATAAATCGTGGCGAAATTCACCTCCGGGACTATTATAGGGTATTGGCGAGTAGGGTTAAAACCGAGATAAGGAAAGCAAAGAGGAATAATGAGGTAAGGATAGCAAGGGAGGCAAAGACAAACCCCAAAGGATTCTACCAAATGTACCAAACTAAAACACGAGAAAAGATTGGACCAATACGGTCAGACTCCGGCGAGCTCACTGATAACGACGGAGAAATGAGCAATAATTTGAATAAATATTTTTCAACAGTTTTCACCAGCGAAAATTTAAACATGATACCCGAGGCACCGACTCTATTCAGAGATAGTGAAGAAAACAAATTAAGTGAGATAGTAGTGACTAGTAACGATGTTAGTAAGCAAATAGACAAACTAAAGCCTAATAAGTCACCTGGTCCCGATGAGATATTTGCCAGAGTATTAAAGGAATGTAAGGAAGAGCTTAGTATGCCCTTAGCAAAGTTGTTTAACATGTCCTTAGAAACAGGTGTAGTACCAGAATCCTGGAGGATAGCGAATGTAATACCGATCTTCAAGAAGGGGGATAGATCACTATCCTCTAACTACCGCCCAATCAGTCTAACATCAATAGTAGGCAAATTACTGGAAGCAATCATTTCAAACTCTATTCGAAATCACCTGGAGAAGCACAGATTGATCAATGATTCCCAGCATGGCTTCACAAGCGGACGTTCTTGCCTAACTAATCTATTAACATTCTTTTCATCAGTTTTCGAATCAGTGGACGAGGGGCACAATTATGATGTGGTATATCTCGACTTTAGCAAAGCCTTCGACAGAGTACCCCACGAAAGACTAATTAGAAAGGTAGAAGCTCATGGCATCAAAGGTGACATCCTTAAATGGATTAGGGCGTGGTTACAGGACAGGAAACAGCGAGTGAGCATTAACGGCACTAAGTCCCATTGGAGCAACGTCACAAGTGGAGTTCCCCAAGGCTCAGTACTTGGACCATTATTGTTTATTATATACATAAACGACATAGATATCGGCATAGACAGCAACATAAGTAAATTTGCTGATGATACTAAAATAGGATGTGTTATCAAATCTGACGAGGACTCGGCAAAACTACAGGAGGATCTAAACAAATTTTTCGAATGGTCTGAAAAATGGCAGATGAAATTCAACATTAACAAATGTAAAGTACTCAGTATAGGGAATGTAAACAGGGAAACCAGATACCAGATGAACAACGATGCCATAGAGAAATCCGACTGCGAGAGAGATTTAGGAGTAATGATAAGTAGGAACCTTAAGCCAAATAAACAATGTGTTTTTGCTCGTAACAAGGCTAATAAAGTACTTGGGTTCATACAAAGGAGTGTTAGTTACAAGACTAGCGAGGTCATCCTAAAACTGTATCTTGCTCTTGTGAGACCACACCTGGATTACGCAGTCCAGTTCTGGTCACCGTATTACAGAATGGATATAGAATCCTTGGAAAGAATTCAGAGGAGAATGACAAGACTAATCCCGGGTATCAGGAACCTTGAGTATAGAGACAGGTTAAAGCATCTTAATTTGCACTCCCTTGAGAGACGTAGAGCGAGGGGCGACCTGATAGAGGTGTATAAATGGAAGGCAGGGCTAAACAAAGGGGACATTACAAAGGCACTCAAATTATCCAACCAGGAGCGAACTCGTAACAATGGTTTTAAGTTGGACAAATTTAGATTTAGGCGTGAAATAGGTAAACACTGGTTTGGAAACAGAGTAGTGGATGAATGGAACAAGTTATCAAATATCATCATTAACTCGAATACGCTGAATTGCTTCAAACATAGGTTGGATGCTCATATGAGCAATAGGGGTTGGGTGTAAACGGGACTGCCCAGTATGGGCCAATAGGCCCGCTGCAGTTTCCTCCATTCTTATGTTCTTATGTTCTTATGTTCTTGCCTGGGCTGCCTCCTATGGGAGGCTTCTGCTTAGCTGGGGTCTGGTCGGGAAGTCCCCCTCCCGACCTGGGGAGAGGACAAGCGTGACTCTGAGAATCTCCGTTATAATGTTCGAATGTTCGAATGGCAATCACGATCACAATGATAATCCGAATGATAATCAGAATGGAATGATCGTGGACGGGACTGTAGGGCTTTTATATGGGGTCGGCCCAGCCGGCTTTTGACCTCTAACCAATAATCACTAAACTGGTTAGATCTGGATAGCTGTGTGCAGGTGTGGTCCTACCCAGGTGTCTTGGTTAGGTGAGGTCACCCGGCTAACTCGCGTCATTAGCGGGCGAGGTCAAGTCCCTAGGGTCGACCTGAGGTGTGTCAACCCGGAATGTGGTAGTACCACGAGGTCTGTAGTGTACTTGCTGTTATATGTGACATAATTCTGGGCTGTAAGCTTTGGTCTGACAATCAATCATTACATTATACTCATGGTCGTGGTTATGATCATGGTTGCAGTCGTTATAATCATGGTCGTGGGTGTTATAATCATGGTCGTGGTTGTTATAATCTTGGTCGTGGTTGTTATAATCATGGTCGTGGTTGTTATATTCATAGTCGTGGTTGTTATAATTATTGTCGTGGTTGTTATAATCATGGTCGTGGTTGTTATAATCATGGTCGTGGTTGTTACAGTCATAGTCGTGGTTGTTATAATCATGGTCGTGGTTATGATCATGGTCGTAGTTGTTTTAATCATGGTCGAGGGTGTTATAATCATCGTCGTGGTTGTTATAATCATAGTCGTGGTTTGTATAATCATTGTCGTGTTTATAATCATAGTCGAGGTTGTTATAATCTTGGTCGTAGTTGTTATAATCATGGTTGTGGTTGTTATAATCATGGTCGTGGTTGTTATAATCATGGTCGTGGTTGTTACAGTCATAGTCGTGGTTGTTATAATCATGGTCGTGGTTATGATCATGGTCGTAGTTGTTTTAATCATGGTCGAGGGTGTTATAATCATCGTCGTGGTTGTTATAATCATAGTCGTGGTTTGTATAATCATTGTCGTGTTTATAATCATAGTCGAGGTTGTTATAATCTTGGTCGTAGTTGTTATAATCATGGTCGTGGTTGTTATAATCATGGACGTGGTTGTTATAATCACCTGGAGAAGCATCGATTGATCAATGATTCCCAGCATGGCTTCCCAAGCGGACGTTCTTGCCTAACTAATCTATTAACATTCTTTTCATCAGTTTTCGAATCGGTGGACGAGGGGCACAATTATGATGTGGTATATCTCGACTTTAGCAAAGCCTTCGACAGAGTCCCCCACGAAAGACTAATTAGAAAGGTAGAAGCTCATGGCATCAAAGGTGACATCCTTAAATGGATTAGGGCGTGGTTACAGGACAGGAAACAGCGAGTGAGCATTAACGGCACTAAGTCACATTGGTGCAACGTCACAAGTGGAATTCCCCCAAGGCTCAGTACTTGGACCATTATTATTTATTATAAGAACATAAGAATGGAGGAAACTGCAGCGGGCCTATTGGCCCATACTGGGCAGTCCCGTTTACACCCAACCCCTATTGCTCATATGAGCATCCAACCTATGTTTGAAGCAATTCAGCGTATTCGAGTTAATGATGATATTTGGTAACTTGTTCCATTCATCCACTACTCTGTTTCCAAACCAGTGTTTACCTATTTCACGCCTAAATCTAAATTTGTCCAATTTAAAACCATTGTTACGAGTTCGCTCCTGGTTGGATAATTTGAGTACCTTTGTAATGTCCCCTTTGTTTAGCCCTGCCTTCCATTTATACACCTCTATCAGGTCGCCCCTCGCTCTACGTCTCTCAAGGGAGTGCAAATTAAGATGCTTTAACCTGTCTCTATACTCAAGGTTCCTGATACCCGGGATTAGTCTTGTCATTCTCCTCTGGATTCTTTCCAAGGATTCTATATCCATTCTGTAATACGGTGACCAGAACTGGACTGCGTAATCCAGGTGTGGTCTCACAAGAGCAAGATACAGTTTTAGGATGACCTCGCTAGTCTTGTAACTAACACTCCTTTGTATGAACCCAAGCACTTTATTAGCCTTGTTACGAGCAAAAACACATTGTTTACTTGGCTTAAGGTTCCTACTTATCATTACTCCTAAATCTCTCTCGCAGTCGGATTTCTCTATGGCATCGTTGTTCATCTGGTATCTGGTTTCCCTGTTTACATTCCCTATACTGAGTACTTTACATTTGTCAATGTTGAATTTCATCTGCCATTTTTCAGACCATTCGAAAAATTTGTTTAGATCCTCCTGTAGTTTTGCCGAGTCCTCGTCAGATTTGATAACACGTTCTATTTTAGTATCATCAGCAAATTTACTTATGTTGCTGTCTATGCCGATATCTATGTCGTTTATGTATATAATAAACAATAATGGTCCAAGTACTGAGCCTTGGGGAACTCCACTTGTGACGTTGCTCCAATGGGACTTAGTGCCGTTAATGCTCACTCGCTGTTTCCTGTCCTGTAACCACGCCCTAATCCATTTAAGGATGTCACCTTTGATGCCATGAGCTTCTACCTTTCTAATTAGTCTTTCGTGGGGTACTCTGTCGAAGGCTTTGCTAAAGTCGAGATATACCACATCATAATTGTGCCCCTCGTCCACTGATTCGAAAACTGATGAAAAGAATGTTAATAGATTAGTTAGGCAAGAACGTCCGCTTGTGAAGCCATGCTGGGAATCATTGATCAATCTGTGCTTCTCCAGGTGATTTCGAATAGAGTTTGAAATGATTGCTTCCAGTAATTTGCCTACTATTGATGTTAGACTGATTGGGCGGTAGTTAGAGGATAGTGATCTATCCCCCTTCTTGAAGATCGGTATTACATTCGCTATCCTCCAGGATTCTGGTACTACACCTGTTTTTAAGGACATGTTAAACAACTTTGCTAAGGGCATACTAAGCTCTTCCTTACATTCCTTTAATACTCTGGCAAATATCTCATCGGGACCAGGTGACTTATTAGGCTTTAGTTTGTCTATTTGCTTACTAACATCGTTACTAGTCACTACTATCTCACTTAATTTGTTTTCTTCACTATCTCTGAATAGAGTCGGTGCCTCGGGTATCATGTTTAAATTTTCGCTGGTGAAAACTGTTGAAAAATATTTATTCAAATTATTGCTCATTTCTCCGTCGTTATCAGTGAGCTCGCCGGAGTCTGACCGTATTGGTCCAATCTTTTCTCGTGTTTTAGTTTGGTACATTTGGTAGAATCCTTTGGGGTTTGTCTTTGCCTCCCTTGCTATCCTTACCTCATTATTCCTCTTTGCTTTCCTTATCTCGGTTTTAACCCTACTTGCCAATACCCTATAATAGTCCCGGAGGTGAATTTCGCCACGATTTATCCTTCTACCTATAGCCTTCCTTTGGCCAATGATGTTCTTTAAATAATTATTTATCCATTTAGGGTCATTGTTGTTTGATCTGAGTTTTTTGTATGGTATGTTCTGCCTTTGTGCATTAAGTAACTCACTATTTAAATTGTCGTGGAACTCGGCAATCTCAGATCTCGTTATCAGGTCGGTGTCATCTGTCAGGTTCACGGCCAAGCGCGACACCCCCTCTCTTAGCTGCCTCTTTAAACTGTCAAAGTTTGCCCTTCTGAAATCTGGTACTTTAGTGGAATTTTCCTTACGTCTGCCCTGAAAATCTAACTGGAATCGAATTTCTTTGTGATCGCTGTTTGCAAGTTCGTTCCCTACCTCGACATTGCTAATGAGGTTTTCTCTGTTTGACAAAACTAAATCCAATATATTATTACCCCGTGTGGGTTCGGTTATATGTTGACTTAGGAAACAGTCCTGGATCGTCTCGAGAAAATCCTCTGATTCTGAGTTTCCCGTAAGGTCGGTCCAATCTATTTGGCCAAGGTTAAAGTCGCCTACTATACAGACTTTGTTGTGTATGGAAGCCCTGCGCATTTCATCCCAGATAAGTCGCTCATTGACTCTGTCAAGATTGGGGGGTCTATATATTACTCCTGTGATTAATTTTTCCCGACCGTCGCTTAATTCTATCCAAATTGTTTCTGTATTCCTCTCAGTTTTTATTTCCTTATTTATTTCACACTTCAGATTATCCCTAACATAGATTGCTACTCCGCCTCCTTTCCTGGTCTGCCTATCGGTATGGAACAGTTTGTAACCCGCAATTTGGTATTCGACTGGTAATTCACGTGTGTCTAGGTTGATCCATGTTTCAGTGAATGCAATTATATCGATATCTTCTGTACATACCAAGGCCCTAATATCATCCATTTTGTTTCTCATACTTCTACTGTTCGCGTAATATACATTTAAGTTAGTCGTGTTCTGAGTCCTTCCCTTTCCGCGTTTAGTTTTAAACTCCCTGTCTAATTTAGTTATGTCATCATTCCTAACACTATTTCCCTGTAATCTTTCGCCTTGTTTACCCGCTCCCACTGCAGTCTCCTCCACCCCCGTGCCCCTATGTTCTCTTAGCAGTTTAAAGACTTCGATATCTTTTGAACTGCCCCCTCTAGAGCCCCAGCCAGGGTTGCTACTCCATCCCTAGACAGGTGCACCCCATCCCTAGCATAAAGGTCCCTTCTGCCATAGAAGTTGTCCCAGTTGTCAATGAATGGGACTGATATTGACTTGCAATATCTGTCAAGACGGTCGTTAACACCAACCGCCCTTGACAACCATTCACTGCCAACTCTCCTTCTAGGCAGGACACCGCATATGATAGGGATCCCTCCCTTAGTCCTAATACGATCTATGGCTGCCTTGAACTTATCAAGAAGCTCCTCGCTCCTACACCGGCCAATATCATTGCCTCCTGCACTGAGGCAGATAATGGGTTTGTTCCCATTACCAGACAAGATATTGTCCATCCTGTCAATTATATCCCCCACCCCAGCTCCTGGCAAACACACCCTCATCCTATTTTTGTTTTTACCACAAAAGGCCCTGTCCATGTACCTTACCTGTGAGTCACCAACAATTAAAGTTTTTATACCTTCCTTGTCATCCCTGTCCCTGACTGTACTAACGTCCAATTCGTCTATCAAGGGACTGAACGGGTTGGTACACTTAGCTGTTGTTGTCGTTGTTGTCGTATCCTTGGTGTGCTTCTTCACCAAAAGCTTTGTCTTCCCACTACTCACAATTTTCCACTCGCTTGATTTTCCGTCAGCCACTGGCTTTACTCGTCCAGCCTCTCCTTTTAACATCGCCAGCTCTTCCCTTAATTTCAAGTTCTCCAACTTGACCTTCGCCAATTCTTCAGTGGACCACTCCAGTTTGGTCACCAAACTCTCATACCCAAGACCGCACCTTGCTCTGGCCATATCTGATAATTATCCCTCCGGAGCTAACCCTGCCGTGACCTTTCCCCTAGTGAGGTCAGAACACAACTGAGTGAGGTCAGAACATAAACGACATAGATATCGGCATAGACAGCAACATAAGTAAATTTGCTGATGACACTAAAATAGGACGTGTTGTTAAATCTGACGAGGACTCGGCAAAACTACAGAAAGATCTAAACAAATTTTTCGAATGGTCGGAAAAATGGCAGATGAAATTCAACGTGGACAAATGTAAAGTACTCAGTATAGGAGATGTAAACAGGGAAACCAGATGCCAGATGAACAACGATGCCATAGAGAAATCAGACTGAGAGAGATTTAGGAGTAATGATAAGTAGGAACCTTAAGCCAAGTAAACAATGTGTTTTTGCTCGTAACAAGGCTAATAAAGTACTTGGGTTCATACAAAGGAGTGTTAGTTACAAGACTAGCTAGGTCATCCTAAAACTGTATCTTGCTCTTGTGAGACCACACATAAGAACATAAGAACATAAGAAAGTGGGATACTGCAGGAGGCCGACTGGCCCATACCTGGATTACGCAGTTCAGTTCTGGTTACCGTATTACAGAATGGATATAGAATCCTTGGAAATAATTCAGAGGAGAATGACAAGACTAATCCCGGGCATTAGGAACCTTGAGTATAGAGACAGGTTAAAGCATCTTAATTTGCACTCCCTTGAGAGACGTAGAGGGAGGGGCGACCTGATACAGGTGTATAAGTGGAAGGCAGGGCTAAACAAAGGGGACATTACAAAGGTACTCAAACTATCCAACCAGGAGCGAACTCGTAACAATGGTTTTAAATTAGACAAATTTAGATTTAGGCGTGAAATAGGTAAACACTGGTTTGGAAACAGAGTAGTGGATGAATGGAACAAGTTACCAAATATCATCATTAACTCGAATATGCTGAATAGCTTCAAACATAGGTTGGATGCCTATATGAGCAATAGGGGTTGGGTGTAAACGGGACTGCCCAATATGGGCCAATAGGCCTGCTGCAGTTTCCTCCATTCTTACGTTCTTATGTTCTTATGGTCGTGGTTGTTATAATCATGGTCGTGGTTTTATAATCATAGTCGTGGTTGTTATAATCATAATCGTGGTTGTTATAATCATGGACGTGGTTGTTATAATCATGGACGTGGTTGTTATAATCATGGTCGTGGTTGCTATAATCATAATCATGGTTGTTATAACCATGGACGTGGTTGTTATAACATAAGAACATAACAAAGTGGGAGACTGCAGGAGGCCGACTGGCCCATACAGGGCAGAACCCTTTCACACCCATCCCAGCACTTCCATGTGCCTATCCAACTTCGTCTTGAAGCTCCCTAGCGTCCCCTATCCCACTATAGCACTCGGTAACCTATTCCACATATCCACAACTCTATTACCAAACCAGTGCTTGCCTATATCCTTTCTGAATCGGAATTTATCTAATTTAAAGCCATTTGTTCTAGTTATTTCGTTATTACTGAGCTTCAGAACATCTTCCATTTTACCCTTGTTAATCCCACTTACCCACTTGTACACCTCTATCATATCTCCCTTAACTCTACGCCTCTCTAATGAATGTAAGCCTAAGCTTTTCAGTCTTTCTTCATATGGAAGGTTTCTAATATTATGGATCATTTTTGTCATTCTTCTTTGTACTCTCTCCAAAGAATCTATGTCCATTCTATAATAAGGACACCAGAACTGAACCGCATAATCCATGTGTGGCCTCACTAATGCTAGGTAAAGTTTCAAGAAAATGTCAGCAGTTCTGTTACTCACAGACCTAGATATGAACCCAAGAATCCTGTTTGCCTTGTTGCTAATGCTAATACATTGTTTTCTAGGTTTCAAGTCGTTGCTAACAAATACACCTAGATCTTTTTCAGAAACTGAGTTTTCTATTTCCGTGTTACCTAGTTTATACTTAACGTTTGTATTCGTCTTCCCTATCTGTAGTACCTTGCATTTATCAGTATTAAAATTCATTTGCCAGTCTACTGACCACTCATGTAAGGTATCTAGATCTCTTTGAAGGTGTTCAAAGTCACTGTCTGAATTTATCACTCTCCCCATTTTGGTATCATCTGCAAATTTACTAATCCTACTAGTTATGCCTAAATCAAGATCATTAATGAATATAACAAACAGCAGAGGGCCTAATACAGATCCCTGGGGAACTCCGCTTTTGACCGCACCCCAGTCTGACTTTAATCCATTTATGCTGACTCTTTGTTTCCTACCAGTTAACCATGACCTAATCCATTTTAATAATGATCCACCTATTCCATGTGCTTCTACCTTCCTTATCAATCTCTCATGAGGGACTCTATCGAATGCTTTACTGAAATCTAAATAAATTATATCATATGACTTATCATTATCTACCGCTTCATATACTTTTGAGAAAAAGCTAAGCAAATTTGTGAGACAAGAACGTCCCTGGGTGAACCCGTGCTGAGAAGAATGAATTAAGTTGAATGTTTCAAGGTGGCTTCTGATTTTTGTAGCAATAATTGACTCTAGTAACTTGCCTATGATTGACGTGAGACTAATGGGACGGTAATTTTATGCAATTGATTTATCACCCTTTTTGAAAATCGGAACTACATTTGCAAGTTTCCAAGCTTCTGGCATTTGGCCCGATTCTAATGACTTATTAAATAAAACTGCTAATGGATTACTCAACTCATCTCTACATTCTTTTAATATTCTAGCATATACCTCGTCTGGACCAGGCGATTTATGAGGCTTCAGTTTGTTAATTACTTTAAGCACATCGTTACTAGTAATATTGATATTCATCAACATATTTTCTATACTGTCGTTATATACCTTATGAACTTCTGGAAACTGTGCTAGGTTTTCATTTGTGAATACAGAGCGAAAATGACTATTTAACGTACTACACATTTCTAACTCATCATCAGTCATTTCTCCTGTCTTAGTTTTAAGGGGACCTATTGTATCTCTAATGGTCGTGGTCGTGATGCTTACAGTATTTAATATACGATAAGAAGGAATAGAATAAACGTTAGAATAATTAATTAAAGAAATATTTGCCTTAAGGAGAGGTTAAAATCATAAAAAATATATATACTATGAATCACGGTTGATCATTCCGGGATAAATTATACTATCAAGAGAAGTGACCTTGATTCTGGTTATATTAGTCACCATTTGTTTAAATCATCACCTGTGTTAAGTCATCATAGTCATCATCTACGTTAGTCAGTTTTAGGCCCATCTCACCTAACTGACCGACCATCGATGTTTTTTCCGCGCGAGGGTGTTAGTTTTCAATGGTCTTATTGTATACGCTGGTGGATGTAAGACCTCCTACCCTCAATGACGCAGCTATGGTCAATTTGGTGTTATTCTTGTTTATAAATGCCTTCTAATCTGTCTCGAGTCTATCGGTCCTGTCTATTGCCATCCCAACTGTCTGTTCGTCGGCGTGGTGTTTGAATGTAAGCCCGTCTGTACTCTTTGTGTCGTCAAATCTGTCTGTCTTATCCGTTGTTGGAGTGTCTCTGCCTGTGTCTAATGTGAACCAGTCAGTCAGCTGTCTGTCTGTCACGTTAGTTGCCATATTGTCTATTTGTGCATGTATGAATCTGTCTATTTTTGTCAACCTCCTGTCTGTTTCACTGTCTATATTTACCCTGTGTCTATTGTAGTCATCTTCTCCATGCATTCCTGTTATTATCTTTTTATCTCTTCTCCTTTTCCATGAGCCACAGGACTAAGTATACACTGTAGCTGTAAGGTCGTCTGGTAACGTTGAAACTGCGCATCCAGACGCAAGATGAAACTCAGCTCCCCCCATCTGTTATCTCTAACTATTTTCTGTTTCCTCTTCTTTATTCATTCTTCTATTTACTCATCTTCCTTCCTTTACTAATCCAAACAACATTAAGAAATGTAGGCTAAGAGAAAAAGTGGGGGGAGGAGGAGGGAGCCGTACGATAACTGCACAAGTGGGCTGACTTGCATCGTTTTCCATCATAAATATAATTGTTAACGAATGTCTTCCTAAAGAAACCTGGAAGCTGTCTGAGTAAAGTCATGTTGATTTCAGCCACTGTTTCATTCTTTGGTGCCAGAATTGCAGTTCACTCACTCACTTGTGATCCTTGTAGTGGTGGATAATGTTTGGGTAGACCATGTTAGTGAGCTCAGTTGAGGACTTTGCAACATTTCCACATCCTTGAGGAATGATTATTTGTCCTTCTGAATCAACAGGGAAATTTCCATTCCCAATCTGTAGTAGAAGGTTTGCAAACCGTCCAGCATCCTGATCTCCTTGCAGATGTACTCTCATGTTTGTGGATAGGGTGAGTGTCTGAACACTTCTCCAAAGTATGTTGCCTTGAGGCACGCATTCAGTTCATCAGCTGGAGTGCTTCGAGGAATGACAGGTAGGGTCTGGCGAAAGTCTCCAGCAATGACCATTGTAATGCCATCCATGAGCTGGTCATTTTCTCGTATGTCTTGCAAGGTCCTGTCCAAGGCTTCAAATGCTAACTTGTGAGATATAGTGCATTCATCCCAGACTATGAGGCTGCATTTTTCTAAGAGTTTTGCCTTTGCCGATCCTTTTTTGATGTTGCACACTGGATTCTCATTGTGAGCGAGGTTGAGAGGCAGTTTAAAAGTTGAGTGTGCAGTACGTCCTCCTTTTAGTAGTGTTGCAGCAATGCCTGAGGATGCCACAGCAAGAGCAATTTTCCCCTGATGACGTACTTTGGCCAACAGAAGGTTGATCAGGAATGTTTTTCCTGTCCCGCCAGGTGCATCGAGAAAGATCATACCTCCCTGCTCCGCTTGTATCGCTTGCAAGATCTGTTCAAAGGCATTTGCTTGATCAGGCACCAGATGAGGCTCATTTTCTTCAAGAAAATTCAACAGAACCTCAACTGAGTAGTCTGTCTCTCTGAGCAACTCCCTGTTTGCAACTACTGGTCAGTCCCCAAAACTTCTTCCACCAATAGTTCAATAACGGTGTATGTAAGTTTCACTACAACAGTACAACAAAGTATATTTTTTTAGCATGAAACTGTTATTATTTTATTGTTTTATAATCACTACATATAACACCTCTCATCATCACTACATATAACATCATCCATCATCATTACATATAACACCTTCCATCATCACTACATATAACACCACCCATCTTCACTACATATAACATCATCCATCATCACTGCACATAACACCATCCATCATCACTATATATAACACCATCCATCATCACTACATATAGCACAACCCATTATCACTACATATAACAACATCCATCATCACTACATATAACATCATCATCCATCATCACTACATATAACACCATCCATCATCACTACATTTAACACCATCCATCATCACTACATAAAACACCACCCAGAGTATTGGGTTATATATCTAGAAGTGTAAGTAACAAGAGTGCAGAGGTCTTATTGCAACTATATCTTGCGTTAGTCAGGCCGCACCTCGATTATGCGGTTCAGTTCTGGTGCCCCTATTATAGAATGGATATAAATTCACTAGAGTCGGTGCAGCGAAGAATGACAAAAATGATTCCGGGACTTAGAAACCTTCCATATCAGTATAGGTTAAAGAAACTTAACTTGCATTCCCTAGAAAGACGAAGAGTGCGGGGAGACATGATAGAAGTATTTAAGTGGGTGAAAGGAATCAATAAAGGGGATATAGATAAAGTTCTTATAATATCCGAGCAGGATAGGACTCGGAGTAACGGATTCAAGTTGGATAAGTTTAGGTTTAGGAGGGCGATAGGAAGAAACTGGTTCACAAATAGGGTGGTGGACGAGTGGAACAAGCTTAGCAACTTTGTAGTAAGTGCGGGAACTCTGGAAATTTTCAAAAGGAGTAAGATAGATTCATGGATGATAGAGAGTGGTAGTAACTCTCGACAGGAGCTGCCATGCACAGGCCAACCGGCCTATTGCAGACTCCTTATTTTCTTATGTTCTTATGTTCTTATAAAACAACATCCATCATGACTACATATAACATCATTCATCATCACTACATATAACACCATCCATCATCACTACATATAACATCATCCATCATCACTACATATAACACCATCCATCATCACTACAGATCGGTAAGGTAGTTTCCGAGATTCTCGTGCGGACACACAAACAAATAAACAAACAAACAGACAGACAGACTTCTTTGTTTTATATATAAAGATTGGAGCAATGTCACTAGTGGAGTTCCGCAAGGCTCAGTACTTGGACCATTATTATTTATTATATACATAAACGACATAGATATCGGCGAAGACAGCAACATAAGTAAATTTGCTGATGACACTAAAATAGGACGTGTAATTAAATCTGACGAGGACTCCGCAAAACTACAGGAAGATCTAAACAAATTTTCGAATCGTCTGAAAAATGGCAGATGAAATTCAATGCGGACAAATGTAAAGTACTCAGCATAGGCGATGTAAACAGAGAAACCAGATACCAGCTGAACAACTATCTTAGTGAGAAATCCGACTGCGAGAAAGATTTAGGAGTAATGATAAGTAGGAATCTTAAGCCAAGTAAACAGTGTGTATTTGCTCGAAACAAAGCTAATAAAGTACTTGGGTTCACACAAAGGAGTGTCAGTTACAAGACCAGCGAGGTCATCTTAAAACTATATCTTGCGCTTGTGAGACCTCACTTGGACAACGCAGTTCAATTCTGGTCACCGTATTACAGAATGGATATAGAATCCTTGGAAAGAATTTAGAGGAGAATGACTAGACTAATCCCGGGCATTAGGAACCTTGAGTACAGAGACAGGTTAAAGCATCTTAATTTGCACCTCCTCGAGAGACTTACATCGAGGGGCGACATGATCGAGGTGTATAAATGGAAGTCAGGTCTAAAGACTTCTGGTTGAAGCAAGTTTGATTAGGGAATTGAATTCTATAAACCTTAGTGATGGTCAGTACAAAACTGATAATATGTTACACAAATTTATTTGTCAGTGGCCCAAGGTTAAAAATGCTTTGAAAACATTCGAGTTAGATGTTGGATAGATGATTAGTAGGTCCCATATTCTTGACCTGACTTAACATCAATAGTAACGTTGCCCTTTCTTTTAAGCTCCTTTTCACCTCATGTTTAGTAAGGTCATCCTGTGTACATAAGCCTCTCTCGTTCCTTGTAATTCAGTTGCCTCTGAAGATGTCTTGAACTAAGACGAAAGCTAAGGTGCTCCATTGTTTCCCCTTTTCCTGTATGATTTTATCAAGATGTATGTTATCCACGTTTTCATTGTGGATGCTTTTTGAAGATTAGTAGGGTCATTACCTAATACCTGACCATTGTGGACTTGATCTCACCCTCCTCTGTATATATATATATATATATATATATATATATCTTGTTATGTACTTTTCCTTAGTCTGTACTCACCCCCTGAAGATGTGAATTACACGAAAGCTTGGGAAATTCGTGTTCTCTTCTTTCCTTGTGGTTATCAGCATATACCTGGATCACGCGCACTTACAGTGATTTACTTGCATATATATATATATATATATATATATATATATATATATATTTCATTAGCCCAATAAAGCACGCAGACTTCTACATACAATCAACACCTCAACCCGCCAGGATTCGAACCCACGGCCCACAAGCCTATGACTGTGACCGGGGAACGCTAACCGCTGGACCACCAGGATACTAAAAGCAGTCCTAGACTTTGTTATATTTCACACAAAGCCTGTTCAACGAGCTTATGGCGCCGTGAACCTCTAATGGGGACCACCCGTATCACTTCGGTGGTCAGAGTAACGTTTTACCAAATCCGGCTTCGAAACACGAGGATCCATATATATTTCATTAGCCCAATAAAGCACGCGGACTTCTACATACAATCAACACCTCAACCCG
This sequence comes from Homarus gammarus, assembly GCA_958450375.1. Classification (NCBI taxonomy): domain Eukaryota; kingdom Metazoa; phylum Arthropoda; class Malacostraca; order Decapoda; family Nephropidae; genus Homarus; species Homarus gammarus. The sequence continues at coordinate 950,073 of CAUDMG010003284.1, forward strand.
CCAGGATTCGAACCCACGGCCCACAAGCCTATGACTGTGACCGGGGAACGCTAACCGCTGGACCACCAGGATACTAAAAGCAGTCCTAGACTTTGTTATATTTCACACAAAGCCTGTTCAACGAGCTTATGGCGCCGTGAACCTGACCACCTAAGTGATACGGGTGGTCCCCATTAGAGGTTCACGGCGCCATAAGCTCGTTGAACAGGCTTTGTGTGAAATATAACAAAGTCTAGGACTGCTTTTAGTATCCTGGTGGTCCAGCGGTTAGCGTTCCCCGGTCACAGTCATAGGCTTGTGGGCCGTGGGTTCGAATCCTGGCGGGTTGAGGTGTTGATTATATATATATATATATATATATAAACGGGCCAAAAACTTGCATCCAACAAAAGACCTCTCACCTGGACTATTCTTGGGAAACGATCGTTTGAAAGGAAACCGTAAGAATTTTTCTTAATCTGATATTTTAAATCATGAAGTATTTAAAAAAAATTAACATTTAAAAATTTTGAAATTTTTCGAAAATATGTTTTTAAAACAATTAAAGAAATTTTGAAAAAATTACAAATATTTAAACAAATTTAAGTGTTGTTTAATTTTTTCCTTCGTTCCATGTTCACGGGACGAGTACATTGTGAGTACCAATACTTGTTTGTGTTTTTATCTGATCGTAAAATATTTTGCACAAATATCCGAGTTTGCGATAGGTTCTGTTGTCATTATGCTCTGTATACCCAAATATTGTCTATTTTCATCTTTCTTTTCTCTAACATTAATACATTATATATTGTACTCATTATATTAGATGTCTTACGAAAATTTATGTTCAATATAAGAATTTTTTATTATGTTGTTATTGAAGCTTCTGATCTAAATATTGATTGTCTTCGTTCATGACCACACTGATGAGGGTGATCTGATTACCTCCCAAACCTCTGAGGATAATGAGTATGTTTGTCGCTGTCTATATTCTCTTATTCAAGATTGATGTTGAAGATTTCTAGAGACGGTCATAATTAAACCCAGATATATGTCTCCCTTGGTCAGGCTACATTTTACACTACAGACAGGAACTACCGAATAGTGCTTCAGTAGTGGACCAAAAGAAGTTCAGTTATGTAGTAATCGAAAGGTCGCGGTATCATTGTACTACAGTGTTATACTTATGATACAAAGATACAGTGGTACAAAAGTGCAATAATACAGCGATACCATGTTACAGTGATTTATCAATGCTGTGGTACAGTGAAATAATGGTAAAGTGTTTTCATAGCACAGTGACACTTTTCTATAATGGTAAAATGATTCGATGGTATAGTGATTCACTGATATAGTGCAGTTTATCGAAACATTGGTACAGTGAAACAAAAGTATAATGACACAGCAATGTAATGGTAGGAATACAGAACTACAATGGTAGAATGATAGTGACGCTGATACAGCTATACAGTAGTACAGCTATACAGGGTGTTCCGTAAACACCTTTCATAAATCAGGTGGTGTATTCCTGAGACCTAAGTAACGATAAATGACTAAATTGTCAATTCTCAATAGTTTCAGAGTCCGCGAACTGTATAGACTGATGTTCTTTGTGTCTCTCTGTAAGTTGTACGGTATCTTAGGCACTCCAATTTTGAAGACAAAAAGCAGAAGTTTAGTAAGGAGGTGCCGGTGGCGTAGGTGTTGCCGTATATGTTGCCCCTTTACCTGGGCGAAGTTGGGTAACTATGCTAGAAAAAGATAATAATAATAATAATAATAACAGTAATTGGTAAACAGAATTCCTTAAGCCAATAAGACCCTGGAGTATTCACAGCTTTCAGGCTTCCAATACAGCTCCATTTAATAAGTTTTATCCCAAATAACCAGAATTTTTCCTGAGAAACTTCATGAAAATGTATTTTTCTGGGAACGAGAGTTATGGGGGGAGGGGGGGGGGGGTCGGTGGCAGACGTCGGTCCGGGATACTTATGTAAACATGATCCTGTCACCCAGGGTATCTTGCCGAGTCGTCAACACGGCGATGTCTCTAGGGGGACGAGGAGGACGTAGGAAGGAGGAGGAGGAGGAGGAGGAGGGAGAAGAGTATTGGGAGTGTAAGAGGAGAAGGAGAAAGATGAATAGGTGATGGAGAGGACTTGAAAGGAAGAAGAGAAAAAGGATGGATCGGGGAGGAGGGGAGAGGCGGAAAAGTATTAGGGTGGGAAGAGAAGAAGGAAGACGTGGAAGGAGAGAAGAAAATTAAGATAGGAAGTGGAGGCAGATGAAGAGGTGGAGGAAGAAGAGAAGGAGGAGGACACCACTGTACACCTCCTCACACCTTGGGAAAAGGAGAAAAAGGAAAAGTAGAAGTGAATAACAAAAACACAAGAAGTAAGAATAGCAGGAGACGAAGAAAGAGACACACCCACTGCCTTTTCCTTCTCAGCAGCATCTTGGATTATCCTCCTCTATCTCGGGGCTGTGCTGCGTTTGCTCTCCTTGTGAGGGTTTAGGAGTGTATTTTTCTTTTGTTTACCCAGCGTTATTGAGGGTTTGTTGACGGCCTGGAGAGGACTTGATGGGAAGGACAAACTGGCCTAGGATATTGAATTTGCTGCGTCTGTCCTCCTTATGTGGGTTTAACCAGGGTTTATTTCCCGATTCTTCGGGGGTTTAGGGAAGGTGTTGAGCTCCCTGGATGAGAAAGGAAGGAAAGAGGCTTAAATATTGACTTTTTGGAGACGTTCTCCCGGCCTGTCTTAATCTCCTCTTCACTCTCCCTTTCCTCCTTCCTTCTTTATCTTGTTTTTGTTGAAACTGTTCTTCTATTTTCATTAACTTTACATCGCCGAAGAGTAATAAGCTTCATTCATAACTACTAACAAAATGTAAATTAGAAATAAGTTCATAATATCTGATGTAAACCAATATATTTTTCTTACATTTGTTTTGTTACTATTGAGATTTATTCGCGGCCGATTCTCTCTCCCTGTGTAGATTCCGGCAGCTTTACTAGAACTAAGTCGTGTTTGATACTCCTGCTTTGTCTTCTTTTGTGTTTATCTTATCCATCTATTTTTCTCTTCTTTTATGTGTAATCCTTCTCTTATTCTCTTATTCTCTTCTTTTATGTGTAATCCTTCTCTTATTCTCTTCTTTTATGTGTAATTCTTCTCTCATTCTCTTATTCTCTTCTTTTATGTGTAATCCTTCTCTTATTCTCTTCTTTTATGTGTAATCCTTCTTTTATTCTCTTCTTTTGTGTATAATCCTCCTCTTTTTCTCTAATTCTTATCTTTTATGTGCAATCCTTCTCTTATTCTCTTCTTTTATGTATAATCCTTCTCTAATTCTCCTATTCTCTTCTTTTATGTGTAATCCTTCTCTTATTCTCTTCTTTTATGTATAATCCTTCTCTTAGTCTCTTCTTTTATGTGTAATCCTTCTCTTATTCTCTTCTTTTGTAAATAATCTTTCCTTATTCCCATCTTTTATAGTGGTAATTATTTTCGTGTCGTGCATAAAGCCCCTTCCACACGATTGAGCAGTGCCCGGAGGGGCTTTGCCCGTTTACCTGGCAAAGCCTGTGTGTTGTTGTACGCACGGGGGTAGTTGGCGGCAGTCATAGTCGGGCACCGGTAGCTAGTAGGTGGTCGGCATTGGCGGGTGCGGTACGATCACCATGGTGTGTCGCAGGAATAATCGATCGCCGAACAGTTAAAGCGAAGAGCATAGCGTTGTGTCCTATAATAATTTCTTCTATGTGCATAAAGAAGAAACAAATGCAGAAAAAGGAATGGAGCAAAGAGTGATTAGGTCGAAGAACAACTGTGTGCTTCAAGCCAGTCAACTTAGCGGCAACAGTCATGTCGAAGGAGTTCAAGCTTGTTGATGTTAGCAGTCTAGACACCCCAAGAACCCCAGCATCAGTCAACTGGGAACTCTGTGTGATATGTTAAGATGGGAAATCAGAGCCACTAATATGCCCGGCTGCATCGAAAAGGCATGATGGTGGGGCAGGATACAAATCACTTGCTGACGATTTATTGGCTTTCAATGAACTGGGAGAAGTTGTAGGTGTGAACATTGAAGGTCTTGATGAAGGTGAAGGCATCGAACGTACGCTGACCACACGCCAAGCGAAATGGCATAAATCCTGTCGAGTTAGATACGACAACTTGAAGCTGCAACCCGCTCAGAAGAGGAAGGAGTCTTCAGGCCAGGAGGCTGGTTCAGGCACTTCAGCAAGCTCAACAAAGCGTACCAGATCTAACACCACATGGTTCAGGCACTTCACCACATGTATAGACAACATGAGAAATGCACTGTGCTTTTTCTGCCACCAGGATCTTGGATAACAGTATCACCAGGTACAGACTCTTGGAGTGGACAAACATGTGCGCCAAGCTGCAGAGCTATTGGAGGACACAGCGCTGCTGGCCCAACTGAGTGAAGGCGACATGGTGGCCAGGGAAGCCAAGTATCACAAAAGATGTCTGACACTCCTATACAACAGAGCCAGAGCTGTATCAGAAACTGAAAAGCGGGAGACAACTTATGAGACGGTCGTGTCATCAGTGGTGTTAGCTGAGTGAGTTTCATACATCGAAGGCACCATTGATGATAAAATCAGTGCATCTGTTTTCAATTTGTCAGACTTGGTCAAGCTCTATACTCAGAGAATGGAAGTACATGGCATAAAGCTGAACCAACGAGTCCACAGCACCGGACTAAAGGAACGCATATTAGCCCAGTTCCCAAATATGCAGGAACATAACAAGGGAAGCGACATTCTCCTGGCCTTCGAAGATGACATAGGAGACGCTCTAGCAAAGGCATGTGAATATAATCACGACAATGATGCTGTACATCTGTTACGAGCTGCACAAATTGTAAGAAGGGATATGTTCACAGAAGGTCAAGAATTCACCGGATCCTTTTCTGACAAATGCCAAGAGAACAGTGTCTCAACCCTCCTCATGACACTGTTTTCAATGATTCTTGAAGGACCTAGCATCGACTCGCCACGACAACGTTCTGCATCATCCTTAACCATAGCTCAGCTGCTCAAATATAACAGCATCAAGCATAGCAGGTCATAGACAGCCTGGGCCGCATGGAATGCATTTCGGAAGTGACAACCGCCTTCCTCAGTCTGGCTTCCACCCCAAGTGAGCTGCCTGATGATGTCCTGTCGACACTGGAGAGATTCATCGTGCTGCTCTGTGACCGTACGAGCACATGCTGTGACGTGAACGTGCTGAGAAAGAAACTGTTTTCAAGAAAATCAAGATCACTAGAGCATCTCCCACCAACACGAGCAGCTCTGGAGCAGCACATAAAGAGAGCTGCTTATCATGCTGGACATATCTGGGGACAGGCCGCAATAGCGTTTGTCATTCTGCCATCACCATGTGACTGGGGTTGGATGAAGTCGGGTGATGAGCTGGAACCACTCTGGACCACACTCTCTGACGTGTCAAAGTCAAGCCACGAGCTGATCTGTTGCGGTTGCAGAAAACACTGCGGTGGCAAGTGTAGGTGCAAAAAAAGCTGCACTTAAATGCACTGGACTTTGTGCATGTGAAGGTGGCTGTTAAGGCCAAATATCTACAGAGATTCGGCCTCAATAGCCGAATGTTCAGATTTTTTTTAAGTTTTGGGAGTTCGGAAAATTTGTATGTTAATTTTCCAGTGTAATGCTTTTACTTATCTTTTACATTGTAATAAACTTCGAAAACTATCACAAATGATTTTCGTAACCCGGATTATGTATATTGATGCATTGGAATGAAATATGCAGCCATAAAAACAGAAATACATAGTTTAGCATTTCCAGAACGGCGGCCATCTTGAAATTCAATATGGCGCCCACAGAGGTTGAGTATTACTCTATATAAAATATTCACCATGTATTACTCTATATCTGTGCCAAAGTTGATGCTTTCATCATAAAATGCACAATTGTTTGGCTATGCCGCTGTAAATACCTCACCTACTTGGGGACCCCGACCCCTAAGGTCACCGATGGCGTAGTGATCAGCTGCTCACACCCTCTTTCACCACATCCTCATTTGCTCTATGACCTCCTACAGGTCCCCAGCCATTACCAACACCTCTTCCCTCCCTGACCAAATATCCCTCCTCCTAGTGACAGGCCTGGCACTAGGGACCTGCCACACTTTGCCATAAACAGATAAATTGTACCCGGAATTTCCACCCCCCCCCCCCCCACGCACTCGCCATTCTGTCACTTTATGCAACTTGCTGACAAAACCCATGACCCTTCAGGCCTTTACGCCCTTAATGCACGAGTCATAAAGGCAAGCATGAACTCTGCATGCTTCCCAGTTGGGCACTGTAAACGCTTCTGCGCTTCACCTAGCACAGGATGTAAGGGGGTGCCCAATAAACTAGCCCCCTCGTGGGCAATCTGTATATCTGTTTTTGACAGTCACTTGAGGTTCCAATAATAACACGTGCCTTGTATTGCAGGCTTGTGTAATGTTGAATATTAATGACAATATTATCTGATGTCGGTTTTCCGGTTTTATCGTTTGTCTGGCAGAGTCGTCGCTCCATATCCAGCAGCAAACCACCAGACAGGCTGACCATGATTTCGCTCAACGACGGGCACGGGCAATTGGCTGGTTTGCCCGCCAATTTTCCCGATAACTGGCATTTAGAGCGTGCCCGCCGGGCACTGCTCGATCGTGTGGACGGGCCATAAGAGACTGAAACCCTAAAGGTATTGAATATATAACTTTTTCTTTTCATTTGATTAGATTCTGATGTCTATACAAAGAAAAAAGAACATAAATCAGAGTTAAAATAACACAAAATTGAGTGAAAATTTAAAGAAAAAAACGAGTCAGAGTAAAACACCAATTGAAATGAAAACACAGATAGTAAAAAAAATAATTAACTTAAAAAAAAGATTAACAAGCAAACACGAATTAATAAAAATACAAATCAACAAACGAAAACAAAAATTAAAAATGAGAATTATGACAAATACACAAATAAATAAAACAGAATTGGAACAAAGAACACAAATCGGAATAAAAATAAGACACAGCAATGAATTAAAACACCGGGTAATGGATCGTTTATATCACTGTGATCCTGATTTATGGTCTTGATAACCCCAGATGATAGACCGAAATAAGTGACGAAACATACCCATTACTGTACTGTGTGTAATAATAATAACCCCAGATGATAGACAGAGATAAGTGACGAAACATACCCATTACTGTACTGTGTGTAATAATAATAACCCCAGATGATAGACCGAGATAAGTGACGAAACATACCCATTACTGTACTGTGTGTAATAATAATAACCCCAGATGATAGACCGAAATAAGTGACGAAACATACCCATTACTGTACTGTGTGTAATAATAATAACCCCAGATGATAGACCGAGATAAGTGACGAAACATACCCATTACTGTACTGTGTGTAATAATAATAACCCCAGATGATAGACCGAGATAAGTGACGAAACATACCCATTACTGTACTGTGTGTAATAATAATAATTAACGGGTTATTGAAAAAGTTCTGCAGCATGAAGGCTGAAAATATACATTGGACAAAAATGATCATTACATACAAAGACATGGGGTGGGTGGGTCGTTTAACAAAAGCCTTCATTACTGAAAGGAGAAGGAACATGAATTGACCATAAAAATTATTATAGTTTACAGATGATGGCCCGGGCCTGGGCTGGTCATGGAGACACACCACTGTGTGTGTGTGTGTGTTGTTATGCCTTATCAGTAATAAGTCAAAGGGCTCAAAAGGCACACAGAATTAAACACTTTTTCCTAGTATTTATTAGCCCCTGTTAAGTGACATATTTTAGTTCCTACTGTACACCCCTGTGGTAACCCGTGTCTCCAAACGGCCAACCTAAATGACCTATAACAAACATATCCACCAATCATGTCCCTCGTTACACGACCAATACCCATCCATTCATGAACTCCGACGCTGCCGTTTGGAGACACGGGTTACCACAGGGGGTGTCGGAACACATTTCCGCAACTATGTGCCTAACCGACTCCAGAGACAGAAGACAATAATTAACTTTACCTAGGAGTTTGAGAAATCATTCGTGAGTGGGTATTGGGCTAGCCATCTGAACTGCTACTCAACTTCCTCAAAAAAATGAATTCAGTTTAGGCTAGGTGGTGCTGTGTGAGGAACCACACTGGGTGGTGGCGGTGCTGGAGACAAGCTTTCTGTTCGTCAGTAGTAATCGCTGTTTCTACCTAATATATATATATATATGAGTGTCGTCCTCCACGGTAAACAGCAAGCAATATGAGATATTATAATCAATGTTTAATGTTTTTTTCTTACTTAATAAATGAATGAACTCTATCCATTAACTCTCCTTAACTTATACTGTTTGATAATAACTAATCTGAGTTCCACCAGCTTCTGATGAACGAAATATTGCTTCTCTAATTATCACGAGGACAGATCTTTAGAGCGAGATTATCATCACAAAATATTTAGAAGAATATTCATGTCATATAATCCTCTTTTCTTTGATAGTAAATAAACAAGGGGGGGGGGGGGGTGGTGGTTGTTATGCTATTTACAATAGAATAATAAGGATGGTATTAACAACATATAAGGGTAGACTTAATTATTTAATAATTAAAACACACAACACTGGTATGACACACGGCAGCACTCCCACGACGCAAGGCAGTACTCCCACAGCACACGGCTCACTGCAGGACTCCCACAGCATACGGTTCACGGCAGGACTCCCACAGCATTCGGTTCACGGCAGGACTCCCACAGCATACGGTTCACGGCACGACTCCCACAGCTCAAGTCTCACTGCAGGATTCCCACAGCATACAGCTCATGGCAGGACTCCCACAGCACAAGTCTCACTGCAGGACTCCCACAGCATACAGCTCATGGCAGGACTCCCATAGCACAAGTCTTACTGCAGGACTCCCATAGCACACGGCTCACGGCAGAATTCCCACAGCATGTGGCTCACGGCAGGACTCTCACAGCACACGGCTCATGGCAGTACTCCCACAGCACACACACACAGCTCATGGCAGGACTCCACAGCACACATAGCTCACGGCAGGACTCCCAGATCACACACAGCTCACGGCAGGACTCCCATAGCACACACAGGTCACGGCAGCAGGTGTTGACCACTCACGGAATCCAGGTATTCCAGGTATTCCTAAGGATGGATAATCCTGCTGGTATTATTCTGGAACGCATTTCCATGCAATAGCTGCACCCCCTTCTTCACTGGAATAGTATCTTTTAATCATATTTATGTGAAATCTTTTCCAATTATTTCCTACTTGGATAATGTAATTGTAGTCAGATACACGTTGGATAATGTCGTAAGGGCCCTTCCACTCTGCCAGACGTTTGTTGTGCACAGTGGGGAGTAAGACCAGGCACTTGTCCCCAACGTTCAACTGACGAAGCTTTGTTTTCCTTTCGTAGTAGCTCTTCTGAGTGTGCTGAGCTTTGATGAGCTCTTGTTTGGCCAACTCACAAGTAGCTTGAAGACGGTCAGCGAGGTCAATGACACAGGCGTAAGTGGTCTTTACTTCTGGGTCAGGCTGCTTGTCCTCCCATAATTCACGCAATATATGCAAGGGTCCTCGAGCAGTTCTCCCATACAGCAATTCGAATGGGGAAAACTTAACGGAACTCTGCCGAACCTCGCGATACTCAAAAAACAAGGGAGCAACGTAGCGAGGCCAATACTTTGGTTGCTCAGCTGTCATCTTCTTCAGTCCGTTGCAACTTGGGTGGTAGGGTGATGTGCGGAGTCCTTTCACCGACAGCAGACGGAATACTTCCTCCATCATGGTGGAGATAAACTGACTACCTCTGTCGCTTAGGACTTGCTTGGGAATGCCAGTTCTGCAGTATATTTCCATCATTGCTTCAGCAACGGTTACAGCCTCGTTATTCTTCAGCAGTACAGATTCGGCCCACCTCGTGCCGAAGTCAATGAGTGTGAGGATATAATTTGACCCGTCTCTTGCCCTAGGGTTGATGGGCCCCACAAGGTCAACGGCAACCCTCTCAAAAGGCTCAGAAATTACTGGCAGAGGCTGTAACAGACTAGGTCTCACTCGTCCACGATCACTGTTTCTCTGGCAGATATTGCACCAGTCTCTCTCTCTCCTTCCCCATGCTAGGCCAGAAAAATACGGCCTGTACGCGATCAAGAGTTTTTTTGTACCCCATGTGACCACCAAGAGCAGCACATTGACCCAGCTTAAACGCTTTCTTACGGTATTTACCGGGAACCACAAGCTGTAGGAGTTCCTCCTGGTATGGTGTCACAAACTCACGATACAAACGGTTCCTTTTCTTGACAAATCTTGTTCGGTTGCCATAAAAATTTCTGAAGGTCCCTGCTAGTAAGTTCCTTCGTACCGTATTGAGCGTGGGGTCTGTGTCTTGTTCGCTCAGTTCGTCTTGACTGTCCATGAGGTCGAAAGGTGCAGTGACGACCAGTGGAATGGCATGTGGTTGAGATCGAGCCACCTGTCAGGTCACGGCGGCAGCAGAAGTCTGGGTGGTCGCATCCATGAAGCAGCTACTCCTAACCCCTTCAATGTTCCCAATTATCACTTCAGAAATTGGCTCAGACATAACTGCAACATTAATCCAACCAGTGAAGAACGGGGATTCCACATGCACTCTTGCTTCAGATCCATCAATCATCTTGACGTGAATCTGTCCACCGGTGAACTGATGGTTTAGTACCAAGGTCTCCTTCACCACGCAGCCCGAGGATCCTTTGTCTGACATAACACAGACTGCTTGGTTTCTTACATACCCAGGCTGGATAAGGAAGTTGGCGTACTAGTGACAATAGTATGTGGAGGCGGCTGCTAGTCAAAACTTGTGATGCATCTGTCCCGAGTCATCTTGAGGTGGAGGTTGTAACTTCTGAAGGGGTTCAGGATCCTCGTTGTGGTAGAACGCAGCGGCGGCGGTTTTCTGTTGTCGGATATCACTGTCATTAAACCTTGAACGCCATTTAGTCTGGTCCCTCTTGTAACTCGCATATGACAGATGTTGTTGGCGATAAAGATGCTGGTTTCCTTGCTTTGACTGATATTTGTACTGGGGAGGTGCTAATGGTTTCTTACCTTCCCACTCTTTCCTTGGTTGGAAGCCATATGCAGAAAAGTGAGCGTCTGCTTTTTCAGCCATCTGACTAAGGGTCCCCGCCTTGTGAATCTTGAACTGAGAGATGAGCTCGGGTGGTCAAGAATTTTCAAATTGATTGCATAACATTAAATCCTTCATTCCCTCCTTAGTATCTGGTGTTTCGTCCATGCTGATCCACTGGTTTAAATAAGCAGTGAGACGGGCTGCAAACTGAGTAGCGGTCTCCTTGTCCTGCATCGTAGCACCAAGAAACTGGGATCTTGCTTGGTCTACATTTACTCCATAAGCCGAAGAAGAGCCGACTACATCACTTTATATGTCTTCTCACTACTGCTGATACGAAGCAGGATTTTCAGTGGAGACATGTCATAGACTCGCTGAAACTGTAGAGCTCTCCCAGTTCATTAAACCGTTGTATGTAAGGTTCTATGGTTTGTTGCTCGTTGAACATTGGTTGTTTTACGTCTGGGCGGGGGAATCTTGTTTAACTGTTGTGATCTCCAGTTCGTGTTTCCAGGCTTTCTCAGCTTCCTCACTTCTAATTCTCCAAACTTCAAGCTCGTGAAGGCGTAGCTTTTCTTGCTTTTCCTGTTCTTGGCTCGCTCTTCCCGTTCCTTTGCTCTTTCCTCACGTTCTTCGGCTTGCCTAATCAACACATAATTTCTAATTTCAGTAAATTCACTGAGCCTCATCAGCTTTGCTTCCTCAAATAATTGTAAGGTAGATATCTTTCCTGCCTTACCACAGCCGTCACCGTACCCAAACTGTTTCGTGAGAACTTGTCTACGGCCACCAATCAGTCCACCTAAACGTTGTCCCTGTTCGGGCGCCAGTTGTTATGCTATTTCCAATAGAATAATAAGGATGGTATTAACAACATATAAGGGTGGACTTAACTATTTAACAATTAAAACACACAATGGTATGACACACGGCAGCACTCCTACGACGCACGACAGTGCTCCCACAGCACAAGTCTCACTGCAGGACTCCCACAGCACAAGTATCACTGCAGAACTCCCACAGCACACGGCTCACGGCAGTACTCCCACAGCTCACGGTTCACGGCAGGATTCCCACAGCACACGGCTCACGGCAGGACTCCAACAGCACACGGCTCACGGCAGTACTCCCACAGCTCACGGTTCACGGCAGGATTCCCACAGCACACGGCTCACGGCAGGACTCCAACAGCACACGGCTCACGGCAGTATTCCCACAGCTCACGGCTCACGGCAGTATTCCCACAGCTCACGGCTCACGGCAGGATTCCCACAGCACAAGTATCACTGCAGAACTCCCACAGCACACGGCTCACGGCAGTACTCCCACAGCTCACGGTTCACGGCAGGATTCCCACAGCACGCGGCTCACGGCAGGACTCCAACAGCACACGGCTCACGGCAGTACTCCTACAGCACACGGCTCACGGCAGGACTCCAACAGCACACGGCTCACGGCAGTACTCCTACAGCACACGGCTCACGGCAGTACTCCCACAGCTCACGGTTCACGGCAGGATTCCCACAGCACAATTATCACTGCAGAACTCCCACCGCACACGGCTCACGGCAGTACTCCCACAGCTCACGGTTCACGGCAGGATTCCCACAGCACAAGAATCACTGCAGAACTCCCACCGCACACGGCTCACGGCAGTACTCCCACAGCTCACGGTTCACGGCAGGATTCCCACAGCACACGGCTCACGGCAGGACTCCAACAGCACACGGCTCTCGACAGTACTACCACAGCACACAGACACAGCTCACGGCAGGACTCCACAGCACACACAGCTCACGGCAGGACTCCACAGCACACACAGCTCACGGCAGGACTCCCAGAGTATACACAGCTCACGGCAAGACTCCCATAGCATACACAGGTCACGGCAGCAAGTGTTGACCTGGCCAGCCAGGAGTCCGACTGCCTGGGTGATGATTCGCGGCTGCTAGCTTACTTCCGTCGCACCACCTCGTAGTCCCGTCTCATTAGCCAGTCTCGTTATGATTGTAAAGGCCTGGACTTTGGGATATAAATCCCTTGCCAGCCTAATCAGGATCTTATAAAAGGAAAGTCAAGAACCATGGGTTTCCAAGGGGTAACAACAACCGTTAGAGATTGACATCTCTTTACTACGAAAATCATCACAATAATTAAACTCTGACACCACTCACATAAATATTAAATAAACAGCCCTGGAGTCAAACAACTACTTAAAACAAAATAATCAATACAACAAATTACAGGTATTTCCCATGGCTGCAGATGAATACTCCTAGCCAGCCCGGTGGAATGTTCTGGTAACGCGGTGATCCCCTCTCAGGGGTAGGTCCAGGGCAGCTTCCTCACTTGGCGCTGGCGTTGGTGGGCGATGACTTGCCACACAGGAGAGACGCCAGGGCACGAACGGTGGATAGGGTGTGGAGGAAGTGGTGATCACGTGGCAGTAGCTGGAGTAGGTGACCAGAGTTGACAGCCAAATAGTGAAGGACTTGGGAATCAGCCCACGAGCCCCAGGAACCTCAGATGAGTACACAACCAAAGTTGGAATCGAACAGCAGGGGAAGCACAGCTGTGGTGCCGGCTTCATCAACACACCACACCACACACACACACACCACACCACACACACACACACCACACACTCTCTCTCTCTCTCTCTCTCTCTCTCTCTCTCTCTCTCTCTCTCTCTCTCTCTCTCTCTCTCTCTCTTGCCACCTAGTAGTAACCTCTATGCCACCCACTACTTCACCTACTAGTCACCTTCTAGCCACCCACTACCCCACTTAGTAGTCATCTTCTAGTTACGTTTAATGATGAAAATAAAGAATGTTTTACTAGCAAAATGTACTTAATATAATATAATATAGAAACAATGTTGTAGTGGTGATAATGATGGTGATATTAATGATACAAATTATAATGATACTAATGATATTTCTAATAATAATAATAAACATAATAATAATAATAATAATAATAATAATAATAATAATAATAATAATAACAGTAATATTTATTTGTCAACTAAATTACGGCAAACAATTAAACACTGCCTAAATACGCTGATTTAAAATGTGGCAGCAACGAGGATAATAAATCATATTCATTTATGTGTCGCTCTCACGTCGCAGTCATCCCACACGCTTGTTCTCACTCGGCCCTCCTACCGCCTGCACCTGAAGCGTTTGAAATCCGATGCTGTACACTTAGTAACGTGAACGGCATATAATCACACGCTTCCTCACTCACTCCCTTGATGATGACGACCGTGAACTCGACACCACTACAATTCTAAGGGCGGGCTGTGAAAGTGTGTAAACTACCCTTAAGGGAAGGAGAGGAGGGGAGAGGGAAAGGTGAAGGTAGGGTAAGGTGAAGAGGAGGGAGATGAGACGGAATGGGAGGGAGGAGGAAGGAGAGCGAGGAGGGTGCAAAGGGGCGATGAAAAAACAAAGGAGTGACAATCGTTACTTACTTACACACATACACACACACACTACTACTACTACTACTACTACTACTACTACTACTTTTTTTTTTTTTTTTTTTAAATGGCCTCCAGCCTCCCCCAATAGCCACACCATCGCCACCATTTACTTACCTTAATATTAAATATCCTAATACATAAGAAGCTATCCTATATGTGTTAAATTAGTTGAGCCGCAGATCTATGATGCATTCAGTGACTGTAGCCTCATAGTCAATATCTGCAGCAGTTGTCGGAGCTGGGGCAGAAGCTCTCGTTCCCCTGAGGCAGAGCAAAGCCGACCGAAGGAGAGAGAAAGACAGTGGACATCTCATCCAGGCTGTAACATAACTTCTGGGCTGATGCTTCTGTTCGGAGATCAACTCGGCGAGTCTGGCGTAGAAACATCTTGCACTTGGTCCCATCCCACCAGAGGTTGTGAACACTAGAGGAGTGAAACTGCCTTGATCAACGTTTTGAATTCTCTCCCCGTATGCCCTTCTCTTGTCGTTCTCGTTCCTCCTATGTGCAGCATCGAGAGCTAGGTTACGGTGACATGCGGCCATGGGATCAAAAAACCTGATGTCGAAGAAAGCTCGCTGTCCCCGCGTCCAGAATCCTCGAGTGCTGACGTCCACACGGGCTTCGTTAGATGTGTTTAAAGTCCTGTGTTGGAAGATCTCGCCAGCCAATGAAAGGAGGATCGGTTCTGCCATGACGTCCGGCAGATTTCCTTCAACATATTTGCTGTGAGATCCCTTACCTCGTCATGCCTCATGCATATGAAGCCCCCCTTCTTGCACACCATGGCGTGATCGCCGTCATAGGAAGGGCCACACATGCATTGGGAGGGCAAACCTTCTACTGGCAGACCGTACCTTAGGGCAATGGCATCTGTAAATTCTTGTTTATTAAGACTGAAACCATTTGCCCTTATCGGTAACGTAGTTAACCAGTTCGAGGCGCCCTCCTCCTGGGCGATTGCTACTTTTTTTCAAATTTTCTGGAACCTGCAGCAATAGTTGCTGCAACTTATCATTTTGGCAGTGCTGTCGATCTGTCGTGATGGACCTACGAATCCTATTTACTTCGCTGGCATCCACTTCCCCTGTTGCATTCTGGGCTATTATGTGGTCCGTGAGGGCTGCCGTGAGTTTAAATGAATTTTGATGTTAAGTGGCAGCAATCTCCACTGGATTTGTTAGTCCCATTCCACCCAGTCTTGGTGGAAGTACAAGAAGTGCTCTTTCTGCTGGGGTTAAGTCAGGGTGTTTCACTACTTTGGGAATGAACTTGACACTGATAGCTTCTTCCAGAGGGCGGAGGAGGAGTCCGATATCAGGGTTAGTACGCATCAGGTAGTTCCAGCGATACTTGACTCCATGGGTGAATGCAGCAAAGGCTGCGTGTGGCTCTGTGTTAGCAATCTTGGACAGAGCTTGGATTTCACTAACCCACTCATTCATCTTTCCCGCTACGTACTCGGTCTTGAAGTCCGTAGTGCCAATTACTGCGCCTAGATGTCTTTGGCCGTCCTTAGTTATTTTGACCTCACTTCCGCCAAAAACCTCCAATGCCCGTTCATAATGTTCTGGCTTCACGATGAGGAAGGACTTGCTGGCGTTTGGGTGGTACCCTATTTGTGGACCTCGCGATGTTACCAAGTCCCACCAATTTTTGATGTCCTACTACTACTACTACTACTACTACTTTTTTTTTTTTTTTTTTTTTTTTTTTTTTTTAAATGGCCTCCAGCCTCCCCCAATAGCCACACCTTCGCCACCATTTATTTACCTTAATATTAAATATCCTAATACATAAGAAGCTATCCTATCTGTGTTAAATTAGTTGAGCCGCAGATCTATGCGGCATTCAGTGACTGTAGCCTCGTAGTCAATATCTGCAGCAGTTGTCGGATTAGGGGCAGAAGCTCTCGTTCCCCTGAGGCAGAGCAAAGCCGACCGAAGGAGAGAGAAGGACAGTCGACATCTCATCCAGGCTGTAACATAACTTCTGGGCTGCTGATTCTGTTCGGAGATCAACTCCGCGAGTCTGGCGTAGAAACATCTTGCACTTGGGCCCATCCCACCAGAGGTTGTGAACACTAGAAGAGTGAAGCTGCCTTGATCAACGTTTTGAATTCTCTCCCCATTTGTCCTTCTCTTGTCGTTCTCGTTCCTCCTATGTGCAGCATCGAGAGCTAGGTTACGGTGACAAGCGGCCATGGGATCAAAAACCTGATGTCAAAGAAAGCTCGCTGTCCCCGCGTCAAGAATCCTCGAGCACTGACGTCCACACGGGCTTCGTTAGATGTGTTTGAAGTCCTGTGTTGGAAGATCTCGCCATCCAGTGGAAGGAGGGTCGGTTCTATCATGACGTCCCGGCAGATTTCCTTCAACATATTTGCTGTGAGATCCCTTACCTCGTCATGCTTCATGCATATGAAGCCCCCCTTCTTGCAGACCATGGCGTGATCGCCATCATAGGAAGAGCCACACACGCATTGGGAGGGCAAACCATCTACTGGCCAACCATACCTTAGAGCAATGGCATCTGTAAATTCTTGTTTGTTAAGGCTGAAACCATTTGCCCTTATCGGTAACGTAGTTAACCAGTTCGAGGCGCCCACCTCCTGCGCTATAGCTACTTTTTTTGTCAAATTTTCTGGAACCTGCAGCAATAGTTGCTGCAACATGTCATTTTGGCAGTGCTGCCGATCTGTTGTAATGGACCTACGGATCTTATTTACTTCGCTGGTGTCCACTTCCCCTGTTGCATTCTGGGCTATTATGTGGTCAGTGAGGGCTGCCGTGAGCTTAAGGGAATTTTGATGTTCAGTGTCAGCAGTCTCCTCTGGATTAGTTAGTCCCATCCCTCCCAGTCTTGGTGGAAGTGCAAGAAGTGTTCTTTCTGCTGGGGTTAAGTCAGGGTGTTTCACTAGTTTGGGAATGAACTTGACACTGATAGCTTCTTCCAGAGGGTGGAGGAGGGGTCCGATCTCAGGGATGGTACGCATCAGGTAGTTCCAGCGATGCTTGACTCCATGGGTGAATGCTGCAAAGGCCGCATGTGGCTCTCTCTGTGTTAGCAATCCCCGATAGAGCTTGGATTTCGCTAACCCACTCATTCACCTTTCCCGCTATGTACTCGGTCTTGAAGTCCGTAGTGCCAATTACTGCGCCTAGATGTCTTTGGCCGTCCTTAGTTATTTTGACCTCACTTCCGCCAAAACCTCCTACTACTACTACTACTACTACTTTGCTGTCACTCGGAATGAGTATGACGATCATCAAGCTATGATGCAATGGTATGAGTTATTAAAGAATTCACCTTTGTTGGTGAGTTCTGAGGTGACTATAAGAGGCCGATACGGGACAGGCAGGGTCATCACAGAAGTTGCAAATGTGGGGAGCTACACCTAGTGCAGGAGGGGCGGCAACTGCTTCTTTCCGGCGTTGGCGCTTGTCTGCCTCGTTATACAGCTGGGCTAACTCGAAAGTATTGACACCTTCTCGTGTAGTCCTCCTCCAAACGTTACGATGTGGAGTAATCGTCTCCCTGGTGAGGGGGTAGATTTGACACTTTTTCAGGTTTGTCTTAAGACTATCCTTACACCTCTTTAGTTGCCCGCCAGCATTACATTTACTATTCGTTAGGTGACTGTAAAGTAGCTGCTCGGGCGGTCAACTGTCGTCCATGCTGGTGACATGGCCAGTCCAGCGTAGTTGTTCATGGATAATCGTAGCCTCGATGCCTCTACAGTTGTCAACAAAAATACTAGCATTTGTTCTCTTGTCTTCCCAGCGAACTCGGAGGATGGAACGCAGACTACCTTGGTGAAAATTTTCAAGTGCCTTCATGTGCCTCCTGTATGTGACCCATATCTTGCTGCAATATAGCAGGGTGGGGAGGACCCCTGCTCGATATAAGCGTAACTTTGCAGATATTTTCAGCTCCCTGCAGCTGAAAACACGGTTTCTGAGTCGGCCAAAGTCTTGAGATGCACATCTGATCCAATGCTGATTCTCGTCGTCGATGTCCACGGTAGTGGACAGGTGGGTGCCAAGATACCGAAAGTGGGTAACATTAGAGAGGGCAGTACCATTAAGCTGGGTGGATGGTGGAAGTGTGACTGAACTAGGGTCAGGCTGAAGGAGAATCTGAGTCTTATGTAGATGCACCTCAAGGCAGAAGTGTGCATATGCATCTGCGTAGGTGTTCAGGATCTCCTGTAGGTCGCAATCAGTGTGAGCAACAAGGGTGAGGTCATTCGCATACTGGAGTTTAGTAATGGAAGCTCCCGACACCTTTGTTCCTGCATGGAGTCATCTTTTGTTGAAGAGACCCTTCATCCGGTACCGGATGTCCACCCCGCCCGCTAAATATGCGTTGGCACAAGTTTGGAAAGCTGCCAAGAAAATGGAAAAGAGAGTTCGTGCCAATATGCACCCATGTTTAACTCCAGTTTGGATGGGGAAAAACTCAAACTGGGTGCCACTGTGCAGGACACTGCCGTTCATGCCATCTTGGAGATTGCCTCATAATGGTGATGAATTTTGGTGGACAGCCTAAACGGCTGAGGGTCCACCAAAGGGCTTCCCTTTTGATCTAATTGAATGCATTGGTTAGGTAGATGAAAGCCAGGTACAGGTCACGACGCTGTTCTCTGCACTTTTCCTGTACCTGACGGGCAACAAAGATCATGTCGGTGGTACCATGTGATGGTCTAAAGTCACATTGAGATTCTGGGAGGAAGTTTTCTGCCTCAGAAAGAAGTCTGTTTTGGAGGACTCGGGCGATAATCTTGCCAGCTACGGACAGCAGCAAGATCCCGCTGTAGTTGCCACAATCTGACCGGTTTCCTTTTTCTTGTAAATATTGACGATGGAGACGTCTTCAAGAGCTTGGGGTATTTACTCCTTTTCCCATATATTCTCTAGGAGAGAGTGAAGACGGCTGGTCAGCAGAGGTCCTCCTGCTTTATACAGCTTGGCCGGGATTCCATCAGGCCCTAAGGCTTTGTTATTTTTCATCTGTTTAACGGCAATAGCTACCTCATCTAGGGATGGAGGATAGCTGAGGTGGGTCAACTCTGGATGCTGAGGCACCTGCTGGGTAGTCAGGACATACACATCGGTGTTTCGGTTGAGCAGTGAATGGTAGTGCTCTTTCCAGCATTGAAGGATGCCTTCATATTCTTTAATTATAGAGTTACCGTCGGATGAGTGGAGGGGGTTTGCCCCATGAGTGTGGTCCATAAAATGTTTTATTGGAATTAAAAAATTCGCGCATCTTATGATGATCTGCAATTTTTGTTTTTATTTGACTTATATCTAAGCCAGTCGTTCTTCAGTTTGCGAAGTTCCCGCTGAAGGTATCAACTTTGGTCTGAGATTGAGGGTTGTTCTGCCAATCAGTTAAAGCAGCATGTTTATCATCGAATAGTACATTGACTGCCAGGTCATTTTCATCAAACCAGTCCTGGTTTATTCTTACGATCTGGTCTAGGGTCTCTCTGCAGGTTTTTGTCATGACAGTGTCGAGAATATCCCATTTGGCACTCGGATTTGGGTTGTTTATTGTTAGGTTGCTTATCAGCCCATCTTCGAGCTGTTCACTGAAAGCATGTGATACCGTTGGATCTCCAGACGCTCAGTGTTAAAACCTCTTCTGGAATCATGCTGCCTTCGGTGTTTTGGGCCGACGTGAAATGAGAGCTTAGCTCTGATGAGTCAATGATCAGTGTCTCAGTGGTCTGAGCAACGCATGGCACTAGTGATGATGACATCTCGGCAAACTCTTTCTTTAACAATGATGTAGTCAATGGGATGCCAGTGTTTGGATCGTGGGTTTTTCCACAAACCCTTGAACTCGTCGGCGTGCCTACACAAGGTATTGGTGATAGTGAGGTTCTGTGCAGCACACTTGCTGAGGAGGAGTAGGCCGTTGTCCATTTCTCCCAATGGTTCCCTGCCAAATGTCAGTATCTCTGCCAACTCTGAAGTCACCAAAGAACATAACCTTATCTTCTCTGGGACTAGAGGTTCGCACTCTGTGGAGGTCGGCATAAAAGGCCTCCTTGTTAGCATCCTCTGCATCTAGTGTTGGAGTGTATGCACTGATGAAGAAGGCATGACGTGAGTGATTCAGTGGGACTCGGAGCATCATGAGGTACTCGTTAATTCCAATAGGCATTTCAGTTAGCCTGTGTAGGATACATTGGCGGATGGAAAACCCAATTCCATAAATGTGGTTTCTATCAGCAGCAGGCTTACCCTTCCAGAAGAAGGTATAGCCAGAGCCCCAATCTGTGAGTTGGCCCTCGTCTGGGAGCCGGGACTCTCTGATGGCTGTTATGTCGATCTTTTGCCACAAGGGTAGATCTTCTTTCAACACTCTCATTTGTGACAGTATCCAGAAGGGTCCTGACATTCCATGCAGCGACCATAAGAGGTTGTGTAGTGTGCTTTTGTTTGGATCTGTGATTTTGGATTGTGTTTTCGACCGCATAAGGATGAACTTACTGGGTGCGGTTGCCAAGCAAGGTTGGTTCCTCAGGCAGGCTATGTTTAGGGCACCTTTTCTAGCTCCCTTCCCATGTGCTCCTCGAAAGGGATGCGCAGTCGCACAGACAGGACCGGATTCCATTGCTGCCTAGATCCCAGTGCATAAACAACCATATTATCTGTCCCGCCCATATGCAGATTTGTGACTAGAGACTCCCGGCAGTCATCACTGCCTTTCCCTGTCGCCACTCGTACATCACCATAAAACTTTTGGGGGTATTGGAGTTTTGACGATGATAAGAGGTATGATGAGCTGGATGATGGCTGTGCGTGAGTTGATTTATGTGGTGAGGCAGGAGTGCAGGCTGCAATCACACATCTTGGCTCCACCCTTTCCTAATACAGTGGTGCAAGTGTTGCAACGACTGGGGAGAGGGAGGGTTGCAATGGACTGCCGATAGCCCAGTTTGTTTGGTTTCGCTTTAGTGGTCTGTCCATCATTCATTGCCTTCGTCCGCCGGTGTAGTCGTTGGGTTCCCATGGTGGTCACCTCTTCCACCACAGACAAACACACATAATGGTCACCCCTTGTGTACGAGAATGGCCAGCCTAAGGGCCACCAAGGCGTGAATTTGTATAAGGTGTAGAAGCTGTCGCCAACACAACAAACACACCCTGAGTTAACGAGTTGCATGATCCAGTGTCAGGGAATAGTCCGAGAAAACCGGATAACTCGTCGACTGCACTGGCGGAACACGATCCACAAATCGATTAACATCCTGGTTCCCAATTACTGCTGGGTACAGAAAGAAGTAAGCAGATAGTGAAATGGACTAAGAAAAACATTTAACTATTGGAAAAATAGACAAATTTCACATCCTTAATATAAAAATGTTATATGTTCTTGCGAAAAAAAAATTACCACCACTAATGATTAAACAGATACACAGACAGACAGACACATACGAACACCTTTTGGGTCTCTGTCAGTTGCCTATCTCCCCAGCTGAGATGTGAGACGGCGGAGTCACAAGTTCGATACAAAATAAAATTTTGTCTATTTCTTGTTGATGAGCCCAAATTCATTTAATTTTGTAGTTTAAAATCTAAATTTCGACGTGTGAGACTGTGCAGTGTGTATAATGTTTGATGGGTACCACGAACCTTATTGCTGGCATTTTCACAGTTGCTGTAATTGATTTATTTTGCTTTAAATAAGACACAAAAAAGATTCAATCAAACGAAATGTAAACAAAATTAAATCGGATCTTTACGTTTGGTTTTTGGTTGATTTATATTATCTGAAAGGTTAAATAGGTCAGTAGTTTTATCCCGAGGTTTATCATCAACATTATAGCCATATCTGCTCTCACCAGCTTATTCAGGTACACAAAAAACTTCCACCAAAGGAAATGAAGCGTTTTTAAGGGGAAATAAAGGAATTTTACACTTACTAAATAATTGAAGACTTATATTTACATTACGATATACATTACTATATATATTTCTTAATTGAAACTGAAACAATATTTAGCCGGGATAAACAGATGTCAAGTACTCAGCAACAGTATTGACTTAGCTGAGCAAAGTGAGACCCTGAGCCCTCCTTAGTGAACGTGTCTAGTTAAGGTAGAGTCTCAGTGTTAGTTTTGTCTCGTAACTGGAGATAAGTGAACGCGTCTAGTTGAGGTAGAGTCTCGGTGTTAATTTAGTCTCGTAACTGGTGTTAAATGAACGTATCTAGTTAAGGTAGAGTCTCAGTGCCATTTTGAAACCATTTTCGAACGGTGTCTTTGTTTCAGTTTAGTTCATACACTTTCACTTATGAGGAAAATTTATCAGATGAGTTTCTATGTATCCAGAATTAGGCTTTATTTTCCTCTATACTGTTATATTGATCACGCCAACACGACACTATGTTGGCTGTTACTGAGCATCTGGCAACTCTTATGTACGTAAGTTATCATTTAGAACTACATACATACATAAGTTTTCATTTAGAAATTAATAATATACTGTTTTCGCGTTATACATACTGTACAATGTACATGCATACATATTTTCAGCCACCGGCTGCAACTCTATTAATAAACCGTTTATTATTATTATTATTATTATTATTATTATTATTATTATTATTATTATTATTATTGCATACATATACTTTACAAACATGCAATCACCCAGAGACCTCATTTTTGGGTCTGGTAAACACAGCTGTGAGTGCTAGCTCCCAAATTTGGGATGTTTTCGACCCTATTACATTATCTGAAGGATATATAGACTTACCTACTTGTGTATAAGGACCTGGGGATAAGATAAGTATCGTCAAGCAACTTTGGTGTTGGGAACTTACTGTTTACCTTACGAAAATAACTGCTCGGGGTCCCATCACTCCTGGCTGGGTGTTGTGGGATGTCAACATTGCCCCATGGAAAGTGAATTTTCGCTTAAGAACTCTACATGGAAGAGTAAAGAGAAGATAGTATTAAACGAAGTTCTTGAAGACCTTGAGTTGAGGAGTAGTGATGAGTCTAATACGAGTGATGAAGCACAAGGGAAGTTCGAAAGTGAGAAAATACAGCTACAACAAGAGGTAGTGAAAAAGAAAGAAATTTCTAAAAGAATGAGGGAGACAAGCTGGCATGAGGACAGTGAAAGCAAAGAAGTGAGAGAGGAGAAGAGACAAAAACATCTAGGACAAAAAACGTGTGTGGGTGGTAATAATAATGGAAATAACAGAAAGGAGATAGTGGAGAATGGATCAAGAACAGAACAAAGTATGGAATTTGAAGGAAGCAGACAAGAACACACACAAGGTTGTGTTGGTCGTGTCAGGAAGAGATTAATTTTTCCACAGTCATGCCCGATGACCTTCCTTGAAAAATTAAAATGGGCAGTACAACTAGGACGGGAGCATCGCAGCTTTGAGCCTCTTTTGAAAGAAGGCACATACAAGCCTTATCTTACAGTGGGGACCATGGAGGCTGTGGAAATGTTGACAACTGGTGGGTACAAGGAATTACTGATGGTTTTGCCAGAGGAGAGCGACATACTACTTACAAAGGTTATAATCTTCAGGTACCCTGTAATACTAGATCCAGAATACTTATTGGATGACGAAAGATTTGTTTGGGTCAAGAGGCACTTAATAAGGGGCGAAGAGAGAAGCCAGGTTATTGCTCTAATGAGAGGAAAGGTTCCAGAGAAAGTGTTCATCACAGGAGCAGGGTATAGGAAGGTGGCACTATATGTGGAGGGACCAATAATGTGTCTCAAGTGTTGCAGATGGGGACATAAGGCCTGGAGCTGTCAACTGGACCCACGTTGTAGATTCTGTGGGAAGAGGCACGAATCTAGCAACTGTAAGGACAAGATCAAAGCAGGAGAGAAAGTGAAGCCTTGTTGTTGTAATTGTGGTAAAACTCACAATGCTAGTTCAGTTGCATGCGAGATGAGGCCACATATGAGAAGTGACCAACAAAGGAATTATTCAGAAAACACTGAAGAAGTACGCTGTGGTCTGACAGTGACAAGACAGCAGGAGAGCACACAGACAGTGGAGACAGTGATTCCTGAGAATGCCTGTCATGAAGATTCAAGAAGGATAAGGACTGCGCTTGCGGCCGGAAGAGTTGTTGATGCCAGGAACAAACAGAGTAATAAGCAAGTAGCAAGTGAGAGTAGTGGTGCAGCCCTCCAGGTTAGTGATAAAACTGAGCAAGAAATTCTGGGAGAAGAGGTGCGTAAGATGTTTCAGCTTTTGCAAAAGTTAGGTCAGAAAATAGAAGTGATAGAGAAAAGACTTGATACAGTGATAAAGAAAGGGAAAACAAAGCTGTGAATAATGTATAATTAGAAGGGAAAGAGGAAAGTGAAGAGCTCAAGCCTTTGAAAAATTCAGTGCTTAAAATAAGTATTAAAGGGAAGGAGAGGAAAATAATGGATTGTGTAGTGCAGGGAGCAACAACTGAAAGTTTTAAAAAGGTGTTGGTAAAGTGTAAAGATGCTGATAAAGAAAAACTTTTGAGGAAATGGGAATCTGTGCAGGAGGATTGGGCCTTCTTAAAGAATCTGATTGGAAAGGATATAAAATGTGTAAATATTAATCATGGATCTAGCTAGCCTTAAGATAATGTCCTGGAATGTTAATGGTCTACAAAATAGAGTGACAGATGTACATTACTTTATCCTTTAAAATAATATTGACATAATTACCCTTCAAGAGACTGGGGACAGGAAAGGCGACCTGCTTAAACTGTCTGGATATAAGGGATTTCATCTCTATTCGGGTGAAGGTATAAGAGGGGTCTCAACATACATTAAGAATTCCATACCAGCAGAACTAGTTGGAAGCCCGAGTAGAGTACAAGGAATAGAAAGTGTCTGTATAAAGTTATATTTGAAGGAAGGAGAATTGAACATAGCAAATTTGTATATTTCTGGAGGCTGTTTTGACCTCAACTTCTTACCAGATTGCATGTTTTTGGACTCAACTTTGGCTGTAGGAGATTTTAATGCTCGACATCCAAGACTTGAAACAATGGGGAAAATTAATAGTAATGGTATAAAATTTTGGCAATTTTTACAAGATCACCCAGATGCTTACTTGTTAGGAAATAGGGAAGTGACTCATATTAAAGGAGGAAGGTTAGACTATGCTTGCATGATAAGCAGTCAGGGAGTCCAGGGAGAATGTGAGATAATAAGAGAGCTAGTCAGTGACCATTTTGTTGTGTATGTTCAATTACCATTAGGGAAGAGACAGGTGAGATATAGGAGGAAGAGATTGAAACTAAACAAGGATGACACAGAAGTGTTTACACAAAATATAGAGAAATGGTACAGAAATTATACACCAGTCTGTATGGATAGCTTTTATAATGACTTAGTTGGGGAGATAGAAAGATATTTAACTAAGGCAACACAGAAAAAGATAAATGATAAGACACATGGGGCTAGGAAACACTGCTATACCAATGACAAAATGTTGAAGGGATGGACACAAATGTTAAGGGCAGCACATAAAGATTGGGTAAAGAATGGTAGAAGAGAAGAAGATAGGGAAATCTTCATGGATATGGCCAAAATATGTAGGCAGGCTAGGAGGAGGCAAGGGAGAAATATTGGCAAGACTTTGCACAGCACATTGGGGAGAGTAAAAATCTCAAAGAAATAAGGCAGGATATTAACAAAATTAGAGGAAAAAGGAGTAATTTTATTAGCCATCCTCATCCAGAGGAAGAAGCTAATAAACTGGTGACAAGTGGGCTAAAGCAGCTAGTGTTGCCTCCCTGCCTAACAGGACAATAGAAGCATTAGATGAGGGGCAAACTGAAAGAAGAAGATTTATTTCATCAGCTTTAAATATTTGTGATGTAACATGTGTAGATATTACTCAAGATGAGTTATTAAATGCTGTTAAAAAATGAAAATCTACAGCACCAGGCGAAGATGGTGTGACTTATGAAATTTTGAACTGCTTAGTTGGTATGGAAAATAGTCCATTATTAAATTTATTCAACATGAGCTATGCAGAGGGTAGATTACAAACAGAATGGAAGAAAGCGATAGTTATTCCTGTCCCTAAGGCAACTGGTGGATACAGGCCAGTGTCTTTAACATCTTGTTTTTCCAAGATGATGGAGAGAGTATTATTAAATAGGCTTGTATATATTGTGGGGGAAAATCTATCTTGTAATTTATTTGGTTTTTTGGGAAGGGAAATGTACTTCAGACTGTGTTATAAAATGTTTATCAAATGATGCAGACAGATGTAGAGTTTTTGTGGATTTACAAGGAGCATTTGATAAAGCTCACAGTGAAGTAGTTATGAATGAACTGGCTGCTCTAGGGGTATGAGGAAAGTTGTTACACTGGATAGGAGACTACTTGCATGGAAGGAGAATCTGTGTATGGTATCAGGGATGTTTGTCTGAGGAAAGAACACTTGAACTAGGCACTCCCCAAGGGGGAGTATTGAGTCCAATGTTATTTAATGTGTTAATGAACAAGATAGCCTCACACAAATATCCCAAAGGAGTTGTAACCATCATTTATGCAGATGACATCTTATTTCAAGGAAACTCTGTAAAAAATTTGCAGATTGCATTAAATAATTTTAGTGTTCTTTCTCAAAAGATGGGCTTAGTTATCAATGAAGAAAAAACCAAGTGTGAATGTAAAGGAAGAGGAACTGAATCCGTTTTTCTAAATGGAAAAATTGTTGAGAAAGTGTCAAAGTATAAATATTTAGGAATGTATATTGGCTTTACTAGTGAAAGTAAAGAGGCAGAAATATATCATGTCCTCACTCAATGTAGAACAAGATTACAGCCCTTGAAGGCTCTAGCATGTTGTGGTAAAGGTGCTGGGGTACCCATACTGAGAATGATGTATATTTCTACCATCAGATCACTTATAGACTATGCAGCACCTGTCCTCTCTTGTACTGGTGAAGGAAGGCTACGGAAGCTTGAGATCATGCAAAATGAAGCAATGAGAATAATTTTAGGGTGTCAAAAGAATGCAATGATTGAGATAATGAAAATGGAACTAGGGTTACGGAGCATTTCACAGAGGGTCAATGAAATTAATACAGTTGCAGCAGTTCGATTAATGAGAGGGAACAGTGGGGGTAAATTTGTACAAGATATAAATGATGGTCTAAAAAATAAAAGGACCTTCTGGAGGCAAGGCAAGAGAGGATACATGAATGGATTAGTAAATATTATTAAAAAATGTAATCTGGCAGACTGGTGTACAGCTGTTCAGAAAAGTTGTAAGAATCCACCCTGGGTAAGAACGAGAAGTAGAGTTAGACATAGTGCCTCTCACAATGAAGAAATCATTACATGAACCGGGACAGTTAAGGGCTTTATATGGGAATAAGATTAGTAATTTGCCTAAAATAAACACATTGCATGTATATTGTGACGGTTCAGTTATGTCAAGTGGCAGGGCAGGGTGCGGGATCCTTATAAGACAGTACACAGAACAAGGAAATGATGACATCAAAATTGGACTTCGGTTGAGCAGTTATATTTCATCACCACAAGCTGAGTTATATGCAATGTTAGTAGGATTGGAAAATGTTGTAAAGAGGTATAAAGATGCATATTTTTTTGTTGATAGTAAGGCAGCTTTGGATTCCTTGAACAGTGGGAGTCCAGTCTTTGAACACATTATTGGTTCATGTAGAAAATTAGTAAATACAATAAGGAAAAATGGCCATAATGTTCAATTTATATGGGTCCCTTCACATGTAGGCATTGGTCTTAATGAAGCAGAAGATATATAGCAAAAAGAGCCACGAAAAAGGCCGAGATCGACATAATATGTACTAAAACCTTGAAGCAATTAAGGAGCAAATTACGGAAAATACAATCAATAGAAGATAATTTCAAAAGGAATGAAATATACGAGAAAAGTGAAACAATGAAACATTACCATCATGTTCTCATGAACACAAAATTTACGTATGGGAAAGATAGGAGTAGGTGGAAAGATTCAGTGTATATGAGGTTAAGATTAGGATATAAATATTATTGGGAACTTGGAGCTGAGAGAAGTGAACAGGATAAAGAATGTAGAGTTTGTAGAACATCCAGATCCCATACCCTGCCACATTATATACTGGAATGCCCATCGCTTAATGTATATAGAAATGCCCATATATATAATGTCCCCATGCAAATCGAGTGGATGTTTTGAAATGGGGAAAATAGATGAAATATTAAAGAAATATAGAAATTTTGCATCTAGAATATAACTATGTACTATAACTAATTATATAAAATATTAGGGATTTATGTGAGTCCTGAGAGGGACATTCCTGGACTGGGGTGGGGATGACTTATATCACTTCATCCCTTTGAGATGTATTAATGTTTTTTGTATCTCAATAAACGTATCAATCAATCAATGCAATCACCCGATGACAACAATAACACTACTACAACTAATTTGCTGTCATTCCAAGCGTTACGATGTGGAGTAATCGACTCCCAGGTAAGGGGGTCGATTTGGCACTTTTTCAGGTTTGTCTCAAGATTATAATTATTCCTTTTCAGTTGCCCGCCGGCGTTATGTTTACCATTCGTTAGGTGACTGTAAAGTAGTTGCTTTGGCAGTCTCCTGTCGCCCATGCGGGTAACATGGCCAGTCCACGATGCTCCTACAGTTGGTGTCAGTCAGCAAGAATACTGGCATTTGTTCTCTTGTCTTCCCAGCGAACTCGGATGATGGAACGTAGACTACGTTGGTGAAAGTGTTCAAGTGCTTGAGGTGCCTCCTGTATGTGACCCATGTCTCGATGCTATATAGCAGGGTGGGGAGGACCACTGCTTGATATACGTGTAACTTTGTAGATAATTTCAGCTCCCTACAGCTGAAGACAAGGTTTCTGAGTCTGCCAAAGGCTTGAGATGCACATCTGATCCGATGCTGAATCTCTTCATCGATGTCCGCAGTAGTGGACAGGTGGGAGCCGAGATACCGAAAGTAGTACTGTTAAGCTGGTTGGATGGTGCAGGTGTGTCTGAACCAGTTGCAGGTTGAAAGTGAATATGAGACTTGCGTAAATTAACCTCAAAGCCGTAGTATGCATACACATCTGTGTAGGTGTACAGGATCTCCTGTAGGCCGCGCTCAGTGTGAGCAACAAGGGTGAGGTCGTCTGCATACCGAAGTTCAATAATGGAAGCTGCCGACACCTTTGTTCTTGCCTGGAGTCATCTTATGTTGAAAAGACTCAAATCCGGTGCTCGATGTCCACCCCGCCAGCTAAATTAGCACTGGCACGAGTAAGGAAGGCAGCCAAGAAAATGGAAAAAGAGAGTTGGTGCTACTACATACCATTGTTTAACCCACGTTTGGATTGGGAAGAACTCAGACTGGGTGCTATTGTGCAGGACCCTGCCTTTTGTACCATCGTGGAATTGCCTCACAATGGCGATGAATTTTTGGGGCAGCCAAAGCGGTTGAGGGTCCACCAGAGGGCTTCCCTGTTGACCGAGTCAAAGTCCTTGGTTAGGTCGATGAAACCCATGTACAGGTCACGACTCTGTTCTTTGCACTTTTCTTGTATTTGGCGGGCAGCAAAGATCATATCAGTGGTGCCACGTGATAGTCTAAAGCCACATTGAGATTCTGGGAGGAAGTTTTCAGCCTCAGGAAGAAGTCTGTTTAGGAGGAATTGGGCAATCACCTCTCTCGCTACGGACAGCAGCGAGATCCTGCGGTAGTTGCCACACCCTGACCGGTCTCCCTTGTTCTTATAAATATTGACGATGGAGACGTCTTTAAGAATTTGGGGATTTCCTCCATTTTTCCCATATATTCTCCAGGAGAGAGTGGAGACGGTTGGTAAGCAGAGATCCTCCTGCTGGGATTCCATCAGGCCCTGACGCGTTGTTATTTTTTATCTGTTTGATGGCAGTATAGCTACCTCATCCAGGGATGAAGGATAGGTGACATGGGTCAGCTCTGGATGCTGAGGGACGTGCTGGATAGTCAGGACATGCACATCAGTGTTATGGTTGAGCAGTGAATGGTAGTGCTCTTTCCAGCCCTGAAGGAGGCCTTCATTGTCTTAAATTATGGAGTTCCCGTCGGATGAGCGGAGGGGGTTTGTGCCACGAGTGATTGGCCCATAAAATGTTTTGGTGGGATTAAAAAATTCACGCATATTGTGTTGATCTGCAATTTTTTTTTGTTTCACATGTTTTATTTTTAAACCTGCCATTCTTTAGATTACGAAGATCCCACGGAGTCACAGCTTTCTTCTTGCTGAAGGTATCAGCTTTGGTCTGAGATTGAGGGTTGTTCTGCCAGTCAGTTAAAGCAGCACGTTTATCATTGATGAGTCTATTGTTTGCCGGGTCATTTTCATCAAACCAGTCCGGGTGTATTCTTTCGATCTGGTCGAGGGTCTCTGCAGGTTTTTGTAATGACAGTGTTGAGAATATCCCATTCGGCACTGGGATTTGGGTTGTTCGTTGTTTGGTTGTTTATCAGCCAACGTTCGAGTTGCTCTCTGAAAGCATGTGCTACTGCTGGATGCTGCAGAGTCTGGAGTCCAGATGCTAAGTGTTACAACCCCTTTTAGAGACTTGCTGCCTTCGCCTTTTTGGATCGACGTGAAGTGAGAGCTTGGCTGACAAGCCGAGGATCGGTGTCGCAGTAGTCTGAGCCACACATGGTACGGGTGATGAGGACATCTGGGCGATCTCTTTCTCTGACAATGATGAGGTCAAAGAGATGCCAATGTTTGGATCGTGGGTGTTGTCACGAACCCTTGAACTTGTCGGCCTGCCTAAACAAGGTATTGGTAATAGTGAGTTTGTGTGCAGCACACTTGATGAGGAGGAGTAGGCCGTTGGGATTACACTTGCCTAGTCCATTTCTCCCTATGGTTCCCTGCCAAATGTCAGCATCTCTGTCAACTCTGGCATTGAAGACACCAAGGGGCACAACCTTATCTTCACTGAAGATAGAGTTTGGCACTTTGTCGAGGTCGGCGTAAATGACCTCCTTGATGTCATCTTCTGCATCCATTGTTGGGGGTACATACGCGGATAAAAAAAGCATGACGTGAGTAATTCAGTGGGACTCGGAGCGTCATGAGGTGCTTGCTGATCCCAATAGGCATTTCAGTTAGCCTGTGTATGATGCTTTGGGGGATGGCAAAGCCAACTCCATAAATGCGGTTTCTCTCCTCAGCACGATTACCCTTCCAGAAGATGGTTGACCCTCGCTTGTGGAGCAGGGACTCTCTAATGGCTGCTTTGTCGATGTTATACCTAGCCAGCTCTTTGGCCACAAGGGCGGGTCTTCTTTCAGGACGCACATTTGTGCCAGCATCCAGAAGGGTGCTGACATTCCATGCAATGACCATAAGAGGTTGTATAGTTGTTTTTGTTTGGTTCTGTGATTTTGATTGTGTTTTCGACCGCATAAGGATGACTTTACACACACAGGCATATAGATACACACAAGCACACATATGTAAACACAGACAGATATACACACACACACACACACACTGAATAACCCAGATGTGCGCTACACATCAGCTAAGAGCCAACACACCTGTATCTCATTAACCTTACCTAACCTTACGCAGCCAGTAACCTGTACAGATGTTCCTCACCTCCTCTAATGAACGAAATAGTTATTATTTTTAAGTTATCAATCACACAAGTGTTTTAGGTGCCAGTAATTTCAGGTAACTTTGATTAAAGGAATTTCATCTCAGTTGATTTTAAGTAATGTTAGTTTTTCCCGTTTTCGGTAAGTGACTTTAAATTTGAAACAGGTGTCAGGTTTTAGGAGTTTTTTAAAGTATTTGACTTAAGGTTTGGAATAGCTGTATGGGGATTAACTTTTTTGTCACACCAGTTAAACCAGTATGTCATTTTTAAGTGTTAAAACAGGTTTATCGAGCCAGAGTGTAAATTGTTTGAAAAAGTTTATAAATATATATTCGAGTCACTTGGTCCACACACACTCAATGACCACAACCGCTACAGGTCCCTTCGCAACCGAGTCATCCGTGAAATACGCACTGCAAAGGAGTCTCACTACCCAACCAAATTGCAACACCTGAAGCAGACCAACATCAGTCAGTGGTATGGTAAACTTAAAGAACTCTGTGGACTAAACAATAAGACACACCCCCTCCCCTTCCTTAGCCATCTCACTAATGTTGACGC
This sequence comes from Homarus gammarus, assembly GCA_958450375.1. NCBI lineage: Eukaryota > Metazoa > Arthropoda > Malacostraca > Decapoda > Nephropidae > Homarus > Homarus gammarus. The sequence continues at coordinate 982,946 of CAUDMG010003284.1, forward strand.
AGCTGAGCAATCAAATAACCATTTCGCTACTATATGCCAGACGTTCCCCCGGCTTGACACAACCACTCTCCCTGCTTACCTACCAGCCCCCCTTCCCACTGACTTAGTAGAAGAATTTGAAGTAGCAAAACGTCTGGACAAACTGAAGTTAAAACGCTCCACCGCCCCCATTGAGGAGGGGCTCGCAACACGTGTTTAGGTATGAGCAGCGTACCTCGTTTCTTGAAGGCTCAGGACGTCAACATACTCAGCACTCCCCAGAATGTCCTCTCCTAGTCATCATTATACACATAATTTGTGCTCCCTCAGTTCTTATTATACGTATAATATACACTCCCTTTGAATTAATTACTCTTCCCAAAACCTACTATTATAAACCTAACCTAACCTAACCTAACTTAACCTAACCTAACCCCTTATGCTCTCCTCCTCCCATACCTCCAGGAATTATGATAGTGTGAAGGGGTGGAACAACGTATTTTCAAACATTCCAGAAAAGACCACACTACATTCCTATATATCATCTCATAAAACAAAACATTTACTGTCTAAATACTGAAATGTTGATCAATCACCCTTACCCTATTGAGAAGCTCAATATGGCATATATCGATAAGTTTGTCACAGTCATCCCTGGTAACGCTTAACTATTTTACCTTTATGATATAATCTTGGATCATATCTTTTTGTAACTCACCTTTGGCTCACTGGTACCTGCTTTTACATATAACTACTCCGGGATTTGAGGAGTATCACGCATCGGCAGGTGATGGTGGTGCTGTAGACCAACATCACCCTGGCGTTCAGTCCTCTACGGAAGTCATAGCAGCTACGTGAGCCGATAACTGCTGAAGTAAGTGTTGAACTTTTTCCACCTGTTTTTACGTCTTGATGTGACGTTTCTCATAATTTACGCTAGGGATTTGTATTAGGTTTCGTTCACAATTTCTGTTCTGGTCCACTTGTTGCCAATGTTTTTCCATACAGAAAGTTGTGTTTCTCATAATGTTTAATTGTGATGGACTTAAGTTGTTAAGAACTTAAGTTGTTGAAGGCTGACGATACAGTATACACGGGGCTCACATCCTAGGACCTGTCAACGGCCAAGAATTATCTTAATTCATCATCTAAGTCTTCTTCATCGTCATTGTTGGGTCTTACACCGTGCGTCCACCTCACCTCAGTGGTAGTCTTGAAAGTCTCTATGAGCCTGGGACCCAACACCCATGTGATTATTAGTTCGGGTTAATATTCTCACTCTCATGTTTAAGTATGCTCCTTGAAACCCAATTTTTTTTATTTCATCCAACATTTTTTTTCTTCTAGTTCTTGATGTTTTGCTGCATGTGAAAGAATATTGTTGTTATACCGCACTAACTGCAGGCCATTATCGGTCAGCAGGCTAGATCTGTAACCCGTGTAACATGGTCACCTGTCTGTTATCATGGTCAGGGGTGTGAGTTTGTCTGGGAAATGCAGACCATGATGTTACTTTTGTGGGTGGAAGGTTGAGCCGTAGATGTCACACAGTCCCATAGTAATGTGGTTAGTATCCTTCACACTTTAGTCGGGTTTAATGCTAAGGTAATCTACTTTATGTGTCACTTTCATAAATCCTTTCCCACTGGGGTACTGCAGGCTAGTCAGAGCAACAGTGGCTCTCCCTCAACCTACTTGTGTTCTGCTTCTGCTATGGTTCTTCCTTTCCATAACGAAGCCAAATATATACGTTAAAGCTATCAGTGCATACAACACAGCGTCACACATCAGCTGCACGTTCGTCGTCTTTTTTTTTTTTTTTAGTTTAACAAATTTATTGGCAGAGCTTGTAGTACAGTTTGCCTATTCTGAGTAATTCAGTCAGGTCTTGACACTGAGGGTGGTATCACTTCTCACTGTCACGCAGGACAGAGGTTCACACACAAAGAAATACATCATATTCATTAACAACTATAAATGTATATAGGTCAGGTTCAAATGGATAATGTCACTGTTCACTGCCATGCAGGACAGAGGTTCGTACACAAAGAGTTGCATCATATTCATTGACAGTACATATACATATATGTAAACACACACACACACATATACATACATATACGTATATACATGCACATATACATGTACACGTACATATACATGCACACACGCACACATACATACATATACGTCGGTCAGATTCATGTGGGTAATGTCACTTTTCACTGCCATACAGGACAGAGGTTCGTACACAAAGAATGCATCATATTCATTGACACTATATATAGGTCAGATTCATGTGGGTAATGCCACTGTTCACTGCCACGCAGGACAGAGGTTCGTACACAAAAAAGGAAATACATCACATTCTCCAGCAGCATATATAGGTCAGTGGATCACATACATTGGAGTCATATTCTAATTGAAGACTAATCAGTGTGGGCTAGCAAATTTGGGATAAACAGCAAGAATGTCCTCAAGCACACCTGATTCAATGAAGTAATTACATAGTTCAAGATACAGTAAGTCAGGTGGCCTGAAGTCTTTGACAGTGTCACATTCAATAATATAGTGTTCAAGTGTATGCTTCAAAGGTTTATCACAAAGTTTACATGCTGAGTGTTCCGGTATGGGTACAGCGTTACTAACTTGCCAGATGTGTCTGTATCCTAGCCTAATTCTGGCCACGACTACATCACATTGTCTGGTTCTGTCCTTATGCTGGCCATACCGGTCCCTCTTGTTACAAAATTTGTCATATTTACTAATGCTACAACTGTCAGGTCTCTCTGCATTTCTCACTTCATCTAGATCAGAGTTCATGATTCTGACTTGAATGTTTTTAATTACAGCATTGGACAGACCAAGGTCGCGGTCAACATTTTCTTTCTTACATGCCTCATTGGCCAGTCTATCAACATGGTCATGATACCTGATTCCAACATGGGACGGAATCCACACAAATTCGATACGAAAGTTGTTCTCATTGGCAGTTATCACATTCCTTTTAATATCACATGCAACTTTGGACATAGAGCCTGACGGGCTGTTCATTGATTTCAAAGCACTTTGAGAGTCACAGAATATCACCCCACCTCCATTTTCTTTGAGGCAGTCTGTGGCTAAGTAGATTCCAGTTAGTTCAGTTTGTGTTGTGCTGGCCCAGTTGTTCAGCCTTTGTTTGTTTGACACTATCATCTCTTTTTCTTTATATATTACAATTGCACAGCCTGTTCTACCTGTGTTTGTCTGCACAGAACCATCAGTAAAAGCATAACATTCACTTGATTTAATACTCTCTATGTGTCTGTTAATAGTTTCTAGTGTGACACATCTCACCACATCGGTGTTTAACATTTGCTTACTACCAACAGGAGTGTAATTAATAGGAACTGATATGTCCAGCCAAGGAGGAATGGCATTAATAGGTTCGTCTGGGGTGATTGGGACATTCAGTTTCAGGAGATCTGCAACACTTTTATGAAGCCACGCCCCAAAGAGAGTCTTTTGTGAAAGGTTGGCGAGATGGTCGGGATTACTTAGATAGAACATCAACTCAGTTTGAGTTGTAGTTTGAGAACTATTGTTCTTCAAAACTTTGACACAAAACATGGTATTAAGTAGGGCTATCCTCTCAGATAGGGAGGGCAGTCCGAGCTCTTTCCTCATGTTTACAATTCTGGTTGATTTTGGGCAACCTAGGATGATGCGCATGGCTTCATTTTGCACTACCTCAAGGCTGTTGAGTTGTTTAGGCGGAATAGTCACAAGATGGAGAGCATGATAGTCAACTACAGAACGAATGAAGTGAAGATAGAAAGCACGAGCATAGGTGATGTTAATTCCATAGCCCTTGCCAACAAGGGTTCTGAGGGGTTTAATGCGCTGCATTAGTTTGTCACGAAGGTTGCTGACAAAGTTTGCATCATTCACACAAATTCCAAGATATTTGTAGGAGCTACATAGTTCCAAGGGCATGCTGTTAATGTTATAGTCAAGAGGCAGAGGGTGAGCAGGACGAGGATTGAGGACCCTCGTCTTGTCAACAGATATTATGAGACCGCATTCAACAGTTCTCCGAGCAAATACATCCAGCAAGGCTTGGAGCCTGAGTTTGGTTTGTGTCATAATGCAGATATCATCAGCATAGCATATTACGGCTTCGTTTGGCTGAACTGGAATGTCAGCAATAAGCTTGTGCATCAGTATATTAAAGAGCATAGGACTTAACACTCCTCCCTGAGGCGTGCCCAGCTCAAATGATCTCATTCTGGTACTTTTAACTCCCCTAAACAGAACTCTGGCATACCTGTTGGACAGATAACCCTTTATCCATGTCAGGAGGTTACCTTGTATGCCAAAATTAGCTAGTTGCTCAAGTATAATGTCTCTATTAGCTACATCAAAGGCTGATTTAAGGTCTATGAAGGCTGTTTGTGTCTTATCTTTTTAGTGAACAAGATATTCTGCAAAGCACGTCTGTGTGCTACGCCCGGGCATGAACCCATACAGATTAGGGGCAAGTTTGTCTTTGACTTGAAACATGAGACGGTTTAGAACAACTCTTTCAAGGACTTTACACATACAGGATGTAAGTGAAATTGGCCTGAAGTTTGGAGAATTAGCTTTAGGGATTGGAACTATGTTTCCATGAGTCCATGTCTTAGGCAGAATACCCTGTGTGAGGCTCATTTGATACAGGTCAAGCAGTGGATGGTTAGGGATCTCATTCAACAATCTCAGGGTGTTATAGGTTATGCCATCCTCACCAGGAGAGGATGACTCGCCTTTCATTAGTGCTGTTGTTAGTTCGTGGTGCGTTATAGGAAACTGGTCGGTAAGGTCTGGTGAGGAACAGGCTATTTCAATATTGAAACCCCTATTAATGTGTGAGGTGTTAAGATATTGTTGTATGTCAGGAGGCAGGGAAGTGATTCGTGACACACGAGACCATTGGTCTAATAGCATGTCAGCATATTCTGCAGGGCTGTGATGAAGCTGGACTGGGGTGGGTGACTTGGTAATGGCTCTAATTTTCTTCCACATTTCTGCTAGAGTGGTTGTTCTATTAATCCCCTGTAAGAATTGTTCCCAATAGGTGTTTCTCACCTGACCTTTGAGTTCACGAAATTCTCTGTTAGCTTTGAGGAATGCCAAAAGGTTATCACTAGTTTTATTTTGCTTATAAGTGTTGGCAAGCTGTTTTACATTCTCTCCTTCTTTGGTGAGGATGGGGTCATGTGTCCACAGAGGTGGTTTAGTGCTGCCCCCCTTCCTCCTTGACTTAACCCAGGTGGTATAATATGTGGTAATGACATTTACAAGATCACAGCAAAATTCATCCACTGACCCAGGTGTATATCCAGCATACCATCTGTGGATGTAGGCCTTGAAGTGCAGTTTAAGATTATCTGGGATATTAATTCTGAGCTTAGGATGGGGTTCACACTTGACATCAGCAACAGTGTATTCAGTAAGTATTGCATAATGATCACTGACAAGGTAGTCTGAGATGACCTTAGCCTTGACATTACTGTCTACTAGATTATACCCAATCACATAATCAAGTCTGCCCCCCCATCAGATGTGTCACTTTGTCTGTGTCGTATACAGTGATATTATGATTATTGATGTAATTCACGAACACCCTCCCATTAGAGTTACACTGGACATCACTGAGGACAGTGTGACGAGAGTTAAAGTCACCCATACACAGCATAGCATTGTTACCTGATGGCTTTGGTAACACGTCCGCTCGCAGTTCATTACACCGAACATAGATGTTATACAGCGAAAATTGACTGTTTGCTGTCTTTACTGTAAATTGTTGATAGTGAATACTTTCATCATTGTGAGTTTTAATCCATTTACAGACCAGACCATTCTTTACATATGTGAGCAGGCCACTTCCTGCTCCACTATTATATGCTGTAAACCCAGCTATCCTGGGTGCAACTTTCTTCTGGGTGCTGGACGTGTAAGGTTCTTGTAAGCCAATTACATCAATGTCAAAAACTTTAACAAACCATTGTAGATCATTAATTCTGCGATTAACACTCCGGATGTTCCATGAAATGAACCTAAGCGTTCGTGTTACTTTTCCCACCTTGAATTTAACGTAGAGAGTCGCACGCTGGCTTCATAGATCAGCCTGACCAATAAGCTGACCAATTCAATTTCTGTACCTCTGGATTTCCTGAGAATGTTCTTCACAGCCCTTATTCCAGTAGGATTTTTATACGCGGGTTCCTTCATCAGTCCCGCGAGTTCCTCCTCCGTAAACAATGGAAAACTTACAGGGTCATGAACAGTCTTCAGACCTGGGACTATTAAAGAGACCACGCTGGCAGTCTGGGGCTCATTCTCCCCATCCATGCTACCATCACTATCAGTCTCGCTCTGGCTACTCACCCTCAAGTTGGCATCATTATGAGAGGAGGCACAAGCTCCTTCAGAAGCACCACTAACACTATCACTGTCATTGTACACTGGTACACTTACTTGGCAGGCTTTAACCTGACCTGCATTGGCTAACGAAGGAGAGTCACTGTGCCTGTTGACTTCAGGTGGTGGAGGCGATCCGGCCGCATTGGCATCATTGAGTGGTACTGCTATTGTGGATGGAGGCGACCTCCCAGGACAACTGGGGTGCAAGGCCGTCACACCCTCCTCCCTGGACCTGGGACACTGCCCCCTGGGTGGGGAGGTGTGGCTGTTGATTTCAGGTGCTGGAGGCGACCCCGCAGTGTTGCTGTTGGCATCACTGAGTGGGACCGCTTTTGTGGGTGGAGGCGGGCTCCCAGGGCAACCTGGATGCCAGGACGTCACACCCTCCTCCCTGCACCTGTAACACTGCCTCCTGGGTGGGGAGGTGTAGCTGTTGATTTCAGGTGCTGGAGGCGACCCCGCAGTGTTGCTGTTGGCATCACTGAGTGGGACCGCTTTTTTGGGTGGAGGCGGGCTCCCAGGGCAACCTGGATGCCAGGCCGTCACACCCTTCTTCCTGTATCTGGCACACTGGCACTCAAATGGGGAGTCCTGCTCTCTTCCGTCCTGAGAGGCACCTTCCTTGATGGGGCAGCTGCTTGTGCTATGCATTCCTGCGCAGTAGCTGCAGGTGGCTGGCTTGTGACAGTATTTCGCCACATGATTGACCCCAAAGCAGTTGTAGCACACCACAGGGGGAGGAATCCACCGACTGATGTTACTAGGGGTACCGTACGTGCTGCCAAAGAAGCTGTACTTTTCAGGAGGTGGTTCCTTCCTTTTCCAAACAATGATGATCCTACTAAGTTGTGCACCATCCTTATAGAGTCTTCTTGCACTGTGGATGCCCTGGAGTGACAGAGCTCTCTTGGGGGGAATACCCTTGGGGAATTGGGTGACAAGGTATTTCTTCATTTTTTGAGGTCGAACAGGTTCATCTCGCTTAATAAGCTGTATTGAGCCGACCTTACCATCAATGAAGCGTTGGATAGCTTCTGTCTCTTCTCGGCCTACATAGACAAAACGAGGGGTGTTACCTGGCACGACAACATTCAGCTTAGCCATGCCATAATCCTTATTCAGGGCAGTCAACCAATTAATCTTCATCAAATTGGTTGCGTTCTCGGGGAAGGCAAGGCGCATGTACTTAGCCCGGGGAGCAATGGGAGGGGGGGGGGGGGGATGCCCCTATTGGCTCTCCTCTGCTTCCTTCCCTGGGTCCTCATCTTGCGTTTCTGCTGACGTGTCTGAAACTTCTGAAAGCCAGCTTCAGTGTCGCTATGACTGTCCTCCTCATCTTCTTCATCAAGGACATAGGCAGAGCGCCGCCCAGCGATGACTCCTGCCATGGTTAGATTTAGATGGAATCTAGGTCATATACATACACTGGGGCACAGAGGCGACATGTGGGCCAGCGATGTCCTTGAGGCGTAAACCCTCTTATAGGACAAGGGAAGAGAGGAGCCTGACATCAACGGTGTGAGGGTAGGAGGGCCTCCTGGGAGCGGAGGGAGTGTGGTGTAAGGTAGCAGGTGTATTCTCAGTTTATAAGCACTTTTATTACACTTCACTTGTTCTTAATAGTAGCTCTGTTTTTCTGACGGCACAACACCTCAGACCATCCTCACTTGGTTCGTCGAGACCCTACATTAAGTGTCCGTTACTATGGTGGAGGTGGGGGTGGGGGCGAACGCATGGGCAGCACTCTCGGCCCCATAGGGGCGATAGTCTCGGGACCACCCCTGTCAAAGCAGGCCTAACGACACTGACCTTAGCGCCGAGCCTCCTCATTATCCCACCACTGACCCAGCAATGGGTCACCACTCACTTGGAGAACGCCGGTGAACGCACGGAATATTTACAATTTATGCCGTCGGGGATGAGAAGAAACCTTGGGTGGCAATGCTTAAGGTGACATCTACTGGACACAATGCCTTTCACTTGTAAACTTGTTGATGTCCCTCCTTCTTCTCTAGCTTTATTTTTCCACTTCCTTCTCAGCTTTCCACTCTCCCACTTATTATCCATCTTTGTTTTATATATTTACTTTACCAATCTATTACATTCCACTCAGTCTTTCCATACTGAACAAACTGGTCGTTTGTGTATCCAACACTTCCTTCACTTCCACAACACCTTTTTATATTCATATTTTGTTTTTTTGTTTTTGTATCAAGTTCAATCCACATATTGATGTCAGGAACATAATTTTCGCCTTTTTGAACTTATTCTCTCCCTTCTATCTGGAGTGCTTATGTAAACGCTTTGGATTAAGGACGTTCAGGTGCCGGGCAAGTTGAAGGGAATGATTGAAACCCGCCCTTTGACGCATTCAATATTTATTGATGTGATCAAAACCTGCAGAGGAGAAGGCGTTCATAATATTACATGGTGAACCATCTGATACGTAATTAGTTAGTCTCACACAATTTTATCTTAATTACAATTTATTAAACATACTGACATAACACAAATTCATAACTCTATTAATCTTAGCTCTGCTTCACTCAGCATTGTCTTATTCTTCCAGATAAGGCAGAAACGAGTAGGCGTAATTAGTCAACAAGATTTCAGTACTGAGGGGTATGTCATCACTTAGGCTGTACTTACAAGTGCGGGTCAAAGCAGATAGGTATGGTGTTCCAAGAGACAATAGTACTGCATAAATTGTCCCAGCACAAATTCTCGGACAGAATTGTGAGTCGGTGTTCACCAGTGCGAGCAGAGGGCTGGTCTTCACAGCATCACTAGAGAAGGCGATCTGTCTCATGGTATGGCGGGGCGGGCAGCACCGCCATCAGTCGAAGACAGTCCACTCAACAGCACTCAGCAGAACCAGGACTTTTCTGTAAACACTTCTACCTCTGGCGAGGTCACAGGTCGAAAGACTTTATGGTAGCACACGCCAGAACTGTAGCTGAAGCTAGAGGCGATAACACATGTACAGATAATAAAAAAAGTAATTAGACCTCACGGTCCAGTGGAAACTAAAATGAGCATAGCATTAGACGACTTGGTGTCTGTCTGTCTGTTTGTCTCTCTGTTCTGGGCAGCCGAAACGGCACAATCGTTTTTCATCAAACTTACTGGAAAAATCGCAAAAAAATCGTAGAGTGGAACAAACCTGGCCCCATGTCGATAGTTTCTTTAGGAAGGCATTAATTAACCATTATATTTACGATGGAAAACGATGCAAGTCTACGGACTTGGCTCACCCTAATTAACCATGCAAGTCTATGGACTTGCGCACCCTCATTCGATGAACGCTAGCCAATCACGAGCGTTCAAACTTTCACTGAGCACGAAGGTGCCCGCAATCACTTGTCTTTTACTATAGGACATCCTTCCTCATACACTCTACTGTTCTGTTGTGATAAAACTTTAGATATCCCCCATCATGGAATAGCTGTACTCTTGTGTCAAAACCAAGGCGGTATAACCTGATATTTTTCGTCCTATGCCACGGACTATAAGACCCGTATGAGGATGACTCTCAGCGCACTGTTAAACAGAATGAGAGGACACATGTTCCCGAAACTAAATATTTTCCCTTAGGCAAATTTGTATATAACTGCATCATTAATTCCGAGGTTTACTGAATATGGAGACGGGAGGCAGAATACTCTGCATTTCTTTACTCATAAGATACATTGCCGTTGCTAGCAGAAAGCTAGTGTTGTAGGAACTACCTGAAATGGATATTGTCCTTGGGTTACACTGGATTCGTGCTTTTTTTTTTCAATAACACAAAACTTGTTGCATTATTATCAGAGTGAATTAGTAAAAATATGCAACATGGCATTTCCTGAGGTGGGTTGCTACATCACTGTTGTTAAGAAACGCTCCTCATATCAACTCCAGGAAGTCAAGATATGACAATTAGCGACGCAGGCTCTATTTTGGGTAATATTTCACTTATTGCCACAATTCTAGGACACTTTTCTTCAATGGCATTCCTGGCGCAAATTACGTTTAAGTGAGATATCTAAAATTTTATTATGTACTAGCAGAATCACCGCCCTCCGGGTGGTTCATCCGCTAGGCCACGGTAGGACGCCACCCTCCGGGAGGCTCCACAATGTCTCACTGTTCAGACCCCAAAACTTCTTCTTCCATCAATAGTTCATTAACGGTGTATGTAAGTTCCACCATGTTTTTCACTACAACGGTACAGCAAAGAATATTTTTTTAGCACTAAACTGTTGTTATTTTATTGTCTAATCATCACTTCATATAACACCACCCATCATCACTACACATAACACCATCCATCATCACTATATAAAACACCACCCATCATCACTACATATAACAATATCCATCATCACTACATATAAAATCATCCATCATCACTACATATAACACCATCCATCATCACTACATATAACACCAATCATCACAACATGTAACATCATCCATCATCACTACATATGACATCATCCATCATCACTACATATAACACCAATCATCACAACATATAACATCATCCATCTTCACTACATATAACACCATCCATCATCACAACATATAACACCATCCATCATCACTACATATAACACCATCCATCATCACTACAGATCGGTAAAGTAGTGTCCGAGATTCTCGTACTGACACACATACACACAAACAGACACACCCTGGACCTAATGCATGGGACCAGGGAACGCTACCGACCATACCACAAGAGCACTAAAAGCAGTTCTAGACTATGTGATATTTCACACAAAGCCTGTTCATCGGGCTGATGGCACCGTGAACCTCTAATTGGAAACCGCCCATGCTGCTTATGTGGCTGTCAGTAGCATTTTACCCAATCTAGATGTATGATAGTTATTTTGTGGGTCCCTTATTTTTGACCTGACCTGACCTGTCACGTCAACCCCCTTCTCTTAAGCGCCTCTACATGTGTGTTGGTGTGGGTATTAGTGGATGACATCATTATGACCTGACCTCATGTTTTTAAGGTCACCCTGTATATTTAAGCCTCTCTCTGTCCATGTAATCCAGTTGTCTCTGAAGATGTCTTGAATAAAGACGAAAGCTAAGGTGCTCTGTTGTTTCCTTTTCCCGTGTGATTTTATCAAGATATAAAAAAAAATATATATATATATATATATATATGCAAGTAAATCACTGTAGGTGCGCGTGATCTAGGTATATGCTGATAACCACCAGGAAAGAAGAAAACACGAAGTTCCCAAGCGCTTTCGTGTAATTCACATCTTCAGGGGTGAGTACAGACTAGATAGAGTAATGCAAAACAAGATGAATATATACAGAGGAGGGTGAGACCAGGTCCACAATGGTCAGGTAATGACCCTACTAATCTTTAAATGGCACACAACGGTTGGTGGTTGGGTCAGATGGGACAGTGACCCGCCCTCTCACCTGATCACAAATCTTCTTAATTACAAAGTTGTCCAGCTTGTACATGCCGTTACTCAAATTCATGTTGAATGCTTCGGTATGTTTAATAAGACTAGATTCTATGATGTTCCTACTATCAATTGAATTACATGGTAATATTGAGGAGGCATTATCCCAGTCAATGCAATGCTTGTTATCCCTCAAATGAACAAACAGAGCATTGGATTCCTGGCCTGTCCTAACACTGTATTTGTGTTGTTTAATTCTAGTTACAAGATCTTTACCTGTCTGGCCTTAGTAAAACATATTACATTCCTTGCAAGGAACTTTATAAATGCAACCAATTGTGTTGTGTGCCCTCGGCTATGGTTTAAGTTTTGATGGTTCCAACAAGGGAGTCGACAGTGTTGACATAGCCAGAGCATTTTGCAATTTGGAGAAATTCAGTAATTTGACAAGTGAAGAAGTGAACATGTGTAAAGGTGTTGTGTATGCATCTATGTCCAAGCCTTGTGTTTCAAACTGTCCAGAAAGATTCACCAAAGCACTCCAAGCCCTTAAGAAAAATAAGGATCTACATGTCACTAAAGCAGATAAAGCCAACACAGTAGTGATTTTAAACAAAGATGACTATATCTCAAAAATGAATGACCTTTTATGTGACACTACAACATATTCTAAACTCATAAATAATCCTCTCAACACTGTCAACACCCAGTTCAACAAAAAACTTAAGTCCCTATTGAGAGGCAAAGCTACTCTCATTAAACATCTTACTTCAACGTCCCCTCCACTGCCTTACATGTACGGTTTAATCAAGACCCACAAGCCCAATAACCCAGCAAGACCCATCATTAGCTCTGTTGGGTCAATCTCTTATAAACTATCTAAATGGTTAGTTTCTTTACTAAACCCCCTAGTTGGCAACATTTCTAACTCCAATATCAAGAATAATATGGATCTGGTTGATAAACTCAATAACTTGCACATTAATCATGATTTTAAACTGGTCAGCTTTGATGTAACGTCACTTTTTACAAAGGTCCCAGTTGATGATTTACTAGAGTTCCTCATAGATTCCCTGGATAACATTTCACTGCCCGTCTCGAAAGACGACTTCATCGAACTCATCAAACTATGTATTAAGGATTGCAAATTCGAATTCAATGGGGAATATTATGCTCAAAAATTTGGTATGGCAATGGGTAATCCACTCTCACCTGTATTAAGCAACCTATATATGGAATTCTTTGAAAAGAAACTATTAAGTAATATTTTACCACCCTCAGCAGTCTGGTTTAGATATGTTGATGATGTATTATGTCTCTGGCCATGTAATGAGGACCTAAAAGTTTTTCTACCACAACTTAACAACTTAGCCCCCTCGATCAAATTCACTGTGGAATTAGAGCAAGACTGTAAATTGCCATTCCTAGACTGTCTGATACACAGAATAGGTAACACTTTTAAGTTCAGTGTTTATAGAAAACCAACCAATGTGTGTTCATACATTCATTATTATTCTGCCCACCATAATAAAGTCAAACAGTCAGTATTTACAACAATGTTTTTACGTGCCTTGAGAATTTGCAGTCCGGAATTCATCGATGAGGAATACAAATATATATATAATATTGGCTCAAACCTTAAATACCCTAGATCTTTCATAGACAAATGCTTAAACATTACAAAGAAAACTTTTTATAGAACTGATCCCAAGCCCACCCATAACCATAAGAATATCTTAATATTACCATTTCACAAAAATTTCTCACACATTCCGGCACAGCTAAAATCTTGGAACGTCAATGTGGTATTTAAAAACTCATGCACTGTTAAACAAATGTTAATCAAGAACTCCCCCAACAACACAATTGGTTGCATTTATAAAGTTCCTTGCAAGGAATGTAATATGTTTTACTTAGGCCAGACAGGTAAAGATCTTGTAACTAGAATTAAACAACACAAATACAGTGTTAGGACAGGCCAGGAATCCAATGCTCTGTTTGTTCATTTGAGGGATAACAAGCATTGCATTGACTGGGATAATGCCTCCTCAATATTACCATGTAATTCAATTGATAGTAGGAACATCATAGAATCTAGTCTTATTAAACATACCGAAGCATTCAACATGAATTTGAGTAACGGCATGTACAAGCTGGACAACTTTGTAATTAAGAAGATTTGTGATCAGGTGAGAGGGCGGGTCACTGTCCCATCTGACCCAACCACCAACCGTTGTGTGCCATTTAAAGATTAGTAGGGTCATTACCTGACCATTGTGGACCTGGTCTCACCCTCCTCTGTATATATTCATCTTGTTTTGCATTACTCTATCTAGTCTGTACTCACCCCTGAAGATGTGAATTACACGAAAGCGCTTGGGAACTTCGTGTTTTCTTCTTTCCTGGTGGTTATCAGCATGTATATATATATATATATATATATATATATATATATATATATATATATATATATATATATATATATATATATATATATATATATATATATATATATATATACTTCATTTTTAGTCCATATAACAAGCGGACTTTGAACATATAATCACCAACCTCACCAGCCAGGACTCGAACCCTCGACCTACTGTGTGGGACCACATAAGGTTCACGGCGCCATCAGCTCGATGAACAGGCTTTGTGTGAAAAAAAACATAGTCTAGAACTGCTTTTAGTGTCTTTGTGGCATGGTCGGTAACATTCTCTGGTCCCACACAGTAGGTCGAGGGTTCGAGTCCTGGCTGGTGAGGTTGTTGATTATATATATATATATACATATATATATATTTATATATATATATATATATATATATATATATATACAGTATATATATATATATATATATTTTTATATCTTGATAAAATCACACGGGAAAAGGAAACAACAGAGCACCTTAGCTTTCGTCTTTATTCAAGACATCTTCAGAGACAACTGGATTACATGGACAGAGAGAGGCTTAAATATACAGGGTGACCTTAAAAACATGAGGTCAGGTCATAATGATGTCATCCACTAATATATATATATATATATATATATATATATATATATATATATATATATATATATATATATATATATATATATATATATCACTCAGAAATATCCTAGGCTGTCCCATGAGAACTAAAGTACTTAATATGGGGAAAGAACTAGATATACCCAGTGTCAAATATAGAATAATTGAAGTCAACCTGATGATAACCCTGAGATTCATGCGTGGTGATCCTGATAACATTGTTTCCTTAACATTGCTAGAATGTATGAACCATGGGACTGATGAATCTAAATGGATCCAAACTACAGTTACACATATGGAGATGTTTGAACTAGACAACCTGTACAAAGTTGAGACACAACATTTCTTCCTTCCTCACTGGCGGACAGTTCCCTTCGATATCACAATACCGACATATCCACCTAAAGATTAATATATAAAGCATTTATCTCCAACACACTGCCAAACTGAGACCTCTTGAACACATACACACTCTACAGACTGATGATAATATCACACAGACCATCTACACTGATGGATCTCTTAACACCGCCTGTGGTAGGGCTGGAAGTGCTATTGTTGTGAGTCAACCTGACGGTAATATAATTGAGAAAGGAGTTAGAATTAACAACTGGGCATCCACTCTACAAACTGAATTAGTTGTCATACTCACAGCTATTAAATTTATTGAAACCACTGTCACTGACAGTCTCATCGCCACTGACTCTCTATCCTCACTACTTGCCCTTGACACCCTCAACGCAAGTTGTCACGCGCTTGTCTGTGAAGCCAGACACAAATATGCGTACCTTGTTGACCGGAGTGTCAGGGTTATACTGTTGCGGATCCCCTCTCACATAGGCCTTAAGGAACATGACAGACTTGATGCCCTCGCCAAACTCGAGTCTAACAAAGACACCGTTGAATACACACTGGGTCTGTCCAAAAGAACCCTTAAAAACTGTAATTAGGAAAGAACTTGTTGCTGAATTTGATGTAATCGGACAAGTGCAAACACCATGATGAGATGTATCAAGTGAAACATGTATATGGAGCAAGTAACAAGATCACTAGATCACAAGATGTTTTAACCGCTGGACTAAGGTTAGGGTGTAAGTACCTTTGGCAGTGAGTTTCTCAAGAAGATGTAAACAAGACTTACTGTAAAGTGTATGACCAGACATATGACCGCACACTCTAACACTACGGCCATGACTGTAGGAAGATACTATTGAACCTTTAAGGGACAGGTCCAAGCACACTGTGGGTGAAAGGGCACAACACTTCATCTCTAATGGCAAGATAGCCGACATATTAAGATTGTATCCACTTTTGTGCACTTAGTAGCTATATCAGTTCTCATGTATAGACCCAAACACACAATGTTCTTGAATATCTCTCACACAGATGTGAATAACAAAGTGTGAGGCCAGACATACTGCCTCACACTCCTGTACTCAAGCAGTTGCGTATAAGCTACCCTTTATGTATAGAGCTAAACAAAGATGAAATACGTTGTAACATTTAATGCTATATTATCCTGACCATTGGCGTTAGTTATACAATACCTTTGTGACCTGTACTCTCTAATCCTTTTGCGCTATCGCGGATAAGATGAGTATGGGGTGCACGATAAACTAGCCACAGTAAGTGGGAAAATAATAAGGAATAAAATTTCTTGTGGATGACGTCAATTTTCATTCCTAACAATGATTGGCCGAATTTTCCTGCCTGAAATATCAGGCGATATGCGGAGAAGGAGGGGGGGGGGGGGAGGTTAAGTTCAACTGTCACCACGCCGCAATCCGGTGTCCCCTTATTACATTGGTAAGTGGAATTTCTCGAGTGATATGGTGAGGCTTATCTGAATACGTCAGGAAGGACAACAGTTAGCTACGTTTTCGGAGGCGTGTGATTCACTCACGCGGCCTGTAGGGAGAGTAGGCTAACGCTGTCAGTCCTGTGCGGTCGTGAGGTGTAAAAATTTCCAGTAATTGGAAGGTAACATGTGTCACGTTGGTATAATGGCTGTATTACAGCGTTTCGAGGAGTGGGTCAGTTACCACTCAGTCGGGCCTTCATCCCCGATACCGGTCTGCGGTTATCATGGATTACATTATCAGTTTTCTGAATATTTGTCTCCCAATTTTAATTTGTACCAAATTATTTCACCACTTCCATTCATTCTCTTGGTGTTGTCTATCTATCCACTTCTTTACAAAATAATTCATAGTATTCTTTTGAGTCTTTCTCATATGTTCATCTGCTCGTTTTTCACACTGTTTCACAAAATTCAAACTTACATAAATTATATTCCCCGTTTCCTGATGGGAAGGATTAGGGTAAGTTAGGTTAGGTTACCGTTAATCATCAGTTCATATAAGGATGGGCATCACATCTTGAGATCATCTATTCCTCCCAACGTTACTGCCCTTCGTAAACACAAAAGTTCATATTTCCTTCTGATTTCTAACATACTGTGTACAGGTATAGTGCGTTTTTTCTCAGCTGAGGAAAAACGCACTATAGTAGTCACAGCCTTAGCCTATATAATAAACTTTGCATTTTGCTTTTCATCTTAATAAGAACAGAGAGTTACCGGGGGCGGATCCAAGAATATCAAAAGGGGATCCAAGAGGTTTTGGGTAGGGGAACACGGAGAGCAAAACGAGCCCATCTAGAGGAGGGGGGGAATGTAGCCAATATCATAGGCATATTGAGGCCATACTGAAGCCATGTGCAATTGATATTGTGAAATATTCTGAGGTCAATAGTAATTATTTTTTACTCTACAAAAGCGCCTGAGTACAATACTGTATTAAAGAAAAAATATTGGAATAACCTGATGAAAAGGGGGGGGGGGGCGAACCCCCAAGGACCACCCTCCTGGATCCGCCCGTGATTTACTGTATTGAGACGTTACAACACAACTGAATGAAGCTGAGTGATAATAATCAGCGGTTACACAGTCAGTCTGGCGCAGGGCAGTGAACCGTCAACAACCACTCGCTAAGGTAAAGACAGAGTATGAGGGAGTTACTGTACTGTAGAGTGGAGGGTTGTTGTTGTAGGGGGTTGTTGTAGTACGGGGTTGTTGTAGTGTGAGGGATTTATAGTAGGGGGGTTGTTGTAGTAAAGGGTTGTTGTAGTAGAGGGTAGTTGTTGTAGGGGGTTGTTGTAGTACGGGGTTGTTGTAGTGTGAGGGAGTTATAGTTGGAGGTTGTTGTAGTAAAGGGTTGTTGAAGTAGAGGGTTGATGTAATAGGGAGTTGTTGTAGTAGAGGGTTGTTGTAGTGTGAGGAAGTTATAGTAGGGGTTGTTGTAGTAGGGGGTTGTAGTGGAGGGTTGTTGTAGTGTGAGGGAGTTATAGTAGGGGGTTGTTGTAGTAAAGGGTTGTTGTAGTTGAGTGTTGTTGTAGTAGAGAGTTGTTGTAGTAGAGGGTTGTTGTAGTAGAGGGTTGTTGTGGTATAGGGATGTTGTAGAGTGAAGGAGTTATAGTGGAGGGTTGTTTTTGTAGGGGTTGTTGTAGTAGAGGGTTGTTGTAGTAGAGGGTTGTTGTAGTGTGAATTAGTTATAGTGGAGGGTTGTTGTTGTAGGGTTTTTTATAGTAGAGGGTTGTTGTAGTTGTAATGGGCCCCTGTCTCATCAACAGAACATATTATATAAATGGGTCAATGCATCTGATATTACGTTCAGATTCACCACCCTGTAACCTTCCACTGGCTATGACGTGACGTGTTCAATGCACGTGATAAGGTGTGCCCACGGGAAGCTGCGTCATATTATGCTGAGTAAAGGCATAAGTAGCCAGCTCTCTGGCCACCTGAAGCGAGCAGTAGTTTGATATCCTTGACTAGAGGAAGACAGTATTTGAGAGCCGCAGTGGATGACTCCGTCATACCGTTCTCCCTCATGAGTGGCTCACAGAAAGTTATATCGTAAGGACGCGACCAAACGTTTTTAATACATAAACGCCGTCCCTTCTCATTCACTCCTATACAGTGGAACTTACGGTCCATCTACACTCAGGAGTTATAGATACAATCCTCTTATAATAAACCAAGGAACTACCGTTTGGGTTTTGTTACTTAAACCCAAATAATAAATATATGTGAACGGCCTGGTTAATTGCACAAGTAGAAGATTCATATAGTAGAGGGTTGTTGTAGTAGAGGGTTGTTTGTAGTAGGAGGTTGTTGTAGTAGAGGGCTGTTGTATTAGAGGGTTGTTGTAGTAAGGGGTTGTTGTAGTAGAGGGTTGTTGTAGTGTGAGGGAGTTAAAGTGGAGGGTTGTTGTTGTAGGGGGTTGTTGTAGTAGAGGGTTGTTATAGTAGAGGGTTGTTGTTGTAGGGGGATGTTGTAGTAGAGGGTTGTTGTAGTGTGAGGGTGTTACAGTGGAGGGTTGTTGTTGTAGGGGGTTGTTGTAGTAGAGGGTTGTTGTAGTGCGAGGGAGTTATAGTGGAGGGTTGTTGTTGTAGGGGGTTGTTGTAGTAGAGGGTTGTTGTAGTGCGAGGGAGTTATAGTGGAGGGTTGTTGTTGTAGGGGGTTGTTGTAGTGTGAGGGAGTTATAGTGGAGGGTTGTTGTTGTAGGGGGTTGTTGTAGTAGAGGGTTGTTATAGTAGAGGGTTGTTGTTGTAGGGGGATGTTGTAGTAGAGGGTTGTTGTAGTGTGAGGGTGTTACAGTGGAGGGTTGTTGTTGTAGAGGGTTGTTGTGGTAGAGGGTTGTTGTAGTGTGAGGGAGTTACAGTGGAGAGTTGTTGTTGTAGAGGGTTGTTGTAGTAGAGGGTTGTTGTAGTGCGAGGGAGTTATAGTGGAGGGTTGTTGTTGTAGGGGGTTGTTGTAGTAGAGGGTTGTTATAGTAGAGGGTTGTTGTTGTAGGGGGATGTTGTAGTAGAGGGTTGTTGTAGTGTGAGGGTGTTACAGTGGAGGGTTGTTGTTGTAGGGGGTTGTTGTAGTAGAGGGTTGTTGTAGTGCGAGGGAGTTATAGTGGAGGGTTGTTGTTGTAGGGGGTTGTTGTAGTAGAGGGTTGTTGTAGTGCGAGGGAGTTATAGTGGAGGGTTGTTGTTGTAGGGGGTTGTTGTAGTGTGAGGGAGTTATAGTGGAGGGTTGTTGTTGTAGGGGGTTGTTGTAGTAGAGGGTTGTTATAGTAGAGGGTTGTTGTTGTAGGGGGATGTTGTAGTAGAGGGTTGTTGTAGTGTGAGGGTGTTACAGTGGAGGGTTGTTGTTGTAGAGGGTTGTTGTGGTAGAGGGTTGTTGTAGTGTGAGGGAGTTACAGTGGAGAGTTGTTGTTGTAGAGGGTTGTTGTAGTAGAGGGTTGTTGTAGTGCGAGGGAGTTATAGTGGAGGGTTGTTGTTGTAGGGGGTTGTTGTAGTGTGAGGGAGTTATAGTGGAGGGTTGTTGTTGTAGGGGGTTGTTGTAGTGTGAGGGGGTTACAGTGGAGGGCTGTTGTAGTAGAGGGTTGTTGTAGTGTGAGGGAGTTATAGTGGAGGGTTGTTGTTGTAGAGGGTTGTTGTAGTAGAGGGTTGTTGTAGTGTGAGGGAGTTATAGTGGAGGGTTGTTGTTGTAGAGGGTTGTTGTTGTAGAGGGCTGTTGTAGTGTGAGGGAGTTATAGTGGAGGGTTGTTGTTGTAGGGGGTTGTTGTAGTAGAGGGTTGTTGTAGTGTGAAGGAGTTAGAGTGGAGGGTTGTTGTTGCAGAGGGTTGTTGTAGTGTGAGGCAGTTATAGTGGAGGGTTGTTGTTGTAGGGGGCTGTTGTAGTAGAGGGTTGTTGTAGTGTGAGGGAGTTATAGTGGACGGTTGTTGTTGTAGGGGTTGTTGTAGTAGAGGGTTGTTGTGGTAGAGGGTTGTTGTGATAGAGGATTGTTGTAGTGTGAGGGAGTTATAGTGGAGGGTTGTTGTTGTAGGTGGTTGTTGTAGCAGAGGGTTGTTGTAGTGTGAGGGAGTTACAGTGGAGGGTTGTTGTTGTAGGGGGTTGTCGTAGTAGAGGGTTGTTGTGGTAGAGGGTTGTTGTGGTAGAGGGTTGTTGTGGTAGAGGGTTGTTGTAGTGTGAGGGAGTTATAGTGGAGTGTTGTTGTTGTAGGGGGTTGTTGTAGTAGAGGGTTGTTGTAGTGTGAGGGAGTTAAAGTGGAGGGTTGTTGTAGTAGAGGGTTGCTGTAGTGTGAGGGACTTATAGTGGAGAGTTGTTGTGGTAGAGGGTTGTTGTAGTAGAGGGTTCTTGTTGTAAGGGGTAGTTTTAGTGTGAGGGAGTTACAATGGAGGGTTGTTGTTGTAGAGGGTTGTTGTAGTAGAGGGGTGTTCTTGTAGGTGGTTGTTGTGTTGTGAGGGAGTTAAAGTGGAGGGTTGTTGTTGTAGGGGATTGTTGTAGTGTGAGGGAGTTATAGTGGAGGGTTGTTGTTGTAGAGGGTTGTTGTGGTAGAGGGTTGTTGTGGTAGAGGGTTGTTGTAGTGTGAAGGAGTTATAGTGGAGGGTTGTTGTTGTAGAGGGTTGTTGTAGTAGAGGGTTGTTGTGGTAGATGGTTGATGTGGTAGAGGGTTGTTGTAGTGTGAGGGAGTTATAGTGGAGGGTTGTTGTTGTAGGGGATTGTTGTAGTGTGAGGGAGTTATAGTGGAGGGTTGTTGTTGTAGAGGGTTGTTGTGGTAGAGGGTTGTTGTGGTAGAGGGTTGTTGTAGTGTGAAGGAGTTATAGTGGAGGGTTGTTGTTGAAGAGGGTTGTTGTAGTAGAGGGTTGTTGTGGTAGATGGTTGATGTGGTAGAGGGTTGTTGTAGTGTGAGGGAGTTATAGTGGAGGGTTGTTGTTGTAGGGGGTTGTTGTAGTAGAGGGTTGTTGTAGTGTGAGGGAGATAGAGTGGAGGGTTGTTGTTGTTGGGGGTTGTTGTAGTAGAGGGCTGTTGTGGTAGAGGGTTGTTGTAGTCGAGGGTTGTTGTAGTGTGAGAGATTTATAGTGGAGGATTGTTGTTGTAGAGGGTTGTTTTAGTGTGAGGGAGTTATAGTGGAGGGTTGTTGTTGTAGAGGGTTGTTTTAGTGTGAGGGAGTTATAGTGGAGGGTTGTAGTTGTAGGGGGTTGTTGTAGTGTGAGGGATTTATAGTGGAGGGTTGTTGTAGTAGAGGGTTGTTGTAGTGTGAGGGAGTTATAGTGGAGGGTTGTTGTGGTAGTGGGTTGTTGTAGTGTGAGGGAGTTATAGTGGAGGGTTGTTGTAGTAGAGGGTTTTTGTAGCGTGAGGGAGTTATAGTGGAGGGTTGTTGTTGTAGGGGGTTGTTGTAGTAGAGGGTTGTTGTAGTGTGAAGGAGTTAGAGTGGAGGGTTGTTGTTGCAGAGGGTTGTTGTAGTGTGAGGCAGTTATAGTGGAGGGTTGTTGTTGTAGGGGGCTGTTGTAGTAGAGGGTTGTTGTAGTGTGAGGGAGTTATAGTGGACGGTTGTTGTTGTAGGGGTTGTTGTAGTAGAGGGTTGTTGTGGTAGAGGGTTGTTGTGATAGAGGATTGTTGTAGTGTGAGGGAGTTATAGTGGAGGGTTGTTGTTGTAGGTGGTTGTTGTAGCAGAGGGTTGTTGTAGTGTGAGGGAGTTATAGTGGAGGGTTGTTGTTGTAGGGGGTTGTCGTAGTAGAGGGTTGTTGTGGTAGAGGGTTGTTGTGGTAGAGGGTTGTTGTGGTAGAGGGTTGTTGTAGTGTGAGGGAGTTATAGTGGAGTGTTGTTGTTGTAGGGGGTTGTTGTAGTAGAGGGTTGTTGTAGTGTGAGGGAGTTAAAGTGGAGGGTTGTTGTAGTAGAGGGTTGCTGTAGTGTGAGGGACTTATAGTGGAGAGTTGTTGTGGTAGAGGGTTGTTGTAGTAGAGGGTTCTTGTTGTAAGGGGTTGTTTTAGTGTGAGGGAGTTACAATGGAGGGTTGTTGTTGTAGAGGGTTGTTGTAGTAGAGGGGTGTTCTTGTAGGTGGTTGTTGTGTTGTGAGGGAGTTAAAGTGGAGGGTTGTTGTTGTAGGGGATTGTTGTAGTGTGAGGGAGTTATAGTGGAGGGTTGTTGTTGTAGAGGGTTGTTGTGGTAGAGGGTTGTTGTGGTAGAGGGTTGTTGTAGTGTGAAGGAGTTATAGTGGAGGGTTGTTGTTGAAGAGGGTTGTTGTAGTAGAGGGTTGTTGTGGTAGATGGTTGATGTGGTAGAGGGTTGTTGTAGTGTGAGGGAGTTATAGTGGAGGGTTGTTGTTGTAGGGGGTTGTTGTAGTAGAGGGTTGTTGTAGTGTGAGGGAGATATAGTGGAGGGTTGTTGTTGTTGGGGGTTGTTGTAGTAGAGGGCTGTTGTGGTAGAGGGTTGTTGTAGTCGAGGGTTGTTGTAGTGTGAGAGATTTATAGTGGAGGGTTGTTGTTGTAGAGGGTTGTTTTAGTGTGAGGGAGTTATAGTGGAGGGTTGTTGTTGTAGAGGGTTGTTTTAGTGTGAGGGAGTTATAGTGGAGGGTTTTAGTTGTAGGGGGTTGTTGTAGTGTGAGGGATTTATAGTGGAGGGTTGTTGTAGTAGAGGGTTGTTGTAGTGTGAGGGAGTTGTAGTGGAGGGTTGTTGTTGTAGAGGGTTGTTTTAGTGTGAGGGAATTATAGTGGAGGGTTGTAGTTGTAGGGGGTTGTTGTTGTAGAGGGTTGTTGTAGTTTGAGAGTTATAGTGGAGGGTTGTTGTGGTAGAGGGTTGTTTTAGTGTGAGGGAGTTATAGTGGAGGGTTGTTGTGGTAGAGGGTTGTTTTAGTGTGAGGGAGTTATAGTGGAGGGTTGTTGTGGTAGTGGGTTGTTGTAGTGTGAGGGAGTTATAGTGGAGGGTTGTTGTAGTAGAGGGTTTTTGTAGCGTGAGGGAGTTATAGTGGAGGGTTGTTGTGGTAGAGCGTTGTTGTAGTGTGAGGGAGTTATAGTGGAGGGTTGTTGTTGTAGGGTGTTGTTGTTGTAGAGGGTTGTTGTAGTTTGAGAGAGTTATAGTGGAGGGTTGTTGTAGTAGAGCGTTGTTGTAGTGTGAGGGAGTTACAGTGGAGGGTTGTTGTGGTAGAGGGTTGTTTTAGTGTGAGGGAGTTATAGTGCAGGGTTGTTGTGGTAGTGGGTTGTTGTAGTGTGAGGGAGTTATAGTGGAGGGTTGTTGTAGTAGAGGGTTGTTGTAGTGCGAGGAGTTATAGTGGAGGGTTGTTGTAGTAGAGGGTTGTTGTAGTGTGAGGGAGTTGTGGTGGAGGGTTGTTGTTGTAGGGGGTTGTTGTGGTAGAGGGTTGTTGTAGTGTGAGGGAGTTATAGTGGAGGGTTTTTGTTGTAGGGGGTTGTTGTGGTAGGGGGTTGTTGTAGTGTGAGGGAGTTATAGTGGAGGGTTGTTGTTGTAGGGGGTTGTTGTAGTATAGGGTTGTTGATAGTGTGAGGAGTTATAGTGGAGGGCTGTTGTAGTAGAGGGTTGTTGTAGTGTGAGGGAGTTATAGTGGAGTGTTGTTGTTGTAGGGGGTTGTTGTAGTAGAGGGTTGTTGTAGTGTGAGGGAGTTAAAGTGGAGGGTTGTTGTAGTAGAGGGTTGATGTAGTGTGAGGGACTTATAGTGGAGAGTTGTTGTGGTAGAGGGTTGTTGTAGTAGAGGGTTCTTGTTGTAAGGGGTTGTTTTAGTGTGAGGGAGTTACAATGGAGGGTTGTTGTTGTAGAGGGTTGTTGTAGTAGAGGGGTGTTCTTGTAGGTGGTTGTTGTGTTGTGAGGGAGTTAAAGTGGAGGGTTGTTGTTGTAGGGGATTGTTGTAGTGTGAGGGAGTTATAGTGGAGGGTTGTTGTTGTAGAGGGTTGTTGTGGTAGAGGGTTGTTGTGGTAGAGGGTTGTTGTAGTGTGAAGGAGTTATAGTGGAGGGTTGTTGTTGTAGAGGGTTGTTGTAGTAGAGGGTTGTTGTGGTAGATGGTTGATGTGGTAGAGGGTTGTTGTAGTGTGAGGGAGTTATAGTGGAGGGTTGTTGTTGTAGGGGATTGTTGTAGTGTGAGGGAGTTATAGTGGAGGGTTGTTGTTGTAGAGGGTTGTTGTGGTAGAGGGTTGTTGTGGTAGAGGGTTGTTGTAGTGTGAAGGAGTTATAGTGGAGGGTTGTTGTTGAAGAGGGTTGTTGTAGCAGAGGGTTGTTGTGGTAGATGGTTGATGTGGTAGAGGGTTGTTGTAGTGTGAGGGAGTTATAGTGGAGGGTTGTTGTTGTAGGGGGTTGTTGTAGTAGAGGGTTGTTGTAGTGTGAGGGAGATATAGTGGAGGGTTGTTGTTGTTGGGGGTTGTTGTAGTAGAGGGCTGTTGTGGTAGAGGGTTGTTGTAGTCGAGGGTTGTTGTAGTGTGAGAGATTTATAGTGGAGGGTTGTTGTTGTAGAGGGTTGTTTTAGTGTGAGGGAGTTATAGTGGAGGGTTGTTGTTGTAGAGGGTTGTTTTAGTGTGAGGGAGTTATAGTGGAGGGTTTTAGTTGTAGGGGGTTGTTGTAGTGTGAGGGATTTATAGTGGAGGGTTGTTGTAGTAGAGGGTTGTTGTAGTGTGAGGGAGTTGTAGTGGAGGGTTGTTGTTGTAGAGGGTTGTTTTAGTGTGAGGGAATTATAGTGGAGGGTTGTAGTTGTAGGGGGTTGTTGTTGTAGAGGGTTGTTGTAGTTTGAGAGTTATAGTGGAGGGTTGTTGTGGTAGAGGGTTGTTTTAGTGTGAGGGAGTTATAGTGGAGGGTTGTTGTGGTAGAGGGTTGTTTTAGTGTGAGGGAGTTATAGTGGAGGGTTGTTGTGGTAGTGGGTTGTTGTAGTGTGAGGGAGTTATAGTGGAGGGTTGTTGTAGTAGAGGGTTTTTGTAGCGTGAGGGAGTTATAGTGGAGGGTTGTTGTGGTAGAGCGTTGTTGTAGTGTGAGGGAGTTATAGTGGAGGGTTGTTGTTGTAGGGTGTTGTTGTTGTAGAGGGTTGTTGTAGTTTGAGAGAGTTATAGTGGAGGGTTGTTGTAGTAGAGCGTTGTTGTAGTGTGAGGGAGTTACAGTGGAGGGTTGTTGTGGTAGAGGGTTGTTTTAGTGTGAGGGAGTTATAATGCAGGGTTGTTGTGGTAGTGGGTTGTTGTAGTGTGAGGGAGTTATAGTGGAGGGTTGTTGTAGTAGAGGGTTGTTGTAGTGCGAGGAGTTATAGTGGAGGGTTGTTGTAGTAGAGGGTTGTTGTAGTGTGAGGGAGTTGTGGTGGAGGGTTGTTGTTGTAGGGGGTTGTTGTGGTAGAGGGTTGTTGTAGTGTGAGGGAGTTATAGTGGAGGGTTTTTGTTGTAGGGGGTTGTTGTGGTAGGGGGTTGTTGTAGTGTGAGGGAGTTATAGTGGAGGGTTGTTGTTGTAGGGGGTTGTTGTAGTATAGGGTTGTTGATAGTGTGAGGAGTTATAGTGGAGGGCTGTTGTAGTAGAGGGTTGTTGTAGTGTGAGGGAGTTATAGTGGAGGGTTTTTGTTGTAGGGGGTTGTTGTAGTGTAAGGGAGTTATAGTGGGTGGGTTGTTGTAGTAGAGGGTTGTTGTAGTGTGAGGGAGTTATAGTGGAGGGTTGTTGTTGCAGGGGCTTGTTGTAGTGTGAGGGAGTTATAGTGGAGGGTTGTTGTTGTAGGGGGTTGTTGTAGTATAGGGTTGTTGATAGTGTGAGGAGTTATAGTGGAGGGTTGTTGTTGTAGGGGTATGTTGTATTAGGGGGTTGTTGCGGTAGGGGGTTGTTGTAGTAGAGGGTTGTTGTAGTGTGAGGGAGTTATGGTGGAGAGTTATTGTTGTAGGGGTTGATGTAGTAGAAGGTTGTTGTAGTAGAGGGTTGTTGTAGTAGAGGGTTGTTGTGGTATAGGGATGTTGTAGTGTGAAGGAGTTATAGTGGAGGGTTGTTTTTGTAGGGGTTGTTGTAGTAGAGGGTTGTTGTAGTAGAGGGTTGTTGTAGTGTGAATTAGTTATAGTGGAGGGTTGTTGTTGTAGGGTTTTTTATAGTAGAGGGTTGTTGTAGTTGTAATGGGCCCCTGTCTCATCAACAGAACATATTATATAAATGGGTCAATGCATCTGATATTATGTTCAGATTCACCACCCTGTAACCTTCCACTGGCTATGACGTGACGTGTTCAATGCACGTGATAAGGTGTGCCCACGGGAAGCTGCGTCATATTATGCTGAGTAAAGGCATAAGTAGCCAGCTCTCTGGCCACCTGAAGCGAGCAGTAGTTTGATATCCTTGACTAGAGGAAGACAGTATTTGAGAGCCGCAGTGGATGACTCCGTCATACCGTTCTCCCTCATGAGTGGCTCACAGAAAGTTATATCGTAAGGACGCGACCAAACGTTTTTAATACATAAACGCCGTCCCTTCTCATTCACTCCTATACAGTGGAACTTACGGTCCATCTACACTCAGGAGTTATAGATACAATCCTCTTATAATAAACCAAGGAACTACCGTTTGGGTTTTGTTACTTAAACCCAAATAATAAATATATGTGAACGGCCTGGTTAATTGCACAAGTAGAAAATTCATATAGTAGAGGGTTGTTGTAGTAGAGGGTTGTTTGTAGTAGGAGGTTGTTGTAGTAGAGGGCTGTTGTATTAGAGGGTTGTTGTAGTAAGGGGTTGTTGTAGTAGAGGGTTGTTGTAGTGTGAGGGAGTTAAAGTGGAGGGTTGTTGTTGTAGGGGGTTGTTGTAGTAGAGGGTTGTTATAGTAGAGGGTTGTTGTTGTAGGGGGATGTTGTAGTAGAGGGTTGTTGTAGTGTGAGGGTGTTACAGTGGAGGGTTGTTGTTGTAGGGGGTTGTTGTAGTAGAGGGTTGTTGTAGTGCGAGGGAGTTATAGTGGAGGGTTGTTGTTGTAGGGGGTTGTTGTAGTAGAGGGTTGTTGTAGTGCGAGGGAGTTATAGTGGAGGGTTGTTGTTGTAGGGGGTTGTTGTAGTGTGAGGGAGTTATAGTGGAGGGTTGTTGTTGTAGGGGGTTGTTGTAGTAGAGGGTTGTTATAGTAGAGGGTTGTTGTTGTAGGGGGATGTTGTAGTAGAGGGTTGTTGTAGTGTGAGGGTGTTACAGTGGAGGGTTGTTGTTGTAGAGGGTTGTTGTGGTAGAGGGTTGTTGTAGTGTGAGGGAGTTACAGTGGAGAGTTGTTGTTGTAGAGGGTTGTTGTAGTAGAGGGTTGTTGTAGTGCGAGGGAGTTATAGTGGAGGGTTGTTGTTGTAGGGGGTTGTTGTAGTGTGAGGGAGTTATAGTGGAGGGTTGTTGTTGTAGGGGGTTGTTGTAGTGTGAGGGGGTTACAGTGGAGGGCTGTTGTAGTAGAGGGTTGTTGTAGTGTGAGGGAGTTATAGTGGAGGGTTGTTGTTGTAGAGGGTTGTTGTAGTAGAGGGTTGTTGTAGTGTGAGGGAGTTATAGTGGAGGGTTGTTGTTGTAGAGGGTTGTTGTTGTAGAGGGCTGTTGTAGTGTGAGGGAGTTATAGTGGAGGGTTGTTGTTGTAGGGGGTTGTTGTAGTAGAGGGTTGTTGTAGTGTGAAGGAGTTAGAGTGGAGGGTTGTTGTTGCAGAGGGTTGTTGTAGTGTGAGGCAGTTATAGTGGAGGGTTGTTGTTGTAGGGGGCTGTTGTAGTAGAGGGTTGTTGTAGTGTGAGGGAGTTATAGTGGACGGTTGTTGTTGTAGGGGTTGTTGTAGTAGAGGGTTGTTGTGGTAGAGGGTTGTTGTGATAGAGGATTGTTGTAGTGTGAGGGAGTTATAGTGGAGGGTTGTTGTTGTAGGTGGTTGTTGTAGCAGAGGGTTGTTGTAGTGTGAGGGAGTTATAGTGGAGGGTTGTTGTTGTAGGGGGTTGTCGTAGTAGAGGGTTGTTGTGGTAGAGGGTTGTTGTGGTAGAGGGTTGTTGTGGTAGAGGGTTGTTGTAGTGTGAGGGAGTTATAGTGGAGTGTTGTTGTTGTAGGGGGTTGTTGTAGTAGAGGGTTGTTGTAGTGTGAGGGAGTTAAAGTGGAGGGTTGTTGTAGTAGAGGGTTGATGTAGTGTGAGGGACTTATAGTGGAGAGTTGTTGTGGTAGAGGGTTGTTGTGGTAGAGGGTTGTTGTGGTAGAGGGTTGTTGTAGTGTGAGGGAGTTATAGTGGAGTGTTGTTGTTGTAGGGGGTTGTTGTAGTAGAGGGTTGTTGTAGTGTGAGGAGTTAAAGTGGAGGGTTGTTGTAGTAGAGGGTTGCTGTAGTGTGAGGGACTTATAGTGGAGAGTTGTTGTGGTAGAGGGTTGTTGTAGTAGAGGGTTCTTGTTGTAAGGGGTTGTTTTAGTGTGAGGGAGTTACAATGGAGGGTTGTTGTTGTAGAGGGTTGTTGTAGTAGAGGGGTGTTCTTGTAGGTGGTTGTTGTGTTGTGAGGGAGTTAAAGTGGAGGGTTGTTGTTGTAGGGGATTGTTGTAGTGTGAGGGAGTTATAGTGGAGGGTTGTTGTTGTAGAGGGTTGTTGTGGTAGAGGGTTGATGTGGTAGAGGGTTGTTGTAGTGTGAGGGAGTTATAGTGGAGGGTTGTTGTTGTAGGGGATTGTTGTAGTGTGAGGGAGTTATAGTGGAGGGTTGTTGTTGTAGAGGGTTGTTGTGGTAGAGGGTTGTTGTGGTAGAGGGTTGTTGTAGTGTGAAGGAGTTATAGTGGAGGGTTGTTGTTGAAGAGGGTTGTTGTAGTAGAGGGTTGTTGTGGTAGATGGTTGATGTGGTAGAGGGTTGTTGTAGTGTGAGGGAGTTATAGTGGAGGGTTGTTGTTGTAGGGGGTTGTTGTAGTAGAGGGTTGTTGTAGTGTGAGGGAGATATAGTGGAGGGTTGTTGTTGTTGGGGGTTGTTGTAGTAGAGGGCTGTTGTGGTAGAGGGTTGTTGTAGTCGAGGGTTGTTGTAGTGTGAGAGATTTATAGTGGAGGGTTGTTGTTGTAGAGGGTTGTTTTAGTGTGAGGGAGTTATAGTGGAGGGTTGTTGTTGTAGAGGGTTGTTTTAGTGTGAGGGAGTTATAGTGGAGGGTTTTAGTTGTAGGGGGTTGTTGTAGTGTGAGGGATTTATAGTGGAGGGTTGTTGTAGTAGAGGGTTGTTGTAGTGTGAGGGAGTTGTAGTGGAGGGTTGTTGTTGTAGAGGGTTGTTTTAGTGTGAGGGAATTATAGTGGAGGGTTGTAGTTGTAGGGGGTTGTTGTTGTAGAGGGTTGTTGTAGTTTGAGAGTTATAGTGGAGGGTTGTTGTGGTAGAGGGTTGTTTTAGTGTGAGGGAGTTATAGTGGAGGGTTGTTGTGGTAGAGGGTTGTTTTAGTGTGAGGGAGTTATAGTGGAGGGTTGTTGTGGTAGAGCGTTGTTGTAGTGTGAGGGAGTTATAGTGGAGGGTTGTTGTTGTAGGGTGTTGTTGTTGTAGAGGGTTGTTGTAGTTTGAGAGAGTTATAGTGGAGGGTTGTTGTAGTAGAGCGTTGTTGTAGTGTGAGGGAGTTACAGTGGAGGGTTGTTGTGGTAGAGGGTTGTTTTAGTGTGAGGGAGTTATAGTGCAGGGTTGTTGTGGTAGTGGGTTGTTGTAGTGTGAGGGAGTTATAGTGGAGGGTTGTTGTAGTAGAGGGTTGTTGTAGTGCGAGGAGTTATAGTGGAGGGTTGTTGTAGTAGAGGGTTGTTGTAGTGTGAGGGAGTTATAGTGGAGGGTTTTTGTTGTAGGGGGTTGTTGTGGTAGGGGGTTGTTGTAGTGTGAGGGAGTTATAGTGGAGGGTTGTTGTTGTAGGGGGTTGTTGTAGTATAGGGTTGTTGATAGTGTGAGGAGTTATAGTGGAGGGCTGTTGTAGTAGAGGGTTGTTGTAGTGTGAGGGAGTTATAGTGGAGGGTTTTTGTTGTAGGGGGTTGTTGTAGTGTAAGGGAGTTATAGTGGGTGGGTTGTTGTAGTAGAGGGTTGTTGTAGTGTGAGGGAGTTATAGTGGAGGGTTGTTGTTGCAGGGGCTTGTTGTAGTGTGAGGGAGTTATAGTGGAGGGTTGTTGTTGTAGGGGGTTGTTGTAGTATAGGGTTGTTGATAGTGTGAGGAGTTATAGTGGAGGGTTGTTGTTGTAGGGGTATGTTGTATTAGGGGGTTGTTGCGGTAGGGGGTTGTTGTAGTAGAGGGTTGTTGTAGTGTGAGGGAGTTATGGTGGAGAGTTATTGTTGTAGGGGTTGATGTAGTAGAAGGTTGTTGTAGTAGAGGGTTGTTGTAGTAGAGGGTTGTTGTGGTAGAGGGTTGTTGTAGTGTGAGGAAGTAATAGTGGAAGGTTGTTGTTGTAGGGGGTTGTTGTAGGAGAGGGTTGTTGTAGTGTGAATTAGTTATAGTGGAGGGTTGTTGTTGTAGAGGGTTTTTGTAGTAGAGAGTTGTCTTAGTGTGAGGGAGTTATAGTGGAGGTTGTTGTAGTAGAGGGTTGTTGTAGTAGAGGGCCGTTGTAGTAGAGGGTTGTTGTAGTAGAGGGTTGTGGTAGTAGAGGGTTGTTGTAGGGGATTGTAGTAGTAGAGGGTTTCTGTAGTAAAGGATTGTTGTAGTGGAGGGTTGTTGTGGTGGAGGGTTGTAATGATAATAATAATAATAATAATTAACGGTTTATTGAAAGAGCTTGGCAGCCAGAAGGCTGAAAATATACAGTTACATATTTGGGGAATGGGTTTCGAATTACAAATAATATACAAGTAACATAAGTGATACAAATAAGATATATAATAACTAGATGGGGAAAAGCTCAAACTACAGTTCATTTCAACATAGTTACAGTGCAAGAAGTAGTATTTACTGGGAGTGAATACACTGGTTTCATACAAGTTATTGATAATTTTTTCAATGTTTGGGACTGGGCTGTTCTTATAGCGATCAGTTCGTGCACGTATGGGCTGGATGCGGTTGTGGTGTCGAACAGCAATTCTCGGGCTAGGTATCTCAGGTGGTAGCAGGAGCCGGTGTCGAGGATGGTGTAGAAGCTTCTTACTAAATTTGCAGCTGAGGTGGTGATGGTCAGTGAGAGACGAAAGGGTCAGTGTGTTGAGCGCTTCTTGATATGTGGAGTAGGAAGGGGAGAGAATAATCTTGCATGCCCTCTTTTGCACTTTTTTCTATGTGTTTACGTTGTGTGGCATTTAGGGAGGAAGACCAGGTGGGGGAGGCATAGGTGAGCTTGGGAAGTATGAATGTTGTGTAAACACTGAGGAGCTCGGGTGCAGGAACTCCGAGGGACTTGAGTCGGCGGAGGAGGTGGAGACGGAAACTGGAGGATTTGACAACTTCACTGACGTGTGGTTTCCAATTTAGTTTGTTGTCTATGGTGACGCCGAGGAGCTTCGTGGAATCTACAACCTGGAGTGTGTTCGGACCTAAAGTAATGGAAGGAGGTGGGACAATGTCGGAGGAGAGGTTGATGTGCATAACCATGTTCTTGGTATGGTTGATGGTGACATGGTTGTTGGTGGCCCAGTGTTGGAGACTGTTCAATAAATCCTGAAGGGCGGTATAGTCGGGAGCAGAATTGTTGACGCTGATCCCAATGGTGGAGTCGTCGACATATTTCCAGCAAGCGGGGCTTCTCTTAGGGCATTATTGATGAGCATAAGGAAGCAGAGTGGTCCCATCTTGGTGCCTTGGGGGACGCCACAGGTGAGTGACTGAAAGGTGGAGACAGCCCCTAGGAAGCGTACAGCTTGGCGTCGGTCACTGAGGAAGTCTGTAAGCCATGGTATAAGACTTGTCCGAAGCCCGAGGTCAATAGCTTTGTTGATGATTATATTGTGGTCGACTAGGTCAAATGCTTTAGTGAAATCAATGAAGGCGACAGCTACAGACGTTTTTCGTTTCTCGAGATGGCGGTATATGTAATCGAGAAAGCTGACAAGACAGTGAGTGGTGGAGGAAGTTTTCATATTGCCAAATTGCTGAGGGTCTACGACTCCTGCAATATTAGCATAAGCCCAGTCGAACACAAAACTTTCACAGATTAGGCTGGGTATTGGGGTGATTGCAATAGGTCGTAGCTGATTTAAGGATTGTGGGCTGGTTGACATGGGCACTGGTGATACATAAGAGGTCTTCCAGTCAGCTGGGCATCTGGCTTGACTGGGAGAAGCATTGATGATGGAGCATAGGGGTTTAGCAAGCTCCGGGGAGAACTCCTTGAAGAGTTTCATTGGTAAGTCAATGGGGGTGGTGGAGCGTTTTAATTTTAGTTTGTCCAGGCGTTTTGCTACTTTAAATTCTTCTACTAAGTCAGTGGGAAGGGGGGCTGGTAGGTAAGCAGGGAGAGTGGTGTGCTAAGCCGGGGGAGCGTCTGGAATATAGTAGCGAAATGGTTATTTGATTGCTCAGCTGCGTCAACATTAGTGAGATGGCTAAGGAAGGGGAGGGGGTGTGTCTTATTGTTTAGTCCACAGAGTTCTTTAAGCTTACCATACCATTGACTGATGCTGGTCTGCTTCAGGTGTTGTAATTTTGGTTGGGTAGTGGGACTTCTTTGCAGTGCGTATTTCGCGGATGACTCGGTTGCGAAGAGACCTGTAGCGGATGTGGTCATTGAGATGAAAGGCTCTGTCTCTCTGTTGCATAAGTCTTTTGATCCGAGGTGTGATCCAGGGCAAGTCAGCTGGGTGAGATCTGACGGACTTCTCGGGGAAGAAGTGGTGGTGAGCTTCCGTGGTGGTGTTGGTATAATTTATCCATTTGGTTTCCACGTCATCCACGCTAAGTACTTCAGTCCAGGGATGGTGAACTATCCACTGCCCGAAGAGGCGCACTGCAGAGTCAGTAATCGGCCTGTAGGTCTTGAGGTAGGGTCTCTGTACTTGAGTGGGAGTGGCAGCTGGGGACCAGACCACTGATAAGTGTGTGCTACACCCGATAGGAGGCATTGGTTGAGGTGGTTGGTACTGTTCCGCTAAGTCAGTTAAGGGTATTTTGACCGTGTGTGGGGAAGTTCACAACTTGTGATAGTGATAGCTGGTCCTGGATATCAGTGGTATCAATTTCATTATAATCCCCACATAATACTAACTTGGTACATGGGTACCTAACTCTGAGGTGGTCTGAGGTGGTAATGAGATGATTGATAAGAGTGTCTCTGGTGGGTGAGCGAGGCGGATGGTATGCCACACAGATTATGATGGAAGCAGTGTGGTGCGGGTGGGTCTGTGGCACAACACATACCCATGATGCTTCCACATCTGCTGGGACTTGAACATCCAGGCGTGATGGGCGTAGGTCATCTTGACAGAAGAGGGCAACGCCCCCTCCGCTTCCATGTGAACGAAGGTGATGAAAGAGTTGATATCCCTCAATATGACACGTTTCAGGCACAATTTGCCAAGCCTCACATATGGCAACGACGCTCGCTACAAACTGAATTAGTTGCCATACTCACAGCTATTAAATTCATTGAAACCACTGTTACTGACAGTCTCATCATCACTGACTCTCTATCCTCAGTACTTGCCCTTGATACCCTCGACTCAGGTTGTCAAGATCTTGTCTCTGAAGCCAGACACAAATATGCGTGCCTTGTTGACCGGGGTGTCAGGGTCAAACTGTTGTGGATCCCCTCTCACATAGGCCTCATAAAACATGACAGAGTTGATGCCCTCGCCAAACTCGCGTCTAACAAAGACAGCCGTTGAATACAATTTGGGTCTGTCAAAAAGAACCCTTAAAACTGTAATTAGGAAAGAACTTATTGATGAGTTTGATGCAAGTAGACAAGTGCAAACAGGCACTAGTCGATCCATAGTTTACCATGATGAGATGTATCAAGTGAAACATGTATATGGAGCAAGTAACAAGATCACTAGATTACAAGATGTTGTAACCGCTAGATTAAGGTTAGGATATAAGTACCTTTGGCAGTATGTTCCTCAAGCAGATGTAAACAAAACTAAATGTAAAGTGTGTGGCCATACATATGGCCACACACTTGAACACTACGTCCTCGACTGGGTGAAGATAGAACCTTTTAGGGACAGGTCCAAGCACACTGTGTGTGAAATGGCACAACACTTCATCTCTATTGGCAAGATAGCCGACATATTAAGATTGTATCCACTTTTTTGCACTTAGTAACTATATCAGTTCTCATGTACAGAACCAAATACGCAATGTGCTTGAATACCTCCCACGTAAATGTGAATAACAAAGTGTGAGGCCAGACATACTGCCTCACACGCCTGTTCTCACGCATTTGTGAATAAGTTACCCTTTATGTATAGAACTAAACAAATAATGGAAATGAAATACTGTGTAACTTTCAGTGCCATAATATCCTGACAACCGGGGTTAATTATTATGACCCTTTGTAAACCCTACTCTGTAATCCTTTTGCGCTACCGCTCACAGGATGAGTGTGGGGTGCACAATAAAGTAGCCGCTGCAAGCGGCAAAATCAAAATCAGCTCGCGGCGGCTGACCTGACTGTAGTTGCCAGCTCGTCAAACTTGTTGGCTAGGGAAGTGACGTTGGATAGCAGTAGGGACGGGAGATCATACCATATCCGTGGAACTTCAGTGTGGTGGTACTGTCTGTCAGGGGTGGGTTTCTCCGGTTTCCTAGTGGAGGTTACGGTCCTAATGGGCTTATGTGTATGACGGCCCTGTCTACGGCTACGCGCGTGGTTGTTGTAGTGGATGTTTGTTGTGGTGGAGGGTTGTTGTAGTGGAAGGTTGTAGTGAAGGGTTGTTGTAGTGGAGGGTTGCTGTTCTGGGGGTTGTTGTAGTGGAGGGTTGTTGTGGTGGAGGGTTGTTGTAGTGGAAGGTTGCTGTTCTGGGGGTTGTTGTAGTGGAGTGTTGTTTTAGTGAAGGGTTGTTGTAGTGGAGTGTTGTTTTAGTGAAGGGTTGTTGTAGTTGTTGTAGCAGAGGGTTGTTGTAGTGGAGGGTCGTTGTAGTGAGGGGTTAATGTAGTGGACGGTTTTTGTGGTGGTATGTTGTTGTAGTAGAGGGTTGTTGTAGTGTGAAAGAGTTATAATGGAGGGTTATTGTTGTAGAGGGTTGTTGTAGTAGAGGGTTGTTGTAGTGGAGTGTTGTTGTAGTGGAGGAATGTTGTAGCCCGGATATACACACACTTTTTCCAGGTAAACATACACTGTGCACTATTTTGTGAGTCACAGAAATAACACGAATCTGACTAAAAGTAAGAGATTGGTTATATGGCAATCACCTCCCCAGACTTTATCTCCACTATCTTACAGAATAGGGAGCACCTGTCCTCATTAATGAGAAATGTTATCAGGAGAGTTTGGACTAGCATACTACATACCATGCGACCACGTTACTGAAAGTACTAGGTAGGTTTGGTTAGGTTTGGTTAGGTTAGGTTAGGTTAGGTTATAACAAGAATTCGTTTCCATAGGAGGATGGAGCACTCCAATGGGCGAATGCTTTCACCCCAGAACTTTGCACCACCAAGCGGTCGTTGTGTATAAAACACATGATACCAAGAATATCAGACCATAAGACTGGAGGAAACTGCAGGGGCCTTATTGGTCCAAACTAGACAGTCCCGCTGACACTCAACCCCTATCCCTTATATATCTATCCAACGTATATTTGAAGCTTTCCAGTGTATTTCACTTAGTGATGATGTTTGGTAACTTGTTCCACTCGTCCACTAATCTATTTCCAAACCAGTGTTTACCTATTTCGCGGCAAATTTTAAATTTCTCTAATTTATAACCATTATTCGAGTTCGTTCCTGATTGGATAATTTGAGTACCTTTGTTATATCACCTTTGTTTAGCCCTGACTTACATTTATACACCTCGATCATATCGCCTCTCACTCTACGTCTCTCAAGGGAGTGCAAATTCAGATGCTTTAATCTGTCTCTATACTCAAGGTTCCTAATGCTCGAGATAAATCTTGTCACCCTCTTCTGTATGCTTTCTAGGGATTTGATATCGATTCTGTAGTACGGTGACCAAAACTGAACTGCATAATCCAAGTGAGGTCTCACAAGTGCAAGATATAGTTTAGGATAACCTCGCTAGTCATGTAGCTAACACTCCTTGGTATGAACCCAAGTACTTTGTTAACCTTCTTTCGAGCAAATACGCATTGTTGTTGTCGTTAAAGATTCCTACTTATCATTATCCCTAAATCTTTCTCATAGTCGGATTTCTCTATAACAACGTTGGTCAGTCATCTGATATCTGGTTTCTCTGTTTACATCTCCAAGGCTAAGTATTTTACACCCTATTTTATTGTCGTCAGCAAATTTACTTACGTTGCTGTCTATGCTTATATCTATATCGTTTATGTATATTATAAATAATAATGGTCCAAGTTCTGAGCTTTGGGGTACTCCACTAGTGACGTCCCCTCAATCGGATGCAGTGCCGTTAGTCTTTAGTCACTGTTTCCTGTCCTGTAACCACGCCTTAATCCATTTTAGAATATCTCCTCCAATGCCAGGAGCCTCCACTTTTCGTATTAGTCTTTCGTGGGGGGACTCTGTCGAAGGCTTTGCTAAAGTCGAGGTATACCACATCATATAATTATTATTTATCCATTTGGGGTCATTGTTATTTGATCTGAGTTTTTCGAATAGTATATTAGGCCTTTGTGCATTAAATCATTATTTTAATTGTTATGAAATTCGTCAACCCCAGATCTCGTGGTCCGGTCACCCAAGGCTCTGTTTTACATGGACAGTACCTGATATTTCTCGGTGGCACACTACCTTAAAGCATGGAATGTAATGCGTTGGACCTTTAGGTGACGATGATCCAACAGTAACGTCAGAGGAACGTTTATTGTGTCTGTCTATGGTTGTTCAAGGGCAAGAGATGAAATTAATATATGGATGCCCCAAACCTTTCCTCACCAGAAGACTAATTAAAGGGAGTAAAAAATGTTGGGAATGACCTATGGGGTGTATAGGTCGCTCATACCTCACTCTGGTAAAGAACCAACTCATCACCTGTGGAGAATTCCCGTGTTTAGCGACGATCCACTTCGAACCTCCTCATTTGAGTCTACAAAATGGGAAATTTATACTCATCCCATTCCATCTTATAATTCACATTTCTCATCCTTTCTCCCTGTCCTATATATGACTTTTATTATTCTCTCTCCCTCTCCCACAGGTTATCGTGGTCATTGTGTTTCCTCCAGTACCATCATCTATGACGAGAAAGAGATGTCTTCTCCTTACCCTGACTGCTGTAATTATGGTGGGGACTATAATCAGATTTGCTTATATGCCCAGAAGCCATTCATTGGCCGTTGTCAAAAGTAAGCCAACATCTGCTAAAAATTAAAGCTCACCTGAAGATTCGCCCCCTCCTAGCTTATTTTATCTGGATATTAAACATCCTAACCTAACCTAACCTAACCTAACCTAACCTAACCTAACCTTAACTAACCTAAACTAACCTAACCTAACCTAACCAAACCAAACCTAACCTAACCTAACCTAACCTAACCTTACCTAACCCCCAAGTAGAATTAGTGGTTAATATTTGAGTGGAATGAAATATTCTGTGTATAGTACCTGGGAAACGTATCATTATGCTTGGATGTGTAATGACATATTTGTGAAGTCTTAGATTGTTAGATATAATATTGTTTACAATTTGGTGGCGAGAGTACAGTGAGTGTCTGGGGAAATGAAACTAACATTGGTAAAGCTTTATCTTAATAGGTAATTGAAAAGAGTATATGAATTTGTATGTGTGTGTGTGTGTTTGTGTAAGTGTGTGTGCGACTCATATCATTGTATCATAGCTGGATGATCGTCATACACGATTCCGAGAGTGACAGTAAAGTCGTAATATTAGTAGTAGTAGTAGTAGTAGTAGTGTGTGTGGGTGTGTGTGTGTGTGTGTGTGTGTGTGTGTGTGTGTGTGTTTTATCATTTACTTATATATAATTCACATAAACATAACTGTATTCCCCTTACCTGTGTGAGGCTTTAATATCAAGTCATTATTAATTATTTTTTTCAAGATTGTGTTGGACTCGGGCAAGTACACAAGACAACATGTCTTCTGAAAGGATAGATTAATGGCCCAGAGACCTGTCAACAACCTTTTTTTTTAGTTCACCGTAGACGAGAAGAGATGAACATAAATATACAGTTGTGTTGTGCATTTGTCTAATATTGAACTAACTGTTGGTTGTAGATCAATGGAAAGATGTAAAAAGTAAAGAAATTCTTTAGTCGAGGTGTACGAGGAGTGATGGTGAGGTCTTTTTCTATATGGAAATAGCACAGAGTAAGGGTGACATAACCTGTGTTGTGACTCTTGTTGGAAAGGTGGAAGATAATGTATTAAGTTTGCCAAGAAATAGTTGTAGAAAAGCGAAAATGCCGTGACGTGGTGTGGAGAACATGAGGGATTGGTTTAGAGCTGATGAGCGCCCACCACCCCACACAAGGGAGCAATTGTCCGTTTGGGGGCAGACATGGCTTGTCACTCATGTTGCTTACTAATATTATCAAAGGAGTGTGTACTATACAAGCGAATGGTTAATGCGTCATTAATATTTAGTAAACAACGAATAAGAGTAAGAACCGAACATTGAAGCACTCCAGCATTAATAAACCAAAATATAAATCATTCAAACTCCTTTATGGATCGGGTAACGGGAAGAAATCTGGGAAGTGAACAGTTTGGGTGACCAAACTAAATAAATCTGGAGAGGAGTAAAGATTGAAGTAAGTCTGCGATGTGAGCGACTTGAGAGGTAATAGGTATTAGAGAAGAATTGGTTTACTTCAGGTGTTTGAATAGTTAGTATTCCTTGCTAAAATCCATAACTTTTGTAGATAAACAAGAGATATGGGATGATAGTTGGAAGAAAAGGGTGAATAGGTGAAAAATTTATTAATTCCCAAGTTAAATGGACAGTATCAGAGGCGAAACTGAGTTGAAAATTTCTTATAAAAGACGTGAACAACTTGTGAACATTGACGGGACGGTAAAGATGATTGTCATGTGAAATATTGGCAACATTAGTAAATGGATCTGTGATTATGTCCCAGGAGGTAAATTAAGAGAACAATTTCCTTAATAAACATCTCAATAAACATAGAGTGCGTGGCTGGGCTGGCAGGAAGGAGGGAACACTGATACAACAAAAATGTATCAGAAAAACCTATAGAGAAGGGCTGGATAAGTTGTCTGTCTGTCTATCTGTCTGTCTGTCTGTCTGTCATATCACAGTGAACACAGGTTCTACTAACTTTTCTCAAGATGTAAACAATGAAATACTTTACGGTCTATATTGTCATCTGGTCAAATGAGGTGAAAAATTTCTTTCACTGAGCCACTCATTACAGCATCCTAGGTGATCTTATGAGGGAGAAAGGATATCTACATTGGCTTATCCCTCACAGGAAACGAAAGTAAGTGGCAGAGCGTTGTGTGTCCACTCTCTTCTAATACGCTGCCGCCATATCAAACTGACGCCATCTTCCTGCAGCAGCTGTTCAGGTAAGGTGTGACGTGTGTGTGTGTGTGCTACTGCAACTATTGATGTAAGTGTGTGTCCTGCTGCAGCTATTGATGTAAGTGTGCACTGCTGCAGCTATTGATGTAAGTGTGTGTGCTGATGTAGCTATTGACATAAGTGTGTGCTGCTGCAGCTTTTGATGTAAGTGTGTGTGCTGCTGCAGGTCTTGATATAAGTGTGTGTGCTGCTGCAGCTGTTGATTTAAGTGTGTGTACTTCTACAAATCTAATAATAATAAATAATAATAATAGTTAACGGTTTATTGAAAAAGTTCTGCAGCCTGAAGGCTAAAAATATACATTGGACATAAATGACTTATTAAATACATTGGTGGTTTAACAAAAGCCTTCATTAGAGAAAGGTGAAGGAACATACAGTGAACATTCAGATTAATGTAGGTGTTGAACAGCAAACACGTAGTGCAGTAACTCTCTCCCAGATGGTGTTAGGAGGGACCTCACGTGGTGTAGTAATTCCCTCGCAGATGGTGTTATGAGGGGCCTCACGTGGTGTAGTAATTCCCTCGCAGATGGTGTTATGAGGGGCCTCACGTGGTGTAGTAATTCCCTCAGAGATGGTGTTATGAGGGGCCTCACGTGGTGTAGTAATTACCTCACAGATAATGTTATGAGGGGCCTCACGTGGTATAGTAATTCCCTCACAGATGGTGTTATGAGGGGCATCACGTGGTGTGCGAATTCCCTCACAGATGATGTTATGAGGGACTTGACGTGGTGTAGTAATTCCCTCACAGATGGTGTTATGAGGGACCTCACGTGGTGTAGTAATTCCCTCAAAGATAGTGTTATGAGGGACTTGACGTGGTGAAGTAATTCCCTCACATATGGTGTTATGAGGGACCTGGCGTGGTGTAGTAATTCCCTCACAGATGATGTAATATGAGTGAGGTGTGGTCCCAGGCCTTCCTATCGTAGATGGATTAGCACATCTCTGGTTGTTGTTGTGTTTCACGGGCCGTTATCACTGAGTACCTGGGACTTCACTGTGTGAAGGTTAACTTGGGTACGACTGTCACTGTTGAGTTGTTCTCACTGACTTAAGCTCTGTTCACCACTGTTCACCTCTGTTTAAAACTGGTTCCATTCCATTCCTAAATGAAATTGTAACATCTGGCGAGAACTTGTTGATATTCCGGTGGGGAGGAGGGGTCAGGGGAGGGAGTTAGTATGGGCCAACATAACAGTTGACCTGGCTGCTCCGACTGGAGCGCCAGGTACGTCTTGACCCTTCGGTGGTCAAGGATGTAAGTGTGTGTGCGACTGTTATTGATGTAAGTGTGTACTGCTGCAGCTATTGATGTAAGTATGTACTGTTGCAGATCTTGATATAAGTGTGTGTTGCTCCAGCTCTTGTCATAAGTGTGTGTGCTGCTGCAGCTACTGATGTAAGTATGTACTGCTGTAGATCTTGATATAAGTGTGTGCTATTGCAGCTCTTGATGTAAGTGTGTGCTGCTGCAGCGATTGATGTAAGTGTGTGTGCTGCTGCAGTTCTTGATATAAGTGTGTGCTGCTGCAGCTATTGATGTAAGTGTGTACTGCTGCAGCTCTTGATATAAGTGGGTGTGTGCTGCTGCAGATATTGATGTAAGGGTGTGTGCTGCTGCAGCTATTGATGTAAGTGTGTACAGCTGCAGCTATTGATGTAAGTGTGTGCTGCTACAGCTATTGATGTACGTGTGTGTGCTGCTGCAGCTATTGACATAAGTGTGTGCTGCTGCAGCTATTGATGTAAGTGTGTACTGCTGCAGCTCTTGATATAAGTGGGTGTGCTACTGCAGCTATTGATGTAAGTGTGTACTGCTGCAGCTCTTGATATAAGTGTGTGTGCTGCTGCAGTTCTTGATATAAGTGTGTGCTGCTGCAGCTATTGATGTAAGTGTGTACTGCTGCAGCTCTTGATATAAGTGGGTGTGTGCTGCTGCAGATATTGATGTAAGGGTGTGTGCTGCTGCAGCTATTGATGTAAGTGTGTACAGCTGCAGCTATTGATGTAAGTGTGTACTCGTGCAGATCTTGATATAAGTGTGTGTGCTGCTCCAGCTATTGATGTAAGTGTGTACTGCTGCAGCTCTTGATATAAGCGTGTGTGCTGCTGCAGATCTTGATATAAGTGTGTGCTGCTGCTGCTCTTGATATAAGTGTGTGTGCTGCTGCACCTATTGATGTAGGTGTGTACTGCTGCAGCTCTTGATATAAGTGGGTGTGTGGTGCTGCAGATATTGATGTAAGTGTGTGTGCTGCTGCAGCTATTGATGTAAATGTGTGTGGTGCTGCAGCTATTGATGTAAGTATATACTGCTACAGCTATTAATGTAAGTGTGTGCTGCTGCAGCTACTGATATAAGAATGTACTGCTGTAGATCTTGATATAAGTGTGTGTGCTGCTGCAGCTATTGATGTAAGTATGTACTGCTGCACATCTTGTTATAAGTGTGTGCTGCTGCTGCAGCTATTGATTTAAGTGTGTGCTACTGCAGCTAATGATGTTAGTGGGTGTGCTGCTGCAGCTCTTGATATAGAGTAAGTGTGTGTGATGCTGCAGCTATTGATGTAAGTGTGTACTGCTGCAGCTCTTGACATAAGTGTGTGTGCGTCTGCTATTGATGTAAGTGTATGTGCTGCTGCAGCTATTGATGTAAGTATGTACTGCTACAAGTCTTGATATAAGTGTGAGTGCTCCTGTTATTGATGTAAGTGTATGTGCTACTGCAGCTCTTCATATAAGTGTGTGTGCTGCTGCAGCTATTGATGTAAGTATGGGTGCTGCTGCAGCTATTGATATAAGTGTGTACAGCAGCAGCTCTTGATATAAGTGTTTTTGCTGTTGCAGCTCTTGATATAAGTGTGTATTGCTGCTGCAGCTCTTGATATAAGTGTGTGCTGCTGTAGCTATTGATGTAAGTGTGTGTGCTGCTGTAGCTATTGAAGTAAGTGTGTGTGCTGCTGCAGCTATTGATGTAAGTGTGTTCTGCTGCAGCTCTTGATATAAGTGCGTTTACTGCTGCAGCTATTGATGTAAGTGTGTGTGTTGCTGCAGCTCTTGATATAAGTGTGTGCTGCTGTAGCTATTGATGTAAGTGCGTGTGTGCTGCAGCTATTGATGTAAGTGTATTCTGCTTCAGGTCTTGAAATAAGTGTGTGTGCTGCTGCAGCTCTTGATATAAGTGTGTACTGCTGCAGCTATTGATGTAAGTATGTACTGCTTCAGATCTTGATGTAAGTGTGTATTGCTACAGCTCTTGATTTAAACGTGTGTGCTCCTGCATATCTTGAATAATAGTGTATCCAGCTGCAGCTCTTGATATAAGTGTGTGCTGCAGCAATTGATGTAAGTGTGTACTAGTGTAGCTCTTGATATAAGTGGGTGTGCTCCTGCAGCTATTGATGTAAGTGTGTGTGGTGCTGCAGCTATTGATGTAAGTATATACTGCTACAGCTATTAATGTAAGTGTGTACTGCTGCAGATCTTGATATAAGTGTGTGTGCTGCTGCATCTATTGATGTAAGTACGTACTGCTGCACATCTTGATATAAGTGTGTGCTGCTGCTGCAGCTATTGATGTAAGTGTGTGCTGCTGCAGCTATTTATGTAAGTGTGTGTGCAATGTAGCTATTGATGTAAGTGTGTGCTTTTGCAGCTAATGATGTAAGTGGGTGTGCTGCTGCAGCTCTTGATATAAGTGTGTGTGATGTTGCAGCTATTGATGTAAGTGTGCACTGCTGCAGCTCTTGATATAAGTGTGTGTGCTGCTGCAGCTATTGGTGTAAGTATGTGTGCTTCTGCAGCTATTGATGTACGTGTGTGTGCTGCTGCAGCTCTTGATATAAGTGTGTGTGTGTTGCTGCAATTATTGGTGTAAGTGTTTGTGTTGCTGCAGCTTTTGATGCAAGTGTGTGTGCTGCTACAGCTTTTGATGTAAGTGTGTACTGCTGCAGCGCTTGATATAAGTGTGTGTGTTGTTGCAGCTATTGATGTAAGTGTGTACTGCTGCAGCTCTTGATATAAATGTGTGTGCTGCTGTAGCTATTGATGTAATTGTGTACTGCTGCAGCTCTTGATATAAGTGTGTGTGCTGCTGCAGCTCCTGATATAAGTGTGTGCTGCTGCAGCTATTGATGTAAGTTTGGGCTGCTGCAGCTTTTGATGTAGGTGTTGGCTGCTGCATGCTATTGATGGAAGAGTGTACTGCTTCAGATCTTGATATATGTGTGTGTACTGCTGCAGCTCTTGTTATATATGTGTGTGCTGCTGCAGCTATTGTTGTAAGTGTGTATGCTGCTGCAGCTATTGATGTAAGTGTATGTGCTGCTGCAGCTATTGATGTAAGTGTGTGTGCTGCTGCAGCTGTTGATTATAAGTGTGTTCTGCTGCAGCA
This sequence comes from Homarus gammarus, assembly GCA_958450375.1. Lineage (NCBI taxonomy): Eukaryota > Metazoa > Arthropoda > Malacostraca > Decapoda > Nephropidae > Homarus > Homarus gammarus. The sequence continues at coordinate 1,027,538 of CAUDMG010003284.1, forward strand.
ATTGTTGTAAGTGTGTGTGCTGCTGCAGCTATTGATGTAAGTATGTGTGCTTCTGCAGCTATTGATGTAAGTGTGTATGCTGCTGCAGCTATTGATGTAGGTGTGTGTGCTGCTGCAGCTCTTGATATAAGTGTGTGTGTTGCTGCAGTTATTGATGTAAGTTTTTGTGCTGCTGCAGCTTTTGATGTAAGTGTGTGTGCTGCTGCAGCTATTGATGTAAGTGTGTACTGCTGCAGCTCTTGATATAAATGTGTGTGCTGCTGTAGGTATTGATGTAAGTGTGTGCTGCTGCAGCTCTTGATATAAGTGTTTGTGCTGCTGCAGCTCTTGATATAAGTGTGTGCTGCTGCAGCTATTGATGTAAGTTTGTGCTGCTGCAGCTTTTGATGTAGGTGTGTGTGCTGCTGCAGCTCTTGATATAAGTGTGTTTGCTTCTGCAGCTCTTGATGTAAGTGTGTGTGCTGCTGCAGCTATTGCTATAAGTGTGTGTGCTACTGCAGCTATTGATGTAAGTGTGTGTTCTGCTGCAACTCTTGATGTAAGTATGTACTGCTGCAGATCTTGATATAAGTGTGTGCTGCTCCAGCTCTTATATAAGTGTGTGTGCTGCTGCAGCTATTGATGTAAGTATGTACAGCTGCAATTCTTGATATAGGTGTGTGCTGCTGCTGCAGCTATTGATGTAAGTGTGCACTGCTGCAGCTCTTGATGTGAGTGTGTGCTGCTGCAGCTTTTGATGTAAGTGTGTGCTGCTGCAGCTATTGATGCAAGTGTGTTCTGCTGCAGCTATTGTTGTAAGTGTGTGTGTTGCTGCAGATATTGATGTAAGTGTGTGTGCTGCTGCAGCTATTGATGTAAGTTTGTGTGCTGCTACAGCAATTGATATAAGTGTGTGCTGCTGCAGCTAATAATGTAAGTGTGTGTGCTGCTGCAGCTTTTGATATAAGTATGTGCTGCTGCAGCTATTGATGTAAGTATGTGCTGCTGCAGCTTTTGATGTAGGTGTGTGCTGCTGCAGCTATTGATGTAAGTGTGTTCTGCTGCAGCTATTGATGTAAGTGTGTGTGCTGCTGCAGCTATTGATGTAAGTCTGTATTCCTGCAGCTCTTGATATAAGTATGTGTGCTTTTGCAGCTATTGATGTAAGTGTGTACTGCTGCAGCTCTTGATATAAGTATGTGTGCTTCTGCAGCTATTGATGTAAGTGTGTGTACCGCTGCAGCTATTGATGTAAGTGTGTACTGCTGCAGCTCTTGATATAAGTGTGTGTGTTGCTGCAATTATTGGTGTAAGTGTTTGTGTTGCTGCAGCTTTTGATGCAAGTGTGTACTGCTGCAGCTCTTGATATAAGTGGGTGTGCTGCTGCAGCTATTGATGTAAGTGTGTGTGGTGCTGCAGCTACTGATGTAAGTATATACTGCTACAGCTATTAATGTAAGTGTGTACTGCTGCAGATCTTGATATAAGTGTGTGTGCTGCTGCAGCTATTGATGTAAGTATGCACTGCTGCATATCTTGATATAAGTGTGTGCTGCTGCTGCAGCTATTGATGTAAGTGTGTACTGCTGCAGCTATTTATGTAAGTGTGTGTGCTTCTGTAGCTATTGATGTAAGTATGTACTGCTGCAGCTATTTATGTAAGAGTGTGCTGCTGCAGATCTTGATATAAGTGTGTGTGCTGCTGTAGCTATTGATGTAAGTGTGTATTGCTACAGCTCTTGATTTAAACGTGTGTGCTCCTGCATATCTTGAATATAAGTGTATCCAGCTGCAGCTCTTGATATAAGTGTGTGCTGCAGCAATTGATGTAAGTGTGTACTGGTGTAGCTCTTGATATAAGTGGGTGTGCTCCTGCAGCTATTGATGTAAGTGTGTGTGGTGCTGCAGCTATTGATGTAAGTATATACTGCTACAGCTATTAATGTAAGTGTGTACTGCTGCAGATCTTGATATAAGTGTGTGTGCTGCTGCATCTATTGATGTAAGTACGTACTGCTGCACATCTTGATATAAGTGTGTGCTGCTGCTGCAGCTATTGATGTAAGTGTGTGCTGCTGCAGCTATTTATGTAAGTGTGTGTGCAATGTAGCTATTGATGTAAGTGTGTGCTTTTGCAGCTAATGATGTAAGTGGGTGTGCTGCTGCAGCTCTTGATATAAGTGTGTGTGATGTTGCAGCTATTGATGTAAGTGTGCACTGCTGCAGCTCTTGATATAAGTGTGTGTGCTGCTGCAGCTATTGGTGTAAGTATGTGTGCTTCTGCAGCTATTGATGTACGTGTGTGTGCTGCTGCAGCTCTTGATATAAGTGTGTGTGTGTTGCTGCAATTATTGGTGTAAGTGTTTGTGTTGCTGCAGCTTTTGATGCAAGTGTGTGTGCTGCTACAGCTTTTGATGTAAGTGTGTACTGCTGCAGCGCTTGATATAAGTGTGTGTGTTGTTGCAGCTATTGATGTAAGTGTGTACTGCTGCAGCTCTTGATATAAATGTGTGTGCTGCTGTAGCTATTGATGTAATTGTGTACTGCTGCAGCTCTTGATATAAGTGTGTGTGCTGCTGCAGCTCCTGATATAAGTGTGTGCTGCAGCAGCTATTGATGTAAGTTTGGGCTGCTGCAGCTTTTGATGTAGGTGTTGGCTGCTGCATGCTATTGATGGAAGAGTGTACTGCTTCAGATCTTGATATATGTGTGTGTACTGCTGCAGCTCTTGTTATATATGTGTGTGCTGCTGCAGCTATTGTTGTAAGTGTGTATGCTGCTGCAGCTATTGATGTAAGTGTGTGTGCTGCTGCAGCTATTGATGTAAGTGTGTGTGCTGCTGCAGCTGTTGATTATAAGTGTGTTCTGCTGCAGCTATTGTTGTAAGTGTGTGTGCTGCTGCAGCTATTGATGTAAGTATGTGTGCTTCTGCAGCTATTGATGTAAGTGTGTATGCTGCTGCAGCTCTTGATATAAGTGTGTGTGTTGCTGCAGTTATTGATGTAAGTTTTTGTGCTGCTGCAGCTTTTGATGTAAGTGTGTGTGCTGCTGCAGCTATTGATGTAAGTGTGTACTGCTGCAGCTCTTGATATAAATGTGTGTGCTGCTGTAGGTATTGATGTAAGTGTGTGCTGCTGCAGCTCTTGATATAAGTGTTTGTGCTGCTGCAGCTCTTGATATAAGTGTGTTCTGCTGCAGCTATTGATGTAAGTTTGTGCTGCTGCAGCTTTTGATGTAGGTGTGTGTGCTGCTGCAACTCTTGATGTAAGTATGTACTGCTGCAGATCTTGATAAAAGTGTGTGCTGCTCCAGCTCTTATATAAGTGTGTGTGCTGCTGCAGCTATTGATGTAAGTATGTACAGCTGCAATTCTTGATATAGGTGTGTGCTGCTGCTGCAGCTATTGATGTAAGTGTGCACTGCTGCAGCTCTTGATGTGAGTGTGTGCTGCTGCAGCTTTTGATGTAAGTGTGTGCTGCTGCAGCTATTGATGCAAGTGTGTTCTGCTGCAGCTATTGTTGTAAGTGTGTGTGTTGCTGCAGATATTGATGTAAGTGTGTGTGCTGCTGCAGCTATTGATGTAAGTTTGTGTGCTGCTACAGCAATTGATATAAGTGTGTGCTGCTGCAGCTAATAATGTAAGTGTGTGTGCTGCTGCAGCTTTTGATATAAGTATGTGCTGCTGCAGCTATTGACGTAAGTATGTGCTGCTGCAGCTTTTGATGTAGGTGTGTGCTGCTGCAGCTATTGATGTAAGTGTGTTCTGCTGCAGCTATTGATGTAACTGTGTGTGCTGCTGCAGCTATTGATGTAAGTCTGTATTCCTGCAGCTCTTGATATAAGTATGTGTGCTTTTGCAGCTATTGATGTAAGTGTGTACTGCTGCAGCTCTTGATATAAGTATGTGTGCTTCTGCAGCTATTGATGTAAGTGTGTGTACCGCTGCAGCTATTGATGTAAGTGTGTACTGCTGCAGCTCTTGATATAAGTGTGTGTGTTGCTGCAATTATTGGTGTAAGTGTTTGTGTTGCTGCAGCTTTTGATGCAAGTGTGTACTGCTGCAGCTCTTGATATAAGTGGGTGTGCTGCTGCAGCTATTGATGTAAGTGTGTGTGGTGCTGCAGCTACTGATGTAAGTATATACTGCTACAGCTATTAATGTAAGTGTGTACTGCTGCAGATCTTGATATAAGTGTGTGTGCTGCTGCATCTATTGATGTAAGTACGTACTGCTGCACATCTTGATATAAGTGTGTGCTGCTGCTGCAGCTATTGATGTAAGTGTGTGCTGCTGCAGCTATTTATGTAAGTGTGTGTGCTTTTGTAGCTATTGATGTAAGTGTGTGCTGCTGCAGCTAATGATGTAAGTGGGTGTGCTGCTGCAGCTCTTGATATAAGTGTGTGTGATGTTGCAGCTTTTCATGTAAGTGTGCACTGCTGCAGCTCTTGATATAAGTGTGTGTGCTGCTGCAGCTATTGGTGTAAGTATGTGTGCTTCTGCAGCTATTGATGTACGTGTGTGTGCTGCTGCAGCTCTTGATATAAGTGTGTGTGTTGCTGCAGTTATTGGTGTAAGTGTTTGTGCTGCTGCCGCTTTTGATGTAAGTGTGTGTGCTGCTGCAGCTTTTGATGTAAGTGTGTACTGCTGCAGCTCTTGATATAAGTGTGTTTGTTGTTGCAGCTATTGATGTAAGTGTGTACTGCTGCAGCTCTTGATATAAATGTGTGTGCTGCTGTAGCTATTGATGTATGTGTGTACTGCTGCAGCTCTTGATATAAGTGTGTGTGCTGCTGCAGCTCTTGATATAATTGTGTGCTGCTGCAGCTATTGATGTAAGTGTGGGCTGCTGCAGCTTTTGATGTAGGTGTTGGCTGCTGCATGCTATTGATGGAAGAGTGTACTGCTTCAGATCTTGATATATGTGTGTGTACTGCTTCAGCTCTTGATATATGTGTGTGTGCTGCTGCAGCTCTTGATATATGTGTGTGTGCTGCTGCAGCTATTGTTGTAAGTGTGTGTGCTGCTGCAGCTGTTGATTATAAGTGTGCTCTGCTTCAGCTATTGTTGTAAGTGTGTGTGCTGCTGCAGCTATTGATGTAAGTCTGTGTGCTGCTGCAGCTATTGATGTAAGTGTGTGTACTGCTGCAGCTCTTGATGTAAGTATGTACTGCTTCAGATCTTGATATAAGTGTGTACTGCTACAGCTCTTGATATAAGTTTGTGCTGCTGCAGCTATTAATGTAAGTGTGTGTCCTACTGCAGCTTTTGATGTAAGTGTGTTCTGCTGCAGCTATTGATGTAAGTGTGTGCTGCTGCAGCTTTTGATGTAGGTTTGTTCTGCTGCAGCTATTGATGTAAGTGTGTTCTGCTGCAGCTATTGTTGTAAGTGTGTGTGCTGCTGCTGCTGTTGATATAAGTGTGTGTGCTGCTGCAGCTATTGATGTACGTGTGTGTGCTGCTGCAGGTATTGATGTAAGTGTGTACTGCTGCAGCTCTTGATATATGTGTGTGTGGTGCTGCAGCTATTGGTGTAAGTGTGTACTGCTGCAGTTATCAATGTAAGTGTGTGTGCTGCTGCAGCTATTGATATCAATGTGTGTGTTGCTGTAGGTATTGATGTAAGTGTGTACTGCTGTAGCTCTTGATATAAGTTTGTGCTGCTGCAGCTTTTGATGTAGGTGTGTGTGCTGCTGCAGCTCTTCATATAAGTGTGTGTGCTTCTGCAGCTCTAGATATAAGTGTGTGTGCTGCTGCAGCTATTGCTATAAGTGTGTGTGCTGCTGCAGCTATTGATGTAAGTGTGTGTTCTGCTGCAGCTCTTGATGTAAGTTTGTACTGCTGCAGATCTTGATATAAGTGTGTGCTGCTCCAGCTCTTATATAAGTGTGTGTGCTGCTGCAGCTATTGATGTAAGTATGTACAGCTGCAATTCTTGATATAGGTGTGTGCTGCTGCTGCAGCTATTGATGTAAGTGTGCACTGCTGCAGCTCTTGCTGTGAGTGTGTGCTGCTGCAGCTTTTGATGTAAGTGCGTGCTGCTGCAGCTATTGATGTAAGTGTGTTCTGCTGCAGCTATTGTTGTAAGTGTGTGTGTTGCTGCAGATATTGATGTAAGTGTGTGTGCTGCTGCAGCTATTGATGTAAGTTTGTGTGCTGCTGCAGCTAATAATGTAAGTGTGTGTGCTGCTGCAGCTTTTGATATAAGTGTGTGCTGCTGCAGCTATTGATGTAAGTGTGTGCTGCTGCAGCTTTTGATGTAGATGTGTGCTGCTGCAGCTATTGATGTAAGTGTGTTCTGCTGCAGCTATTGATGTAAGTGTGTGTGCTGCTGCAGCTATTGATGTAAGTCTGTACTGCTGCAGCTCTTGATATAAGTACAGTATGTGTGCTTCTGCAGCTATTGATGTAAGTGTGTACTGCTGCAGCTCTTGATATAAGTGTGTGTGCTGCTGCTATTAATGTAAGTGTGTACTGGTGCAGATCTTGATATAAGTGTGTGTGCTGCTGCAGCTATTGATGTAGGTGTGTACTGCTGCAGCTCTTGATATAAGTGTGTGTGGTGCAACAGCTATTGATGTAAGAGTGTACTGGTGCAGATCTTGATATAAGTGTGTGTGCTGCTGTAGCTATTGATGTAAGTGTGTATTGCTGCAGCTCTTGATTTAAGCGTGTGTGCTGCTGCAGATCTTGAATATAAGTGTGTCCAGCTGCAGCTCTTGATATAAGTGTGTGCTGCAGCAATTGATGTAAGTGTGTACTGGTGCAGCTCTTGATATAAGTGGGTGTGCTGCTGCAGCTATTGATGTAAGTGTGTGTGGTGCTGCAGCTATTGATGTAAGTATATACTGCTAGAGCTATTAATGTAAGTGTGTACTGCTGCAGATCTTGATATAATTGTGTGTGCTGCTGCATCTATTGATGTAAGTACGTACTGCTGCACATCTTGATATAAGTGTGTGCTGCTGCTGCAGCTATTGATGTAAGTGTGTGCTGCTGCAGCTATTTATGTAAGTGTGTGTGCTTCTGTAGCCATTGATGTAAGTGTGTGCTGCTGCAGCTAATGATGTAAGTGGGTGTGCTGCTGCAGCTCTTGATATAAGTGTGTGTGATGTTGCAGCTATTGATGTAAGTGTGCACTGCTGCAGCTCTTGATATAAGTGTGTGTGCTGCTGCAGCTATTGGTGTAAGTATGTGTGCTTCTGCAGCTATTGATGTACGTGTGTGTGCTGCTGCAGCTCTTGATATAAGTGTGTGTGTTGCTGCAGTTATTGGTGTAAGTGTTTGTGCTGCTGCAGCTTTTGATGTAAGTGTGTACTGCTGCAGCTCTTGATATAAGTGTGTGTTGTGTTGCAGCTATTGATGTAAGTGTGTACTGCTGCAGCTCTTGATATAAATGTGTGTGCTGCTGTAGCTATTGATGTATGTGTGTACTGCTGCAGCTCTTGATATAAGTGTGTGTGCTGCTGCAGCTCTTGATATAAGTGTGTGCTGCTGCAGCTATTGATGTAAGTGTGGGCTGCTGCAGCTTTTGATGTAGGTTTTGGCTGCTGCATGCTATTGATGGAAGTGTGTACTGCTTCAGATCTTGATATATGTGTGTGTACTGCTGCAGCTCTTGATATATGTGTGTGTGCTGCTGCAGCTATTGTTGTAAGTGTGTGTGCTGCTGCAGCTATTGATGTAAGTGTGTGTGCTGCTGTAGCTATTGATGTAAGTGTGTTTGCTGCTGCAGCTGTTGATTATAAGTGTGTTCTGCTGCAGCTATTGTTGTAAGTGTGTGTGCTGCTACAGCTATTGATGTAAGTGTGTGTGCTGCTGGAGCTATTGATGTAAGTGTGTGTACTGCTGCAGCTATTGATGTAAGTATGTACTGCTTCAGATCTTGATATAAGTGTGTGTACTGCTTCAGATCTTGATGTAAGTCTGTTTACTGCTGCAGCTGTTGATTATAAGTGTGTTCTGCTGCAGCTATTGATGTGAGTGTGTATGCTGCTGCAGCTATTGGTGTAAGTGTGTGTCCTACTGCAGCTATTAATGTAAGTGTGTACTGCTACAGCTCTTGATATAAGTTTGTGTACTGCTGCATCTGTTGATGTAAGTGTGTGTCCTACTGCAGCTATTGATGTAAGTGTGTTCTGCTGCAGCTATTGTTATAAGTGTGTTTGCTGCTGCAGCTGTTGATATAAGTGTGTGTGCTGCTGCAGCTATTTATGTACGTGTGTGTGCTGCTGCAGCTATTGATGTAAGTGTGTACTGCTGCAGCTCTTGATATATGTGTGTGTGCTGCTGCAGCTATTGGTGTAAGTGTGTACTGCTGCAGTTATTAATTTAAGTGTGTGTGTTGCTGCAGCTATTGGTGTAAGTGTGTGCTGCTGCAGCTTTTGATGTAGGTGTGTGCTGCTGCAGCTTTTGATGTAAGTGTGTTCTGCTGCAGCTTTTGATGTAAGTGTGTGTGCTGCTGCAGCTATTGATGTAAGTCTGTACTGCTGCAGCTCTTGATATAAGTATGTGTGCTGCTGCAGCTATTGATGTAAGTTTGTGTATTGCTGCAGCTGTTGATGTAAGTCAGTACTGCTGCAGCTCTTGATATATGTGTGTACTGCTGCAGCTTTTGATGTAAGTGTGTACTGCTGCAGCTCTTGATATAAGTGTGTTTGCTGTTGCAGCTATTGATGTAAGTGTGTACTGCTGCAGCTCTTGACATAAGTGTGTACTGCTGCAGCTATTGATGCAAGTCTGTACTGCTGCAGCTCTTGATATAAGTGTGTGCTGCTGCAGCTATTGATGTAAGTGTGTACTGCTGCAGCTCTTGATATAAGTGTATGTGCTGCTGCAGCTAATGATGTATGTCTGTACTGCTGCAGCTGTTGATATAAGTATGTACTGCCACAGATCTTGATATAAGTGTGTGCTGCTGCAGCTATTGATGTAAGTGTGTACTGCTGCAACTCTTAATATAAGTGTTTGTGCTTCTGCAGCTTTTGATGCAAGTGTGTGTGTGCTGCTGCAGCTTTTGATGTAAGTGGGTGTGGTGCTGCAGCTATTGATGTAAGTGTGTGTGGTGCTGCTATTGATGTAAGTATATGTGGTGCTGCAGCTATTTATGTAAGTTTGTGCTGCTGCTATTGACATAAGTGTTTGTTGCTGCAGCTATTGATAAAAGTGTGTGTGGTGGTGCAGCTTTTGATGTAAGTGTGTGTGGTGCTGCTGTTGATGTAAGTGTGTGTGCTGCTGCTGTTATTGATGTAAGTGTGTGCTGCTGCTGCTATTGATGTAAGTGTGTGTGCTGCTGCAGCTATTGATGTAAGTGTGTGTGCTGCTGCTGCTATTGATGTAAGTGTGTGTGCTGCTGCTATTGGTGTAGGTGTGTGTGCTGCTGCATCTATTGATGTAACACATGTTTTTAAGTCATTACTGGAGAGCGTGTAGTGAACGGCGTTATTGTTGAAGAGTGATCAATATGTACAGTATATATATTAGGTGTGCACTGTACACAAAAATAGGAAAATTACTTGTATAATAGGAAGTTAGTGAATACACTGTATTTAAGGAGCTGTAAGTTGGAGATGGATGGGGTGGCGTGAGAGAGCAGGGAAGACACTAACATGAAGAGAACAATTTCCTGGCACGACGGGAGCGGGGATGACATAGAAGTGAAGACAATGTTGCTCATAAAACAATACCTTTAGATTATAATTTTTCTTTACTGTATCATAATAAATAACGACTGTGGTCAACAACTCAACACATGGGAGAGGCGTTGCTTCTGAGAGCGGACTTAGCTCTCATACAGGGGAAGAGTTTGTTGACCAAAAGAGATGTTTTATGTTTATTATAACGCGAAAGATATTGAAATTGTTGGCCGTAATAATGAGGGAACTCCTGAAGAAACTGGGAACAGTGAGTTACGTACAACTTCAACCATTAACTAGAGGCTTCACTGTGCTGAGTTTCAGGGAAGTAACACAAGTAGCACAGTTATGTTTTAGGGGTATAACAGAAGTGCCACTGTGTTGTGTTTTATGGAAATATCAATGTGTTGTATTTCAGAGACGTAGCACAAATAATACTGTGTAATGATTCAGGGAAGTAACACATAGAACATTGTGTTCTCTTTCATGGAAATAACAAAATTAATACTCTGTTACATTTCAGATGAATAACACAAGTAACACTGTGTTGTGTTTCAGGGACCTAACACCAGAAGTGAGCGACCGTAATGTGTTCCTGGTTGATGTTTCCTGCAACTACCGACCACTGTATCGTTCCCTGTGCTCCGTGGAGAGGTGAGAGAGAGAGAGAGAGAGTACCATCTTGTAACGTACTTGGCTTGTGGATATTAAATGCCTAGTAATCAACGTAGCACTTTCTACTGGGAACCGGAGCCTCCTGAAGAACAATTATGTCCAGCACGATTGTTAATGACGTTTATATTTACCTTTACAAACATATCTGGCATTTACGTCACCCGCTGTCACTCTACGTTTCATATACTGTATATACAGAAAGAACAAATAATGAAATTTATCTTAAAAAAAGTGTGAAGAACGATCTGTAAGCCTACACCTAAAATAGGAATCAACAAAACATCCAAACTTAATGACTGAGTGATAGTACAGGTAACTAACTCTATTAGTCGGGGTCATTTCCACTCACACACTGAGGTGAGGGAGTTATGAACTTAACAAAATTTATAGGTGCTTATTATACTGTCCGATTCTGGGGTCACTAATTCTAAGGGGATAACTTAACTGTACTCCTAATTTTAAGGTCGCTGCCACCAGGCCCCCCTGGACAAAATGTAGCTCGTTTGGTAGCGGGCAGAGTAGGCTAGGCATTGGGTTGGGTTTTTCATTGACCAAATCGAGAGTGGGAAGAAGGGTGAAACATCGGGCATGACTTAACTAATTTATTCCTTATAAAACATATTGCATCCAGTCACAATACAAAAAGAGTTGGCCTTCATCAGAAGAACAACAATTATTTTCTTTACACTTCACATCAATATACGTCTTACATAAAATAATTACTACTATCATCTTCATTCTTCATAGCAACCAATGATCTCCTTACCCCGGTCATTCTTTCTTACCATAACACCCAACACATCAGACTGCACCACATGTTATTGCACCACATCTCCTATACACTCCACACGTACCAGTATGGAACTCCTTGGTATGCTTAGGTACACATACCAGGTACCTCGTGCACACTCTACTCTTGCTGAGTAGATGGGATACTTTCCAAGTAATCATACCAGTACTGGTTCCACGCCTGGTATTATTAGGTCGCTCCACGTAGTGACCGCGAAATTTCTCAAACATACAATTATTTTCTCCTATCCTGGGTGGTGATATGTAGGGTATCCACAGATTCACAGTGGAGGTGCATAATGGCCGTAAGCAGTCACACCACACATGGCGAGTCCCTCACAGTGTGGTAATGGCCGACGCTGGACGCGTGCGTACCTGTCTTGGTGAGAGAGCTGGTACCACTAAGGAAGATGCCCCGCGTCTCTCACTGAACTAGGCCTACAGTTTCCAATCTTTAATTATTCGGGTCCTCACATGAACACTTTCCTATCTATTGTGACCTTATGCCTTATAATTTTATATCTTAATCCTAAATTACATATTACTGTAAGGATCTGGTTTGCCAGTTCCTGGGGAAATTAATTGGGCTATATCATTAACTCAAAACTGTAGCTCGGGGCAGAATGGGAGCCAACCCGAACAAAGAGTAGCATCGTATTTTCATAGCGTGGGTATATCCACTTTACTTCAGTCTGTATTTAGGGATCCTCCCCTCACACTTTGCAATCGTTGAACACATTCACAAGATTCTCTGATCATCTCACTGTTCGTGGTTCATCGTCACATGAGATAACGAGGTGTATTAAGCTCACACCGAGGCATACAAGATATTTTCTTTGAAGTATAGTTTCTGGATCACTTCCAACACCTCACATAGGCCTGATACAATTATCCTTTTTTTAGATCATTGTTCTCTTATATTTTCATCTGATACCTGCGGTAGCTATGTTCACTAATCGTTCACAGACGTAAATAGTATGACCTTCAAACACGATCTACACTTATCACTAGTCCGTATCAATTGGACCTTTCCAATCATCCTATAGTTACCTTGAGTTCTCCTTAATGCTATAAGTACATACACTTAATATTATATGACTGTACCTTGGTATAATTCATATAAAACAACATATATGGTGAGTTATCCTTTACCAACGTTTCCCGTTTTCTGTGACTCTACAAGCGCGGTGGATTTGACTGTTATGTAGCGTAAAATGAATAAAAGAGATATTAAGGATGACAATGATGTGCGCAGTACATTATACGTGCTGCTATTTGCTTTGGTGTGCTCTTCTGTGGTGTATAAATTAATTTTCCCTTTTTTTGTTTTGTAGCGATCACCTCTAAAATCATCTCTACGTCGTTCCTAATATCTTTATATTTCTTTAACTTAGTACCATAATATATGTTATTTTTTGTCCAGGCTACATTTTTTTCTTCAGTTTTTTACCATGACTTAATTTATTTTATGAGACTGTAAGAAGACTGAAGGAAATGCCGGTGAGTTTAGGCGGAGGTCGGCTCAGTGCAAACCTTGACTGCTAAGGACCAAATTGAACTATCTAAGTCGCTTGTCAATCTATCGTTTGTGGTAATACAGGAGGTCGGCCGGTATAGAAACACGTATAAGAGTAGAAATGGGTCGTCCATAAGGGCTGATCTCGTCTCACCATATAGCTTGTGTATTACTCTGGTGTCACCACGACTAACCCAGAGAGGATCAATTGACGGTCATTTTACAAAGGTTTCATTATTATACCTGTAGGTTATGTATCTAAGCTACTGTGCCGAGTAACAACCTTGTATATAAGCTACTGTGCCGAGTAGTAACCTTGTATATAAGCTACTGTGCCGAGTTGCATTTATATATGTAATTACGTGGCAAAACTGCACGTGTTATGTGGCAACATTGCCCCGAGGCTGCCGTATGGCAAGGCAGCCTCAGTCTGATTCTGTGGGTCGTGCAAGTCACACGCTAGTCACTACTTGTATTTCTCCTATCCGTTATTAAATGGACTTCAGTGTTACCCGGTGTTTCCCTACCCATCACTGCCTTCTTCAGGGAACACTTGGAACCTTCATGGCACACACCCACACCTTTTGCAGCAATACGGAGTGTGGACCCGAAGGTACGGTACTTTTCGACAATGGACGCCCTCTGTGGTTACTGGCAGATCCCACTGAAGAAGGAGGATCAGCCACTGACCACTTTCATCACGCCTTACGGACGCTTCCGCTACTGCCGTGGCCCTATGGGATTCGCTACTACGGGTGGGACGCCTTCTGTCTCCGTGGTGACATGGCACTTTAAGGCGTGACCAACTGAGTGAAGGTAGTGGATGACGTCCTCCTCTACGATGAGGACTACCTGACGCATCTTCGCCGCATCGACGAGGTACTGACCAGGTGTAGGACGGACGGCATCACTCTGAATGCCGAGAAGTTCGTCTTGGCCGCACCTGCAGTGTCTTTCTGCGGCTACCGACTCTCAAGGGATGGCATTGCTGCGGACCCAGAGAAAGTTTGCGCCATAGCGGACTTTGCCAAACCTGCCAACCTTACGGATCTCAGGTCTTTCATGAGCCCCAAGAGGACTTTCACGTGGACCCCTGACCACGACCTCGCCTTTCATAAGGTGACGGAGACCCTGTCAAGTCCACCTATTCTCGCTACTTTCGACCCAGCGCTCCCCACCGTCCTCCAGACAGACGCCTCGCGCCTGTACGAGGTTGGTTACGCCCTTCTCCAGGATCACGGTGGAGGAAAATACCGGCTCGTATAGTGTGGCTCTCGCTTCCTCACCGATGCTGAGTCTCGCTACGCTACCATCGAGCTGGAGCTGCTGGCAGTGGTATGGGCCTCATCGAAGTGCAAGTTTTACTTGATTGGCCTACAGCACTTCGACCTCATAAAAGACCACAGGCCCTTGGTCCCCATTCTTAATCACTATTCGCTGGACGCCATCGAGAATCCCGCCTCCAGCGCCTGAAGAAGAAGATTTTGGCCTTCGTCTTCACCGTGGCTTGGCCCGCAGGTAAGGAGTTGTGCATCCCGGATGCCCTCTCCCGCTCCCCAGTCAGCCGCCCGACACCTGAAGACGAGATGCTCAGCACCAAGGCCGGTTTCTCCGTCAGCAACATCGACACTTTGCAGGCCGTACAGTCCCTCGCCAGCATCCAGGCCGCAGTGTCGTCACCCGACAGCGATCTGGCCCTTGAGGAACTACGGACCGCGGCACGCGACGACCTCTCCTACACTCAGCTCTTGGAGAGTGTGAGGACTGGGTTCCCCCGCGACCGTTTTGACCTCCACAACTCCCTACGCCCGTATTGGATGATACGTGAGGACCACTACGCAGATGGGGACCTCGTCCTGTGTGGTGCCCGTGTGGTCGTCCCTGCAGCTCTCCGTCGTCGCGTTCTGGCCCGCTTACACGACAGCCATCGTGGAGCAGAGGCCACCAAGCGCCGCGCAAGGCAGGCTGTGTACTGGCCCGGCATTGACGCGGATATCGTCAATACGGTCCGTGTCTGTGAGCCTTGCCAGATCATGCAGCCCAGTCAACAGGAGGAGCCCCTCCTGTGCGACGACAAACCCACCAGGCCCTTCGAGTCCGTGTCAGCTGATTTCTTCAGCACAGCTGGGAAACATTTCCTAGTTGTCGCCGACCGACTCTCTGGCTGGCCTGTGGTGGTAATCTGTGGCTCGTACACGACGTCCACGGTCACCAATCGCCACTTCCGGCACCTCTTTCGTGACCTGGGCGTCCCCGTACGTCTACGGACGGACGGTGGGCCACAGTTTACCAGCCGGGACTTCACAGGATGCCTGGAGCGTTGGGGAGTCCGCAACATCGTGTCAACACCCCACTACCCACAGTCAAACGGCCACGCTGAGGCTGCGGTCAAGACAGTCAAGCACCTCATCCTCAAGGTGGCCCCTTCAGGCAACATAGACTGTGAGGCGTTTGACAAAAGACTCCTGGAGTTACGTAATACTCCCACCCACACAGGACGCTCCCCTGCCCAGATCCTGTATGGTCACCCTCTCCGCTCTTGCGTTCCTGCACACGCCAAGGTCTTTGTGAAGGAGTGGCAGACCAGAGCCGAGAGCTGTGACCGCCGCGCTGCTTCACGTGCCCAGGACGCCAAGGCTCGGTATGACGACCGTGCCCACCCTCTTCAGCCGCTGGAGATTGGTGCCCTTGTCCGCGTCCAGGACCCAACAACGACACGTTGGGACAAGGTGGGCATATTGATGGGCGTCGGCCGGTCGCGGGACACAAGGTCAGGATGCCGAGCGGCCGCTTCTGGTGGAGGAACCGCCGTTTCCTCCGGCCAGTCCCACCCCCAGCTGCTGGTCCCCTGACCGAGGACGAGTCCCCTACACCTCCCGAGAATCCGCCCCACAGTGCACCTCGACGCTCGGAGCGACTTAGGACTAAGAAGTCCACTCAAGACAAAGACTATTAGCATGAGGGGGGGAGGGAGATGTAGATTATGTATCTAAGCTACTGTGCCGAGTAGCAACCTTGTATATGAGCTACTGTGCCGAGTAGCATTTATATATGTAATTACGTGGCAACACTGCACGTGTTATGTGGCAACATTGCCCTGAGGCTGCCATATGGCAAGGCAGCCTCAGTCTGACTCAGTGGGTCGTGCAAGTCACACTCTAGTCACTACTTGTATATCTCCTATCCATTAATAAATGGACTTCAGTGTTACCCGGTGTTTCCCTACCCATCACTGCCTTCTTCAGGGAACACTTGGAACCTTCAATACCTATTTTATTTATTTTCATGTTCTATCAGTTTTAAGGAACACAGCAAAGATAACACAAGCAAATTGTCCTGCAGTTGTCCTGAAATAGATTTACCGGTCGATAATTATTCACTTAGAGAGTCATCATAAACGTTCACATAAATTTATCATGTATATAGACAATGCAATCATAGATAGGAATTACATATACAAACAGTAGTAAACAGTCAATTGATTCAGTTTAGGATAATAACCTAACTTATCATCATTTGCTTATTACCAATTGGATCCTTTCCTTGAGCTGGGCAACTATAGTACAATACTTAGTAACAATAGAGCTACAAATTACAGATTCCTAAAAATGAAAACTACCAACTTGTTCACATCATCAGCTGGGCACGTCACAACCCAAGTCTTGTGGTGTGGTTCATTATGACGACGATGATCGTTGACGATGGGGACAACTTAATTCGTCGCCTCCTGCATCACTACCCCAACCTGAACCTCGCGGGAGCTGATCTCACCGACGTGTTTCAGAGAACGCCTCTGGAGAAATTCTTTAACGGGAAAAAGTGGACGAAAGATGAAAGTGAGTTTAAAGATATGGCTTTTACTGTAGTCTTTCTGTAATAACATTATCAATAAAGATAAAAAACTACTTTACTTTCTAGCAGAATAACATCCATAAAAGTGCTTAATATACAGTGGGTACATACTATACTGTATATACAACAACTGAAAGTAAATAATAATCATAAAAATGACATGCATGTGTTCTGTGATGATAGAGTAGAATCATTGTATTTTGTCTTGGTATTCAGAAAGTCAGTGATATAGTTGGGTTAAAAAGAGGTGTGGTCTGAAGTAAGAAGTAAATACATTAAGTAAAAGAGACGAGGCGAAGTAATCATTGTTTAGTTGGATGATTGGACAACCGGTTAGAAGTGACCCTTCTCAAACCAGGAGAAATTAACGGGAAAACTATCAGATCACTGTTTTTTTGTTTTTTTTAACAAGTCAAATCTTTACAGGTTAGCTAGAGTTGTTTAGTTTTCAAATTGGAGACGATGTGATCACAAAGTTAATCTGTACAGAAGTTTCTGACAGATGATGACTCTGTGAGTTCAGTGTTATTATAACTTAAATGAGAGCAACTGACAAATGAGGGAGTGAGCCCAAAGACTTTTTCGGGAAGTTTGTCTAATGGATTGATTGAAATTTTGTTTCAAAAAGTAAATCTACAGTAATGCAAATCTCTCTCTCTCTCTCTCTCTCTCTCTCTCTCTCTCTCTCTCTCTCTCTCTCACACAGATGATATTATAAGGTGGTTATTCCTCAAAATAAGAGAAAATATGTTGAGATAAAAAGAATACATCTCCAGATCTGACTCAGAGATGATGTGATCTTACAGAATGGCTTAAGGTTCACGTGAGCGACATGATGAGGGTGGCACTGGTATGGCACTGGGGAGGCATCTACACTGACACCGACGTCATCTGCCTGAAGGACATGAGTCATTTCAGCAACACGGTCGCTTTCCAAGAGCCTGGAATCCTTGCCAATGGCTTCTTCAAATTCCAGTCTCAACATAAAGTTCTAAAATCATACATGAATGTGATGATAAAGAATTATAAGGTAAGAACTTAATTGGTACGACGAATAGGATCAAGAAAACTCAGATCTGTTCATGAATAACTCAGTCTACTTTTGGGACAGCAGGACCACTTTATTATTTCTGTGTAATGGACACCTTTTTATTTATTATTATTATTATTATATTTATTATTATTATTATTATTATTATTATTATTATTATTATTATTATTATTATTATTATTATTATTATTATTATTATTAGTTGTATTAGTAGTAGTATTAGTAGTAGTAGGAGGAGGCGTGGGTGTGGTGGACTGTCCTCCCTGATCTAAAGTGTTATTGAAGGGGACATATTCGGAGTGTGGGAGCGGGAATTTCACAGTGTGTCGGTGAATATCGGATGTCACCCTAAGCATTGTCACCGAAGGTTCTTCTCATCCCTTACGGCATTAAACGTAAATAGTCCGTGTGTTCACCGGCGATCACCGACAGAGTTGTGAGTGCTTGGCGGGACAGCTGGTGCAGGTACCAGGTGCCAGTGCCAGTGTCGATAGGCTCAGGCTCTAAACTGGCTTAGCCATGTTAATATTGTTATTATTGTATGTATATTATGTATGCTGGATTATATATCATGTATGTATATTATGTATGTGCTCCATTTATGTATTATTTATTCAGCCTAGCTAGCAGCGTGTGGCAATGTTATTACCATATCCCACACGCTTAATTAATGTGCCTGGCGACGAATGGAAGCTGCTAATGTATCACTTGCCATACGTCGCCTATAGCAGTTGACCGGGAGCCTAGTCAAGAGAGAGTGCTGCTCTCCTTTGTGTACATACTCTTATCCAGTAAACCGAACCTACAAAACTATACAGGTGTTTGTGTTCTCTCCTGTATATAGAACTTATTATTCAGAACCTAACAATTATTATCCACTCTGTATCTGTGTTTTTCTGGCTAAATAAACTATTTCAATTTCAATTTACTTTGGCGGGGGTGGTATCGAGACTCACCCCTATGGGCCAAGTGTTCTACGCTTGCAGTCGCCTCCCACAAGTAACGATCACTTCATGTAGTGACAGCCGACTAAGTGAGGAGTATATATAACTAATCTTACATCAGTGCGACCATAGAAATAGTGGTTATTTCTGCCAAGGATATGTAAACAAGTGTTAGGCGTGACAATTCTTGCTCCCAGTGTATCACTCTGATGTGTGAATTGTCGCCCTCAGGGGGCGGCCTACACACCCACGCGCGCACGTATGCCCCTACAACCCGGACACAGCAGTCCGGGTAGTAGGCCTGCCTCCTCATTCCCCTGGATAAGAATCCAAAATGTAGGCCAATAGGGGTTGGGGAAGTGCTTAGGTGGATCATCAGCAAATGCATAATGGAGGTGGTAAAGGATGATGTCAGGGCAGCAGCAGGGAACCTGCAAGTTTGTGCTGGCCACCAGGCTGGGGGGGAAGCTGCAACTCGCGCCATGAGAACGATATTTGAGCAGCATGATTGTGAGGCCGTTCTCCTGGTGGACGTTTCAAACGCATTCAACATACTTAACCGCAAGGCCGCACTGCACATCATCAAGATCAAGTGTCCAAACCTTGCAGTGTATGTTGAAAACACCTATAGGAATCCACCAGACCTCTATATAGCAAACAACAAGTCTCTAAGAGGTGATACCATCATACAGTTAACTGAGGGAACAACACAGGGGGACCCTGTTTCAATGGTATTGTATGCAATAGGCCCATCCATGCTCCAACACACAATAAAATTTGAAACAACTGAGGTTAAGCAAGTGGCGTATGCTGACGACCTTACAGGAGCAGGAAAAGTGGAGGACATCAAAAGTGGTGGGACCTGGTAACATCACGAGGCCCACAAATAGGGTACCACCCAAACGCCAACAAGTCTTTCCTCATCGTGAAGCCAGAACATTATGAACGGGCACTGGAGGTGTTCGGTGGAAGTGAGGTCAAAATAACAAAGGATGGCCAAAGACACCTAGGAGCAGTAATCGGCACGACGGACTTCAAGACCGAGTACGTAACGGGAAAGGTGAATGTGTGGGTTAGGGAAATCCAAGCGCTGTCCAATATTGCTAACACAGAGCCACATGCGGCTTTTGCGGCATTCACCCATGGAGTCAAGCATCGCTGGAACTACCTGATGCGCACTATCCCTGATAACAGACCCCTCCTCCACCCTCTGGAAGAAGCTATCAGCGTCAATTTCATTCCCAAATTAGTGAAACACCCTCAATTAACACCAGCAGAAAGATCACTCCTTGCACTACCACCGAGACTGGGAGGAATAGGACTGACCAATCCAGAAGAGATCGCTGCCACCGAACATCAAAACTCAGTTAAGCTCACGGCAGCCCTCACTGACCATATAATAGCTCAAAACGCAACAGGTGAAGTGGATACCAGTGAAGTAAACAAGATTCGAAGGTCCATTACGACAGAACGGCAGCACGGCCAAAGTGATAAGTTGCAGCAACTGACGCTGCAAGTACCAGAGAATTTGAAAAAAAGGTAGCTATAGAGCAGGCGGTGGGCGTCTCGAACTGGTTAACTACGTTACCGATAAGAGCAAATGGTTTCAGTCTCAATAAACAAGAATTTACAGATGCCATTGCTCTAAGGTACGGTAGGTTAGTAGAAGATTTGCCCTCCCATTGCGTGCGTGGCTCTTCCTATGACGTAGATCACGCCATGGTGTACAAGAAAGGGGGCTTCATATGCATGAGGCATGACGAAGTAAGGGATCTCACAGCAAATATGTTGAAGGAAATCTGTCGTGATGTCAGGGTAGAACCGAACTTGCTTCAATTGGACGGTGAGAATTTCCAACATAGGACTTCAAACACATCCAACGAAGCCTGTGTTGACGTCAGCGCTCGAGGATTCTGGATGCGGGGACAGCGAGCCTTCTTCGACATCAGGATTTTTGATCCTATGGCCGCATGTCACAGTACCTTAGCTCTCGATGCTGCACACAGGAGGAACGAGAACGACAAGATAAGGGCATATGGGGAGAGAATTCATAACGTTTTATCAAGGCAGCTTCACTCCTCTGGTGTTTGCAACCTCTGGTGGGATAGGACCAAGTGCAAGATGCTTCTACGCCAGACTCGCGGAGGTGCTATTCGAACAGAAGCAGCAGCCCAGATGTTGTGGATATGATGTCGACTGTCCTTCTCTCTCCTTAGGTCTGCTTTGCTCTGCCTCAGGGGTACGAGAGTATCGGCCCCAAAACCGACAACAGTTGCAGATATTGACTATGAGGCAACAGTCACTGAATGCTGCATAGATCTGCGGCTCAACTAACTCAACACAGCTAGGATAGCTACTTATGTATTAGGATATTTAATTTTAAGGTAATAAAATGGCGGCGAAGGTGTGGCTATTGGGAGAGGAAGGAGACCCCCCCCCCCCGAAAAAAAAAGTAGTCGTAATAGAAGTAGAATTTCAGACAACAGTTAACATAGCATAACCATTTGTCAACCTATTGACTAGTGAGAAGCTTGACACATGCTAGCAGGTTAGGCGCCACTTTTAAGACCTATACTATTAGTTTTTAATGAAGCTCCTTAATATAGGTCTTGTGATGGTGTTGTTCCCTGCTTAATACTGTTACCTAACATGACCTCTCTTCACCTTCTCAAGTCAGGAACCAGAGAAACGGGAGAGCTGAGAGAAAGAAGAAGGGTGGAGAAGGGATAAGTAGGGTGAGAAAGGGTGAGGAAGGGAAGGGAAGGTTTAGAACAGGTAGGGAAAGGAGAGACAGAATGGGGAAGGGAGGAGAAGGGAGGGGAAGGCTGAGGACGGATGGGAAAAGGAGGTGAAGGGTGAGGAAGGGTGGGGAAGGGTGGTGAAGGCTGAGGACGGGCAATGTAAGACATTATTTTGTACAATCAATATGTGTGTTACTGTGATTATTATTCTATTGTGAAACCTCTATTTAACGGACTATATGGGGGGCAGATTCCGTTATATCGGGGGCCCGTTAGATGTGAAGCCTCCATGTAACGAGGTATATAAAGATGAGTGTCCGTTATATCGCGGGCCCGTTAGATGTGAAGCCTCCATCTAACGGATTATAGGGAGTGGGAAATTCGTTCTATGGAGGTTTCACTGTATTACTGTATTATGGTCATAGTGTTTTATTTTGCTCTTGTATTATTTATGATTTTTTGTAATCTCACTATTTCTAGAATTTTTCCTGCATCGGCGTTCATTTATTGTATCATTATATCGTTGCTTTATGTACTTTCGTATTTTCTCTCTTTATTATCTTTATCTTACTTAGTTCTTTAAATTCATAATGAGCATTACTTTTTTTTTTTTATCTTGCCGCTTACAGCGGCTACTTTATTGTGCACCCCACACTCATCCTGTGAGCGGTAGCGCAAAAGGATTACAGAGTAGAGTTTACAACGGGTCATAATAATTAACCCCCGTTGTCAGGATATTATGGCACTGAATGTTACACAGTATTTCAATTACATTATTTGTTTGGTTCTATACATAAAGGGTAACTTATTCACAAATGCGTGAGTACAGGCGTGTGAGGCAGTAGGTCTGGCCGCACACTTTGTTATTCACATTTACGTGAGAGGTATTCAAGCACATTGTGCATTTGGTTCTGTGCATGAGAACTGATATAGTTACTAAGTGCAAAAAAAAGGGATACAATCTTAATATGTCGGCTATCTTGCCATTAGAGATGAAGTGTTGTGCCATTTCACACACAGTGTTCTTGGACCTGTCACTAAAAGGTTCTATCTTCACACAGTAGAAGGACGTAGTGTTCAAGTTTTGTTTACATCTGCTTGAGGAACATACTGCCAAAGGTACTTATATCCTAACCTTAATCTAGCGGTTACAACATCTTGTAATCTAGTGATCTTGTTACTTGCTCCATATACATGTTTCAGTTGATACATCTCATCATGGTAAACTATGGATCGACTAGTGCCTGTTTGCACTGGTCTACTTGCGTCAAACTCATCAATAAGTTCTTTCCTAATTACAGTTTTAAGGGTTCTTTTTGACAGACCCAATTTGTATTCAACGGTGTCTTTGTTAGACGCGAGTTTGGCGAGGGCATCAACTCGGTCATGTTTTATGAGGCCTATGTGAGAGGGGATCCACAACAGTTTGACCCTGACACCCCGGTCAACAAGGCACGCATATTTGTGTCTGGCTTCAGAGACAAGAGCGTGACAACCTGAGTCGAGGGTACCAAGGGCAAGTAGTGAGGATAGAGAGTCAGTGATGATGAGACTGTCAGTAACAGTGGTTTCAATGAATTTAATAGCTGTGAGTATGACAACTAATTCAGTTTGTAGAGTGGATGCCCAGTTGTTAATTCTAACTCCTTTCTCAATTATATTACCGTCAGGTTGAGTCACAACAATAGCACTTCCAGCCCTCCCACAGGCGGTGTTAAGAGATCCATCAGTGTAGATGGTCTGTGTGATATTATCATCAGTCTGTAGAGTGTGTATGTGTTCAAGAGCTCTCAATTTGGCAGTGTGTTGGAGATAAATACTTTGTATATTAATCTTTAGGCGGATATGTCGGTATTGTGATATCGAAGGGAACTGTCCGCCAGGGTGGCAGGAAGAAATGTTGTGTCTCAACTTTGTACAGGTGGTCTAGTCCAAATATCTTCATATGTGTAGCTGTAGTTTGGATCCATTTAGACTCACCAGTCACATGGTTCATACATTCTAGCAATTTTAAGGAAACAATGTGATCAGGATCACCACGCAGAAGCCTCAGGGCTATCATGAGGTTCACTTCAATTATTCTGTATTTAACACTGGGTATACTTAGTTCTTTCCTCATATTAAGTACTTTAGTGCTCATGGGACATCCTAGGATAATTCTGAGGGCTTTAATTTGCATTTTCTCGAGCTTGTCAACGCCTTTCCCGTCACGAAGGACCAGGGCTGGTGCGTGGTAATCTATCAGTGATCTTATGTCACTGTGTGTGTGTGTGTGTGTGTGTGTGTGTGTGTGTGTGTGTGTGTGTGTGTGTGTGTGTGTGTGTGTGTGTGTGCGTGCGTGTGTGTGTGTGTGTGTGTGTGTGTGTGTGTGTGAATGTGTGTGTGTGTGTGTGTGTGTGTGTGTGTGTGTGTGTGTGTGTGTGTGTGTGTGTGTGTGTGTGTGTGTGTGCGTGTGTGTGTGTGTGTGTGTGTGTGTGTGTGTGTGTGTGTGTGAGTGTGTGTGTGTTTGAGAGAGGTTCGACGTTAATGCATATCTGTATTATCAATGCATTACTACAGTATAGCCTTGTACCTCACATCGAAAACAATATTTTCCTACTGTATTTATACAGGGGCCGGTGGTACGATCGCCGGGTACTCTCAGTTCACCCAGCTGTGAATGGGTACCTAAGTTTACAACCTAGAAAAGTGAAGGCGGTGGAGTGCAGTACCGGCCATGCTACCTCCTTGTGTACCGAAGGCTTAGTATACAGTGTGCTGTATCATCACTGTGTATAACGGGTAGTCATATCTTTGTGTTTCACTTTTGCTGCAGTCTCAATCAATCAATCAGAGGACCGTCTTCATATCTGAGGGTTGGTGACCACAGTCCTTCACTCTAATCGTTCTCAGGCTGTTTTTATCAATCCTCTAAGGTTTTGTATCTCCCTGGGGACCCAGTTGTTAATTTCATTCACCCATCCCAGTCTCTGTCTCCTCCTGACCCTCCTACCCTCAACTTTGCTCTTTAATATTTCTGTTATTATTCCCTCATCCCTAATTGTATGACCAAAGTATCTCATTTTTCTTTTTCTGTACATTTCAATTATTTCTCTTGAGTTTTTTTTTTTTTTGTCAGTGTAGCTTATTTTTCGCATTCACCTATAACACTACATTTCTAAGGCCTCTAACCGCTTTCTGGTGTTTGCTGAAAGTGTCCACGCTTCCGACCTATGCATTAGTCTATGTCATGTTGGTTGTAGCACTTGTGAGTACGTTAACCCCCCCCCCCCCCACTATTATAATTTTCATAGATCTTCCTTTTTCACACCTCAGTGACCCTGAAATTTTATTGTTCCTTAATCAGTATGAATGTTCCCACAATGATGATGCTAGTGTCATTCCCTTAGATGTGCTAGATCGTATGTGTTACACCCCATTTACCCATGGTGTCGACACAATACTCCCTCATATCGATCCTGATGCCTTTCTACAAAACTCACTGGGTTACACAAACCCAAACTGTAACTATTACTTTCCCGACTCCCCCGAGTTTAGTTCTAGTCTCCTACTACCTCATTTCTTCTCCTTGATTAGCCATAACATCAGCAGTATTCCCCTTCATCTAGATACCTTTTAATATCAGTGTTTATCTTCTATTGCCAACAAATTTGATATACTTGGGTTCTGTGAGACCAAACTCACTAACGATATTGACCATTTGTATAACATTCCTAATTATAATAGACACTGCGTCAACACGTCACGACACAGTGGTGGTGTCGCCCTATATGTTGATATCAAGTAAAACACTTGTGTAAGAGAAGATTTAGAGGTACAAGAGGAGTACATGGAGAGTGTTTTCATTGAATTACGTAACGACACACGAAATGTCCTAGTAGGAGTAATCGACAGAAGACCCCACACTAATGTAAGGAATTTTCTTGATAAATTTTCCGAGCTTATCTCTATCATAAGTTCAGAGAGGAAATTTTGCTACATTACATGAGATTTCAACCTTGATCTTTTAAAATGAGAAACCGACACCTCAGTATTAGACCTTCTTGCTACCTGTCATTCTAAACTCTTCTTCAACACTATAACCAAACCCGCTAGAGTAACTGCCACCTCTGCCACTGTGATAGATCATATCTGGACTAACAACACTCCTAACAATCTTGCAGGTGGAATTATTTATAACAATATCTCAGATCACTTCCCAGTTTTTACCATGTATAAAACAGCCACAAGACCTGAAAGGTCTAGTAGAGTCTCAACACAATACAGAGACTACTGCACCGACAACATGCTCCTTTTTGAAAACAACCTAATGAATGCTAACCGGGATCTTGTCTATGCCTCCGACAACCCTAACGTGAACAGCTGCAACTTCTCTTGCATCTCCCATGCCTGCTTTGATAAATGCTTCCCGCTCAAGCTAAGTCAGTGAAAACTGTATTCATTTCCAAACCCTATATCACAAGCGAAATTAAGATAATGATAAAAGAAAAACACAAATTCCAAAGGAAATTTGCAAAAAAGACCCATAACTTTCGGTGATGCTTACCGAAGTATCAGAAATAGAGTAACTCAAACAGTTAGAAATGCCAGACGTAGCTATTATACAAATAAGCTCCAGTCAGCATCAGGTGACTGTAAGAAACTCTGGAATGTCATAAATTCTATTCAGAACAGGAACACTCAGCCTTCGGCCCCCCCACTCAGCTATTATGATAAATGATTCAGTTGTAACGGAACCCTCCCCCATTGCCAATCACTTCAATGAATATTTTAATAATGTTGGCAAAAATCTTGCAGAGAGCATCCCTGATCACCATGAGGAATTTAGAGCCTACCTGCAAAACAGACAGCAAAATGAGCTGTTCTTATCACCTGTCACAGCAGATGAATTACTGGTCATCATAAAAATGTCCAAAGATGCAGCAGCAGGCCAAGACAATATACCAATGAGCATCATTAAGAAAGTAGCCCACTTATTACTACCTGTTCTCCTACACATTTGTAACTCCTCCTTCACTAATGGTGTCTTTCCGGATAAATTGAAAATTGCTAAAGTTCACCCAGCATATAAAAAATCTGGGGACAAAGGTCTCATCAATAATTACCGCCCCATATCAGTCCTCCCAGCCTTGAGTAAGATACTGGAAAAGCTAGCATGTAATAGACTAAATTCCTTCTGCAATGCCAATGACATCTTTACAGACTCCCAGTTTGGAATTAGAGCTAGAAGGTCGACTGAGAGTGTGCTGCTATTCTTTACGAATGACATCTTAAATTCCTTTGATGACAGTCAGTTCACAGTCAGTATATTCTTGGACCTCTCTAACGCCTTCGATACTGTCGACCATATCATCCTCGTTTCAAAGCTTGAACATTACGGCGTTAGGGGCCTGTCCCACAATTGGTTTACCTCGTATCTGTCCAAGAGGATGCAGTAATACAGTATGTCTGCTATAATAATCACCAATCTGATTCCTCGCCAATCTTGTATGGCGTCCTCCAAGGTTCCATTCTCGGTCCAGTACTGTTTTTGTTGTACATAAACGACATAATCCACACCCGCACACTCATAAAATACAACTTATTTTATGAACACTGAATTGACTAAAGTCAGGACCTGGGTAATACGGAATAAACTGACCTTAAACCTTGAGAAAACCCACTACACGATCTTTCACAGAAGGAAAAACTTTCCCCCAGACTTGGACCCCCTGTACCTTGGTAATATAGTCCTCAAACGCGAACAAAATACTAAACTCCTCGGAGAAACTTAACTGGAGAAATCACATACAAACCATTCACAGTAAAGTCAATAAACAGTGCAGTATAATGTATCACACTCGACAGTCACTCACTCTCACAGCAATGAAAGAAATCTATCATGATCTTGTTTACCAACACTTGATACACTGTCACACACTATGGGGGCCTCTGGCTCTTCAAAAACACAATCTCTGGTTACTGCATAAAAGAGAATTGTACGGACAATGACCTACTTGAAAAAAACAGATCACACAAACGAAAAATTTGCTATAATGAAAATATTATAATGCGAAGATATTAACACCTACTGCTGTGCCCTCAATCACTTGCTTGACAATAATTATTTCCAGTTCCGGAATAATCAGAGATACAACTTAAGGCATCCAG
The DNA here is from genome assembly GCA_958450375.1 of Homarus gammarus. Classification (NCBI taxonomy): domain Eukaryota; kingdom Metazoa; phylum Arthropoda; class Malacostraca; order Decapoda; family Nephropidae; genus Homarus; species Homarus gammarus. Next base: position 1,054,868 of record CAUDMG010003284.1, read on the forward strand.
AGCAACTAAGACCACCCCCCCCCCCCCCATGTGCTCCTCTCAGTCCCAAACCTCCATAAAATATTGCGGTGTGAAGGTGTGGAGCAACTTACCCCCACCCATCCCAACATAGACTACGCTCCCTTCCTTTAAATCATCTCTTAAAAAAATATTTATTGTCTAAGTATTAATATTTCTTGTAACACCTACTATATTTCAGTACCTGCTTTTATTGTACCATCAAAACCGTTTTATCGGAAATTATCATGTAAATGGATAAGTAATTACCATTGCAATAAACATAAGTGACAACTAGACATAACACTTCCTTGAGATAAATGTACAGTATATATCAGGTGCCTCAAAGAGAGCTCAGGTTCTCAACTGGCTCAGCCATGTTAATATTGTTATTATTTTCCACTCTGTATCTGTGTTTTTCTGGCTGAATAAGCTGTTTCAATTCAATTCAATTCAATTCAATTCCATGTACATAATTTCAGCAGCCTTTTTAACAAATTAAAGTTAAAGTCGGTTTCCATTAAGTTTAATCCTGCACTATTGTCTTGCAGCCGGGCGTTTGGGGAAGTATGGGTCCAAAATCCTTGTCCGAGGTCCTGAAGGCGGAGTGTAAGGTCAAGGATTTAAGAAAACTACATCCTAAGCTTCCCTTGACATGCGGTGACGTATCACTTCTCCCACCAAAGCAGTTTTATCCCATAAGTTGGCAGGACTACGAGAAATATATGGAGCCCGGGAAGGGGAAGAACTTCACTGAGGTGAGTGTGTGTGTGTGTGTGTGTGTGTGTGTGTGTGTGTGTGTGATATATAATGCGTTTAGTGTGGCAGCATTATGTTAATGTTAAGGTGCAGGCACTGCTTGCTTCCTCTTGCTTTCAACTACCGCCTCTGGCTAGCCCTCGTTGTGAACAGGGAAGCAATCTTACGTAAGTCTTCCCCTGTCACTACACAGCCTCTTCACCATTAAGACTCCTGCTGTGCCTCCTCGCGGTAACACACGGTAACTGGGTGCCTCGCGGCCCCAGACTAGAGCAGCAGAGGATCTCGGAGTAGCAGTGGGCCCCAGAGGGATGGCGCATAGGTCTACCAGCATGTGGACACGCCCTGGTGCCTACCAACCACTGCCTCGCTGCCTTGCAGATAAACCTTGGTAGGTATAAGGTTACGTGAGTAAACCCCGAACGAAAAATCTGCCGTGGAGCCCCGCATCAGACAGACATGCTTACAGAGCTCCAGCAAGACCCCAGCGGCTGAATAGGCGGAAGAGGTGACCAACATGGGAACCCAACGAATAGACAGGCGGATGAAGACAATGTAAGATGAACAGGCTACTAAAGCGGTCCATTGTAACTCTCCCTCTCCCCAGTCGTTACAACTACCTGCCCCATTGGATCTGAAAAAGGGAGAGCCAAGATGTGTGGTTGCAGCCTGCGCTCCTGCCTCACCACATAAATCAAATCATGCACAGCCATCATCCAGTTCATCATACCTCTCATCATCAACAAAACCCTTATACCCTCAAAAGTCCTATTGCGACAGACGAGTGGCGACGGGAACAGGCAGAGATGACTGCCGTGAGTCTCTAGTCACAACTCTGCACATGGGCGTCACAGATAAGGTGGTCGTTTATGCACTCCGGTCCTGTTTGTGCAACTGAGCAGCCTCTCTGCTCACCCCACATGGGAAAGGGACTAGAAAAGGTGCCCTAAACATAGCTTGCCTAAAAAAACAACCTGACTGGGCAACCGCTCCCAGTAAGATCATCCTTACGCGGTTGAAAACAAAATTATAATCACAGATCAGAGAAAAAATACTATACAACCTCTTATGGTCGCTGCATGGAATGCCAGGACCCCTCTAAGCACTGGCACAAATGAGCGTCCTCGAAGAAGAACTGCCCTTGTGGTAAAAGAGCTGGCTAGGTATAATATCGACATCGGCTCGCAGACAAGGGTCGACTCACAGAACGGGGGTCTTGCCATACCTTCTTCTGGAAGTGTAAACCTGTTGCGGAGAGAAACCGCATTTACGAGTTTGGATTTGGCTTTGCCATTCGCCAGTACATCCTACCTAGGTCAACTAAATTGCCTGCTGGGATCAACGAGCGCTTCATGACGCTCTGAATCCCACTAAATCTCTCACGTCATCCCTCATCAGTGCATACGCCCCAACACTGGATGCAGAGGATGACTCCAAGAAGGACTTTTATGCCGACTTTAGCCGATTGCTAACCCCTCCAATGTTGGCAGAGATGCTGACATATGGCAGTGAACTATAAGGAGAACACAACCTTACTATCACCAACACCTTGTTTAAGCAGACAGACAAGTTCAAAGGTTCTTGCTTGGCAACACTCTTGATCCTAACACTGGCATCTCATGATTACATCATTGTAAGAGAAAGAGATTGCCAATATTTCCTCATCACCCGAGCTATGCGTTGCTCAGACCACTGTGATACAGATCATCGGCTCGTTAGAGCCAAACTCTCTCTTCACGTCGTCCCAAAATGGCGAAGGCAACAAGACTCCAGAAAATGCTTTAACACCAAGCGACTGGAGGACCCAGCAGTAGTACACGCGTTCAAAGAGCAGCTCAACAAAAGGTTGACAAACAACCTGACAATAAACGACTCAAATCCGAGGTGCCGAATGGGATATCCTTGGCACTGTCATGACAAAAATCTGCAGAGAGACCCTCGGCCACATCAAAAGAATACACCAGGACTGGTTTGATGAAAATGAGCCAGAAATCAACGTACTCATGGATAATAAGCATTCTGCTCTAACTGACTGGTAGAACAACCTTCAGTATCGGACCAAAGCTGATACCTTGCACAAGGAGAAAGTGACAGCCCAGCGCCAACTTCGCAAACTTATGAACGAATGGTGCAAAAATAAAGCGTGTGAAACGCAAAAATTTGCAGAAGCATGAATTTTTCAATTCTTCATAAACAATATATGGCCTAACTACTCATGGAGTGGTCCCCTCTTATCCCATGGTAGCTCCCTATTTAAAGACGAAGACGGCATCCTTCAGTGCTGGAAAGAGCACTACCATTCGCTGCTCAACCAAAACACTGATTTGATTGTCCTGTCCACTCAGCAGGTCCCTCAGCACCCAGAGCTGACCCACCTCATCCCTGGATGAGGTAGCTACTGCCATCAAACAGATGAAAAACGACAAAGCCAGAGGGCCTGATGGAATCCCAGCCGAGGTAAATAATCAGCAGGACCTCTGCTTATCAGCCGTGTCCACTCTCTCCTGGAGAATATATGGGAAAAGGAGGAAATCCCCAAGAATTAGAGAGACCGGTCAAACTGTGGCAACTACCGCAGGACCTCACTGCTGTCCATAGCTGGCAAGATTATTGGCCAATTCCTCCAAAACAGACTTGTTCCTGAGGCGGAAAAATTCCTCTCAGAATCTCATGGCCTTCATTAACCTTAATAATCCTTTGACTCAGTCAAGAAGGAAAGCCCTCAGTCGTTTTGGTTGCCCACCAAAATTCATTGCCATTGTGAGGTAACTGCACGATGACATGAACGGCAGTGCCCCACACAATGGCACCAAGTCGGGGTTCTTCCACATCCAAACAGGGGTTAAACAAGGATGTGTACTTTTACCAACTCTCTTTTCCATTTTCTTGGCTGTCTTCGTTACTCATGCCAGTGCCAATTTAGCCAGCGGGGTGGACACCCAGTACCGGATGAAGGGACTTTTCAACAAAAGACGACTCAGGGCAAGAATAAAAGTGTTGGACGCTCACACTGAACGTGACCTACAGGAGATTCTGAACACCTACACAGATGCCTATGCACATTTCGGCTTTGGGGGTGAATGCACATGAAACTCAGATTCTCTTTCAGCCTGCCCCTGGTTCAGCCACACCTCCACCATCCACCCAGCTTGACGATACTACCCTCTCTAATGTTACTCACTTTCAGTATCTCGGCTCCCACCTGTCCACCACCGCAGATGTTGATGAAGTGATTAAACATCGGATCAGATGTGCATCTCAAGCCTTTGGCACACTCCGTCCCCATGTCTTCAGCTGTAGGGAAATAAAATTATGTAAAGAGCAGCATGTACATCGAGCAGTGGTCCTTCCCGCCTTGCTGCATGGCAGCGGGACATGGGTCATATAGAGGAGGCACCTCAAGGCACTTGAAATTTTCACCAACGTAGTCTATGTTCCATCCTCCGAGTTCGCTGGGAAGACAAGAAAACGAATGCTGGACTGGCCATGTTTCACACATAGACGACAGTAGACTGCCAGAACAGCCTCTTTACAGCCACCTAACGAATAATAAACGTAGCGCTGGCGTGCAACTGAAAAGGTATCAGGATAATCTTATGGCAAACCTGGAAAAGTGCTAAATCGACCCCCTTACCTGGGAGACGATTACTGCACGCCGTAACGGTTGGAAGAGCACCACACGAGAAGGTGTCAAACCTTCGAGTTTGCTCAACTGAAAACCGAGTCACACAAGCTCACTAGATGTTGTCCCCCACATGTGCAACATCTGTGGACGGCTCTGCCGCTCCCGTATCGGCCTCTCGAGTCACCTCAGAACTCACCAATCAAGGTGACATCCTATATAACTCATATCATTGTATCATAGCTGGATGATTGTCATACTCGATTCCGAGTGACAGCAAAGTAGTAGTAGTAGTAGTAGTAGTAGTAGTAGTAGTGTGTGTGTGTGTGTGTGTGTGTGTGTGTGTGTGTGTGTGTGTGTGTGTGTGTTATAGGAGTATATAAATATGTGTCATGTCTCTAGGGCTTTTTCCTAACGGTTCAGATACTAATATCAACCAGACAAGAAATCCTTAATTATAGAACCAAAGCAGACTGAAATCCCACTGTAGTCGATAAAACACAGATAAAACGTGAGTCTTGTATATCGACCTCAAACTTAGGTCGTCACATTGGTGAAAGAGTACCTTAGGTTACGCTCCAGATATACTGTACAGTGTTGGCGTTTTTTCTGTGTTATATCTTCTCCTACAGTGGGATTTCAGTGTTTTTATTTCCGTGATGTTACATAATTTCTTCAGCTATGTGTTCGAAATCATTATCTACTGAGCCTAAACCAACCACACAGTATTAAGTTTATGATTCCCTGACACTACAGTCCTGATGTCGTGAATGTTTATTTATTTATTTTAAGTTTGTTATTAATACTTGTTTTTACTGGGAGATCCATATGTGTATTCTTCCTCAATCTGTCAAATTCGTTTCAATATCCACAGGACAGATAAACTTTTGTGCTCCTCTAAAGTCATTTGGCTTAAAATCCCCTCGGGCGAAAATCTTCTTCTGTGTTCATTTTGATCTTCAGATAACTCATTTTGTCTCCTAAATCAAACTGAATGTCTTAAACTGGGTGCATTCTGAAGGCTGCAGGTGTTTAGGTTTCATCCAAAATACAGTGTTCGAAATAAATGGTTACCTAATAGATTAAAACCTCAGCTTGATCTTTGTGTCCTCTACAACACTGACATTGACTGTAGCAATAACATTCCAGTGTTCTACATATTCTAACCACCTTCATTTTAGGTCCTGTTTTTACTTCTTACCTTTTCTGGTTCATTTACTTTATATTTTGTTTTTTTATCCTTTTAGTATCATTTCTTGCCAACATATTTGATCTCCTTGTATTTCCTCTTTAGAAAATTCTAATCCAAGCCTACATGCTTATATAATTTCTTTTGAAAGTTCTTTGTACATTTCCTTTAGAAGTTTATTGTGATCTTGTCAGTTTTAATCAGGGTACTCTTTTGTCCCTTTTGTTCTACTGTCTTTCTACTTCTTGATCTTTAAGTTCCGAGTCCATTAGAACCGCAGATCTGTTTAGGTTGTAATTTCAAAGTCTATCCCTGTCTTTTTTTTCCAATTTTCATAAACCGAATTTTCTTTTATTCAAATTAATTTTTCTAGTTTCCTAAGTTTTACTTTCATAGACTTGTAACGGAAGCATGATCTGAGATACTCTGCCCCGAGGTAATTCTTAGTATTGTTTGCCAAGTATTTGAGGGTTGGTGACCACAGTCCTCCACCCTAATCGTTCTCAGGCTGTTTTTATCAATCCTCTAAGGTTTTATATCTCTCTAGGGACCCAGTTCTTAACTTCATTCATCCATCCCAGTCTCTGCCTCCTCCTGGCCCTCCTACCCTCAAATTTGTCCATTAATATTTCTGTTATTATCCCCGCATCCCTAATTATATGACCAAAGTATCCAATTTTCCTTCTTTCTGTACATTTTAAGTTTTTCCCTTCAAGTTTTTGCCAACCTAAGTACTTCTTCATTTGTTTTCCTGTCATTGTTACTTATTCCTAACACTCTTCAACGGTCTCCAACCTCTGTCTGGTGAAAGTGTCCACGCTTCTGACCCATACAACAGTCCTTGCCATATATCGCCTTTCACCAGCCTTTTTCTCAATTGCCCTGTTCTTGTTTTGAGTTCTTCCGTACATCTACTATCACAACTAATTTTACTTCCCACAATACAAAAATTTCCACTTGTTTAGGTTTCCTACCATAATTTTCAATTTAGAATTTATATGAAACTGACAAACAACCGTTACTTTCGTCTTTATAGCCTTAACTCTTAAACCATATCCTCCACTAATGTGTCAACCAGTATTTGTAATGCCTGTTCACTATCATCTGCATTGGGTATATCTAATATTAATTTACCATTAACTTTTAGTCCTTCATTATCACTTATAACTTCTCTCATTAATAATTCTGAATATATATTATACAATGTTGGAGACAGAACACAGCCTTGTCTTACTCCCCTTCTAACTGTGAACCAATTAGTAAGTTCATTATTTACTAACACTGAAGCCTCCTGTTGCTAGTAAAGACTTTTTTGTTTTAGTTCTATAATTTACCCTTAAGACAGGTGGGGAGAGCTGCTTCACCCCTTTCCTCTTGACTATATCTGTAACAAAATCTCTTGAAATTTAGAACTTGTTGAGCCTTCCTTAGATCTTTTATAACTTTCATAAAAACATACCGCTTATTACCATTTGTTGTTGATTAAACTTAAAAATTACCCTCTGGGATATTTACATTAAATATTTGTTTTATCTTCTGATTTCACTATTAATATAAGTTAGGTCATATAAGAAAGGGTAAATAAAGATGCCTCACAAATGTACTTCTCACCAATTTTGTGTTTTGCTGCTCCTTTCTGTGCGTGTGTCCTCAAGTAATGTACAGTGCTTGGTGTACTATTTACAGGATTTTAAGGAGACTTTCTCCCTACACGTGTGGAACAAGTTCAGTGTCGGTCAAGTGGTGCGGAAAGGAAGCAACAGTATCTACGAGGCGGCTGCCAAGACTCACTGTCCCATCACCTACCAATATGCCACCCGGCGCTCGCTCACCTTCTAGTCCACCTGAATGATGTTCAGTATTCCCCTCTTATTTGTCTTGCTGTTGCATCTTTATTCACCTGAACCATATCCTTCCTTCTCTGACCTGACTATGTGTGACTCAAACCATAAACATCCTTCCCTGACCTGACTGTGTGCGAGTCAAACTGACTTAGGGTCCAAGAACCTTTGGATGCTGTGGGAAGAATTTGACATTGATCCCATGGAAGGAAAGAAATATCTTTCCAAAACCCGAGTGCTGATCGGGATATATTTGTGTTTGCAGACGTGCCACATTTTATTAAATTAATTAGGAATAATTTTCTCGATTCAGGATTTTACCTAAAGGATGGAAGCTTTATGTCTGATTCCTCTAATCGGGAAATGATGACAGCAAGTAAGACAGTATGGTTTAGCATACAAACTAAGTGAAATGCATTTAAATGTATGGGCCCGCAACGACAGCGGGTTAAATATGCAGTCCAATTGTTGTCAAAAACATGTTCTAGCTCACTGAAATATCTTGGAGAAAGAGGTCTACTGGAGAGTAGAAATTGGGAAGAAACTGCTGACTTCATAATCTGGTGGACGAATGGTTTGACATTATTAATTCTTCTCACAAATTTTGTGAACATCAATCACTTAATGCATTTGGAATTAATTTATGTGACCAATTAAATGTTCTGCACAGAATGATTGAAGAAGTGACAACAATGAGAGTAAAAAAAATCACTGTTGAAAGGCCTTTACAAGAATGTCTGGAGCATTTGTTTGGGTGCATAAGACAGATACATGGAACCTACGACCAGCCAAATGCTGTGAATTTTAAGTTCAGGCCCAAGTAGTTACTCCAGGGAAAAGACGTTTAACTAGTTTCTGACAAGCTATCACAACTAATGATAATTTTGACTGCTTGTCAAGAAATATTGGTCTTAGACAAAAAAATGATAAAGGTACACCTTTCAATGACAGATAGCTGGCAGTAGAACCTTATATAACTAATCACTGTTTCAAAGACTTGGATATTGGCAATGAAGTAGAAAAAGAGTTAAGTGATGAGTTTAATGAAAACCTAGGAGAGTGTATAAACCCTGACAAAAATGACGGTAAAGCAATACATTGCAACAGTTAGAGAAGGAACATCAACAGCACCTAGCTCAGTTGGGGGATGCACTAGATAGGGTAAAGACACAGTATCAAATACAGCATGATGAGACAATGTGGGAGAAGAGGAGACACAATGGTAGAGAGGGAACTAGTCTCGGGGCTGGGTTGACCGTGTCTAAGTTCGACGGTAGGCCAGGAATAGAGGTAGGGAAGTGGTTAAGAGAGGCTGACCGAACCCTCAAGCTGCTACACGGAGACGAAGTCAGTCGAATCCAATTCATAATAAGGCATCTTGCGGGGCCTGCGGCAGATCGCGTATACAATGCACGCAGAGACTGGGAAACCGTAGATGAATTAACTTGTTATTTGAAGCAGCAATACGGCGGGCAGACGGCCACGTACGACGCCATTCAGGTGATGAATCGGAAACAACGGAGCAACGAAACGCTTCTTGAATATTATGATGCTATGCTCGATTTAAACGATGAGTTGAACCACCATGGACATAAATATGATAAGGCCCTGTTTGGTGATGCAATCACTCGGGGGCTCAAGGAGGAACAAAGCCGTATGTGGTTATTGGAGGAGATCCAGAAGTATCCTCACCGTAGTCTAGATGAGTGGCTCACGGGGCTGAGAGAGGCGGAACAAAAACGAGCGGCTTTGAGAGAGGTACCACTGACTATGGGAAGAGAGAACGAACCGCAGGCTGGGGCTCGATTCTCCCGATGTGCTATGCGTGTGAACAAGAGGGCCACCTCAGTTTCAATTGCACGAACAGGCCCGGACCAGGAGAGTGTGTCCTAAGGGGATACGTGGCTAATGGCCAGTATCGAGTTAGAAATAACAATCGGAACTGGCGGTCGGGAAATGGTCAAGGCCAGGCAGTCCCCGCCAACCGTTCCTGGCCTCACCAATAGATTCCACCGGCGATGTTATGAACCAAGAGAGAGCGGACCTGTGGTCAAGCGTGGTCCGCATGACAAATTTAATCACGACAGAAGGTACCTTAAGGCTGAAAGCAGTGTCCTAAGGTCTCGGTGCTGGTAGCGGGTCGTGAAATGTGGGGTTTAGCAGATACTGGGGCAGAAGTGTCGTTAATTGATGAACTCTTCTACCGTCGGGAGCTGGAGCCTGCAGGCGTGGTGTTGCAGCCCACTCGAATAAGGGTAAAAGGGGCGTCAGGGTTTCCAGTGCCGTGTGTGGGGTGTATTCGGGTCACTATGGTCGTATGTGGGGTGGAAGTCACTGATGTGGGGATGTTGGTTTGTCCAGGGATTGAGACCCAGGGTAAGGGGCAATCACATGTTGGGTTGTTGGGGATGAATGTGCTGGGGGAGGTGGCGGAGATTTGGCCGCACATGTATCACTTGTGCAGGGAAGCCAGAAGCACCGCTCACTGGGAAAATTGCTTGCATGAGGTTAGGCAGTTATGTGCAATAGAGGCCATCAGCCTGGGGTATTGTACGACGGAGAGGAAGAAAAGCCCAACCATTCCTCCCCGGAGTACTCGGTTGCTGTCAGTATGTGTTCCCTCATTAAGCCAGGTAGCTAACAAAGAAGTAGTGATTGAACCTCTAACAATGGAGGATGAAGGTTGGATGCCTGAGGGTGTGATAGTGTTGCCGACAGCTGTAAGAGTGGTGAGAGGCATGACCCAGGTGTTGGTGGCAAATCTGTCTGATCGTCGTAAGAACTTGAGGGGCAATTGGCGGATTGGGAAAGTGGCTTCTGGACGGAAGTCGAGGCAGACATCAGTGAGGAGGTGTATGTGAGGACAGTTCAACCGGATGCCCGTACGGAGGTCAAAGTGCACACGGAGAAAATGAATGAGGAACAAGAGCGTGCAGTTCGGGGTTTAATAGAGGAGTTTAGTGATATTTCTGAAGGGGAGGGCCAGCCCATAGGAAAGGCTATTGGGGTTCAGCATGAGATCCCAGTGACTACAGACAGGCCAGTTAGGGTGCCATACCGGAGGATCCCCCCAAACTAGGTACCAGAGGTGAAGCAGCACATTAGCCAGCTGTTAGATCAGGGAGTAATTCAGCATAGTGAGAGTCCGTACTCTGCCGCCATTGTAGTAGTGAGGAAAAAAGACGGGACGCTGAGGTTGTGCATTGACTATCGTGACTTAAATAAGGTCACGGTACGCGATGCGTTTCCTCTGCCTAGGATAAATGAAACTCTAGAATCTCTGACGGGGGCCCAGTTTTTCTCAACGTTTGATCTGGCGGCAGGATATCACCAGATAGAAGTAAAACCTTCAGACCGTCCAAAGACTGCCTTCAGCACAAGCTTCGGACACTTTGAGTACAGGTGACTGCCTATGGGATTGTCAAATAGTCCGGGAACCTTTCAGAGATACATGGAGCGGATTTTAGGGGATAAGATTTTCTCCTCGTTGCTTGTATACCTTGATGATGTGATGGTGTTTTCAAGTACAATAGATCAGCATATAGTCAGATTGAGGGAATTATTTTGCAGGATGAGGGAGAATAACTTAAGATTTAAACCTAAAAAGTGCGAAATAATGGCTTCCAAAGTAAGTTATTTAGGATATCAGGTGTCAGCTGAAGGCATCACAGCTGATCCTGAGAAGATTAGGTTAGTAAGAGATTGACCAGTCCCTCAGACGGTGAAAGATGTGCGGTCTTTTGTAGGGTTCACATCATTTTATAGGAAATTTGTTAAAGGGTTTGCCCAAATAGCTGCTCCACTGCATGCGTTGATGCATGGGAAATCTAAGGATCGGGTAGATAGTGAATGGAGAGAGGAACAGCAGCAGGCTTTTGAGGAACTGAAAGACAGCGTGACGCAGACACCGGTGTTGGCTTGCCCAGATTTCACTCAGGAGTTTATATTAGAGACAGATGCAAGTTTTAGGGGGCTAGGTGCGGTGCTGTCCCAGCGGAAGGATGGCAGGTTGCATCCGGTGTGCTATGCAAGTCGGGGCCTGAGGAAATCAGAACGTAACATGAACAACTATAGTTCTCATAAGTTAGAGATGTTAGCACTCAAATGGGCAGTAGTGGATAAATTCAGGGATTATTTGGCAGGGAAACATTTCACAGTCTATACAGATAACAACCCACTCAGTCACCGCGAGAAGGCTAAGCTAGGTGCCGTGGAAAGTAGGTGGAATGCGGATCTCGAGCAGTTTAACTTTACTCTTGAGTACAAGCCGAGGAAAAATAACATTGTGGCGGATACTCTATCTAGAATCCCGACGGAACAGGAGGAAGATAGCGAAGAAGAGTATACAGCGATGCATGTACTAGAGGAGAACGGGGCAGGAAGGAAGGAACTGTGGACGATGGATGGGCTGCGTAAGGAGCAAGAAGGCATGGACTATATGACAAAACTGCGAAGATGGTTGGCGGGAGAGCTTCCGGAGGACGAGGTACAGGTAGAGCTCCAAAATGATGACTTCCGCAAGATGTACCGAGCTAGGAAATCCCTGTTCGTAAGAGAAGAGGTTGTCTGGCATAGAAGACCCGAAGGAAAGAATCTATGGAGGGAGGTGCCAGTGTTATCTCCAAACTTGCAGGAGGCTTTGACTAGAGCCTGCCACGACGAGTTTGGGCATCAGGGGCGAGATCGCACTCTGTCGCTGGTGCAGGAGCGAGGTTTCTGGCCAGGCATGGGAGAAACAGTGCGAGACTACATAGCCAGCTGCGAGAGGTGTGGAGTAGCAAAAGATGAAGTGCCAAAACCCCAGCTGCATTTAGAGACACTGGCCACAGATTTCACCTTGCTGGACAAGCGGCAAGGATTTGAGAGTGTCCTGATAATGGTTGACATATACAGTCGTTACACTTGGGCCTTTCCCACCAAAGACCAGAAAGCCTCGACGATTGCAAAGATCCTGGTGAATCGGATCTTCCTGGCAGTGGGTGCCCCTGAGCGACTGTTGACCGATCAGGGAAGAAATTTTGGCAGTGCATTGGTCCGACAAACTTGTGCCACCTTTGGGGTGAATAAAATAAGGACGTCAGCATATCACCCACAGGGAAATGGTATGGTGGAACGGTTCAATCGAACCCTGCATGGTCTGCTGGCCACCCTCGAGGAAGAGGAAAAGAATAGGTGGCCAGAGCATCTGCAGGCAGTGGTGTCACAATATAACGCGACTCCGCATGCCACGACAGGGTTTTCCCCATTCCTGTTGTTTTACGGGAGAGAACCAAACCTGCCGTTTGACCTTAGGCCGGAAGTAGATCCAGAGCCGGTAGATGAGTGGGTGATGGTGATTAGAGACCGGCAACGAAGATTGCAGGAAGCAGTGGAGATCAATGTTCGGAGACGTAAGGAAATAAACAGAAGGAAAAGAGAAGAGAAAGCCCACGAGAGTAGCTGGGAAGTGGGCCAGGAGGTTTTGCTGAGGAACAATGTAAAAATAGGCCGGTGTAAGCTGCAAAACCATTGGTTTGATACGAGATGGCACATTGTTGAGGTCCTAAATCCAAGGCCTGGTTTATACCGCATTGAGCCCAGTGGGGGAGAAGACCTGGAAGCGAGAGTAGAAAACCGGAGCAACTTGAAGGCTGCTCCACCCCTAAGGCATCCGGGAGACCCAGCGATGGATGAATCTGAAGATGAAGACGAGGAGCCCCCACCCCAGATGAGCAAGATGAAGAGAAGTAGTTCAGAGAGGTCGATCGAGCTTCCGACTGAAAGTCGAAGCCGACAAATTACAGTTTAAGTGCTCCTGTTAATGAGAAAATGCAGGTTGTCGAGGGTGAGTTGGAGGAGTCGTGAATAGGGCAGAGGGGTTTGGAGAGATGGCTAGGTCGGAAAGGTGCGTTGAGTAGTGGTTGCTGTCATGAGCGGGATTGAGTGTACGGTTGTGGTGGCCAGGGCCTCACTAATATGGACTGGTGCATTGTCAGAGGGCTCGTCTGCCGGCATGAGGTTCGGAGACGTGGATTGATTCGATCGTTGAAGACGTGAGAGAGTTCGTGTGGACTGAGTATTGTTTTGACATTGGTTCCTCTTAGTTCTAGGGCCGGGCAAAAGGGGAGCTTGTATGTTCTGGTTGGTTTTGAATTGGGCTAGGCAAGAAATGGAGTTGCTGGCTGCGAGTTGGAATAGGGCAGAGTTGAAGGTGGTTTCTAAGTTGTTCTCTCAGCACATGAGGACAGTGCTGTCTTTTTTTAGGGGGGGTCGAGTGTTAGCGGGAGAGAAAAGGAGAGAAGAGAAGACGGGAATGCTTGGTTTAGCACGTTAAAGGGGTGAGATGCAGTTTCTTAGAACAATTTTTTAGGGGGGTCGTATGCATGTTTTTCTCAGCACTTGAGGACAGTGCTGTCTTTTTTTAGGGGGGTCGATTGTAATATCCAGAAATTTCAGTGTAATTTCAAATGCCGCGCCATTGGCGATGCTGAGTTCAAGGTCGTCTGAGGGAAGACAGCGCTCCCCGCACGTAGCGAGAGGTTGTGGAACTAGGCCTCTACGATATAAATGTAATTTACCGAGTTAATAGGGACGCGAATCATGAAATTAAATATCAGTTATTAAATTAAAAATAATTATAGATCGTTTCCCTGTCTGAAAATGTTGCATATGTCCTAATTAATCGTCTGGTAAATATGTCACTCCTGGAAAGCGTGAACCAGTGAGCAAGCATGGCTGGGGAGCTGTGAGAGAGGTCAAGGACCACCTCTGTGCTGTACCCAGGAGAGCCGGATCGCGTGACATGGTTCCTTCGTTTGTTTAACATCAGTATTAACAAGTAATTTTTATTCAATCTCAGACAAAGCTAGATAGGGCGGTAGGAACAAACGGTGATGTGAGACAATAGCTAACAGCCCGGGTTTTTCAGGGTTCTGTAGACCCCACACGGTATGATAACGTCCACTGGCTATATGAGACAAGAGTGGTGAAGCGAGCTGTATGACCGTCCACTGACCTGGGTTTGAGTCACCTGTTGAGTATGGTGAGAGTTGGAGTGAACCCAGCTGTCTAGGTGCTGTTACGACCTTGTCTTATTTTTCTATTTTTTTTTTATATAACGTGCTTCCATGTTTCATATTATTACTGTAATGATATGTTGTATTTGCTATTATATAATCTAGTCACCTTACCCTGTGCTGTTAAGGTTTTAACTGTTATTATTTGTTCAAACCCATTTTGTATTGTAACAAGCATTCTGTTTCTCTACGACCATCTGCATCGTTAAACGACCCACCGGCGGGTGGCGTGGCGGGAGCCGACCTTATATATAGGACCCACCAACTGATGGAGTTAGTTCAGTCCTCTTGTCATACAGTCCGCATCCTTTGAGTGACACTCGTCACCTGTTACTTATACTTAATTTATTTGTGTTGTTCCTGTCGCCACCAATGTGGTATATCTATGTGAGTACCTATTTATGTCTCTATTTATGTCCATCAGTATTTGCTTCATTACATTTAAGTAATTCAGTGTTGTTTCACGTTAGTTAATTTCAATGTTAGTTTTTATGTTTATGCAGTGTTAACGTAATCCAATGCTTTATTTTTATTCTTTTGATGTTTCGATGTTTAGTATCATTTGTGTCTTAAAAGTTAAGATGGTGAATCAATTTGTGACAGCCTACGAGGCTCTTTATTTTGTTAATATTTAATTAATTAAATTCTTAAAGGTTTACTTTACTTATATTTTTTCCGTTTTAATTTACTTCACCTTTTTTTGTTTGGTTACGCCTAGAACCTGGATATTTAAGTAAATTAAGAGACGGCATAACAATGCCCAACTAACGACGTGACGATCGTTTGGGGTCATCAGCTCTCCTCTACCTCGGCTCACAATACCACATATCTCAAGCAGCTTAGTGAAAACCTTTTACTAACGGGAAGCTAAAGCTTCTCTCAACTGTACAAGGTCTGATTGACTCACTCCCTTCCGTTTCATGGATGTACTGGGGGTAAAGTGAAGCCAGCTGAGTGATACAGGGTCACACACTGGGGCCAAGAGTCAGTGGAACTTAGAGGTACATTCCCAAGGTTGAGAATGGCTGGTTTGGGCCTTAAACTACGGGTGTCTGTTGGTTGTGCCTTAAAAAACTTCGGAGTGCAAGTGGAATCTATGTGTTAGGTTAGGAAGCATGGTTCACAGGTATTGGTGGACTCGGTAACTTCTTAATAATAGTGATAATATTTTTGTGTGTACTTAATACTATTTTTTCAGTTACTAATGTATGCTGTGTGCATTTAATATTTCTTTATAATTTCAATCTCACGTATAACCCTTGTTCCCCAGAGTAGTGTTAAGTTAGGTTAGGAGGTGTGCATCTGTTGGGGTAACATAATTTTGCTGAGTGCCCTGAAGGCCTACTCAGGGTGGAGTTAATAAGTTCTATTTTTTATACCATTTTCTCGGTGCTGGATATCATTTTGTTGAGTGCCCTTAAGGCCTATTCATTGTAGAGTTTTTGATTTCCGATTTTTTTTATAAAATCTTCTCAGTGATTGATATTATTTTGTTGAAAGCCCTTAAGGCCTGTTTCATGTGTGCAAGCAACATTTCTTAATACTTTAAATTTATTGTTGTCTAATGAGGCATTGCCTGAGTTTCTAATAATTTCAATATCATGTATAACTTTTATTCCCCAGAGTAGTGTTTTAAGTTCAGGTTAAGAGGTGAGCATATTGGCGTACCATTATTTGATTGTGTCTGTAGTGTTGGAGGGAATATAAGTGTCTAAATTTTACACTGTGTCTCATTCATCCTAGTCACAGACGCTATCCTTCTTGTGCTGGTTCGGGATTTCTCTCAAAGGGGCACTTCCACTGCAATTACCATCTAATAATCTTTAATAAACCCCAAGTCAAGTGAGAAAATAAAGTCCAGTAATTCCGACCGGTTTTATATATATATATATATATATATATATATATATATATATATATTAGCGGGAGAGAAGAGAAGACAAATGGTGCGTTTAGCACGCAAAAGGGGTAAGATGCAGTTTCTTAGAACAAATTTTTAGGGGGGTCGTATGCATGTTTTCTCAGCACATGAGGACAGTGCTGTCTTTTTTTAGGGGGGGTCGATTGTAATATTCAGAAATTTCAGAGTAATTTCAAATGCCCCGCCATTAGCGATACTGAGCGTTCAAGGTCATCTGAGGGAAGAGGGCGCTGCCTGCTCATAGCGAGAGATTGCGGAACTAGGCCTATATGATATTAAATGTAATTTGCCGTATTAATAATGATGCGATTCATGAAGTTAAGGAGCTATTATTGAATTTGAAATTATTATAGATCGTTTATCAGTCTGATAACGTTACGGGTGTCCCAAGGAGTTATTAGTTAGGCGGAAAATATGTCACGTAGGCCTAAGCTAACGCCTTGAGAGGACGCGACGCTGGCTCTCTCTCAGTCACAGGGAGCATTCACACAGACAAGACGTCCCTGCGCGTCCGTCACAGAAATAGTCACGTGGCCTAGTCACCTGTGCTGCGCTATTGCAGTATAACAAGTAAGTCTCATTCGATCTCAGACAGGGATAGATAGGGCAGTGGTAAAGTAAACTAGAGCTAACAGCAAGTTCATTTCAGGGTTTCCGTCAGAACCCACTTGATCCGAGTTGACCGGAGTTGACTGCGAGAGATTGACTGCCGTTTGAGACTGCCGTTGATGATTGAGGGTGGCGATTGTCGCCATTGGACCGATCAGTGTAGGCCTGTCACTGTTTAGCGGGGTAGCAAAGGATCTCTTGAGTGAACGAGGGCTCCCGACAACTAAAACGACACGGGACCAGCATCAGCAGTGGGTGATCAGTTCTTACCACTCGGGTGCACAACACCACGTGTCCTCGGTCAGCTAGAAGTGCTACCTACTGGCCATAGACACCTGCTGGCGTTCTCTCTTCCTGCCCATGGACGCACTGGGAGTACACTGAGGCTATCTGAGTAAATTAATGGTCACACACTGAGACCATGAGTCTAGGACTCTAGGAGATACCTAGAGGAACATTTTATCTCCCTTATTACGGGTGTATGTTGAGTTGGGTGGAGCATGGTTCACGGGTATTGGTGGACCCAGTAACATATCAATAATAGTGACAATATATTTGTATGTAGTTAATACCATTTCTCAGTTACTGATGTTATCTTGACGTGTGTGGTTTAATATTTCTTAAATAATTTTGATAGTAT
>CAUDMG010003285.1:0-151575 GCA_958450375.1 Homarus gammarus
GACACTCCCAGGTACACCTCTGACACTCCCAGGTACACCTCTGACACTCCCAGGTACACCTCTGACACTCCCAGGTACACCTCTGACACTCCCAGGTACACCTCTGACACTCCCAGGTACACCTCAGACACTCCCAGGTACCCTCTGACACTCCCAGGTACACCTCTGACACTCCAGCCCTGACACTCCCAGGTACACCTCTGACACTCCCAGGTACACCTCTGACACTCCCAGGTACACCTCTGACACTCCCAGGTACACCTCTGACACTCCAGGTACACCTCTGACACTCCCAGGTACACCTCGCATTCCCAGGTACACCTCTGACACTCCCAGGTACACCTCCTGACACTCCCAGGTACACCCCTGACACTCCCAGGTACACCCTGACACTCCCAGGTACACCTCAGACACTCCCAGGTACACCTCTGACACTCCCAGTACACCTCGACACTCCCAGGTACACCTCCGACACTCCCAGGTACACCTCTGACACTCCCAGGTACACCTCTGACACTCCCAGGTACACCTCTGACACTCCCAGGTACACCTCTGACACTCCAGGTACACCTCCTGACACTCCCAGGTACACCTCTGACACTCCCAGGTACACCTCTGACACTCCCAGGTACACCTCTGACACTCCCAGGTACACCTCTGACACTCCCAGGTACACCTCTGACACTCCCAGGTACACCTCAGACACTCCCAGGTACACTCTGACACTCCCAGGTACACCTCTGACACTCCCAGGTACACCTCAGACACTCCCAGGTACACCTCTGACACTCCCAGGTACACCTCTGACACTCCCAGGTACACCTCTGACACTCCCAGGTACACCTCTGACACTCCCAGGTACACCTCTGACACTCCCAGGTACACCTCTGACACTCCCAGGTACACCCCTGACACTCCCAGGTACACCACTGACACTCCAGGTACACCTCTGACACTCCCAGGTACACCTCTGACACTCCCAGGTACACCTCTGACACTCCCAGGTACACCTCTGACACTCCCAGGTACACCTCTGACACTCCCAGGTACACCTCTGACACTCCCAGGTACACCTCTGACACTCCCAGGTACACCTCTGACACTCCCAGGTACACCTCTGACACTCCCAGGTACACCTCTGACACTCCCAGGTACACCTCTGACACTCCCAGGTACACCTCTGACACTCCCAGGTACACCCTGACACTCCCAGGTACACCTCTGACACTCCCAGGTACACCTCTGACACTCCCAGGTACACCTCGACACTCCCAGGTACACCTCTGACACTCCCAGGTACACCTCTGACACTCCAGGTACACCTCTGACACTCCCAGGTACACCTCTGACACTCCCAGGTACACCTCTGACACTCCCAGGTACACCTCTGACACTCCCAGGTACACCTCTCACACTCCCAGGTACACCTCTGACACTCCCAGGTACACCTCTGACACTCCCAGGTACACTCTGACACTCCCAGGTACACCTCTGACACTCCCAGGTACACCTCTGACACTCCAGGTACAACCTCTGACACTCCCAGGTACACCTCTGACACTCCCAGGTACACCTCTGACACTCCCAGGTACACCTCTGACACTCCCAGGTACACCTCTGACACTCCCAGGTACACCTCTGACACTCCCAGGTACACCTCTGACACTTCCCAGGTACACCTCATGACACTCCCAGGTACACCTCTGACACTCCCAGTTACACCTCTGACACTCCAGGTACACCCCTGACACTCCCAGGTACACCTCTGACACTCCCAGGTACACCTCTGACACTCCCAGGTACACCTCTGACACTCCAGGTACACCTCTGACACTCCCAGGTACACCCATGACACTCCCAGGTACACCTCTGACACTCCAGGTACACCTCTGACACTCCCAGGTACACCTCTGACACTCCCAGGTACACCTCTGACACTCCAGGTACACCTCTGACACTCCCTAACTCGACCTCCCGGTACACCTCTGACACTCCCAGGTACACTCTGACACTCCCAGGTACACCTCTGACACTCCAGGTACACCTCTGACACTCCCAGGTACACCTCTGACACTCCAGGTACACCTCTGACACTCCCAGGTACACCTCTGACACTCCCAGGTACACCTCTGACACTCCCAGGTACACCTCTGACACTCCCAGGTACACCTCGACACTCCCAGGTACACCTCCGACACTCCAGGTACACCTCTGACACTCCCAGGTACACCTGACACTCCCAGGTACACCTCTGACACTCCCAGGTACAACCTCTGACACTCCCAGGTACACCTCGACACTCCCAGGTACACTCTGACACTCCCAGGTACACCTCTGACACTCCAGGTACACCTCTGACACTCCCAGGTACACCTCTGACACTCCCAGGTACACCTCTGACACTCCCAGGTACACCTCCTGACACTCCCAGGTACACCTCTGACACTCCAGGTACACCTCTGACACTCCCAGGTACACCTCAGACACTCCCAGGTACACCTCCGACACTCCGAGTTACACCCATGACACTCCCAGGTACACCTCCGACACTCCCAGGTACACCTCTGACACTCCCAGGTACACCTCAGACACTCCCAGGTAACCTCGACACTCCTAAGTACACCCTGACACTCCCAGGTACACCTCAGACACTCCCAGGTACACCTCTGACACTCCCAGGTACACCTCTGACACTCCCAGGTACACTCTGACACTCCCAGGTACACCACTGACACTCCCAGGTACACTCTGACACTCCCAGGTACACCTCTGACACTCCCAGGTACACCTCTGACACTCCAGGTACACCTCTGACACTCCCAGGTACACCTCGACACTCCCAGGTACACCTCCGACACTCCCAGGTACCACCCGGACACTCCCAGGTACACCTCCGACACTCCCAGGTACACCTGACACTCCCAGGTACACCTCTGACACTCCCAGGTACACCTCTGACACTCCCAGGTACACCTCTGACACTCCCAGGTACACCTCTGACACTCCCAGGTACACCTCTGACACTCCCAGGTACACCTCTGACACTCCCAGGTACACCTCTGACACTCCCAGGTACACCTCTGACACTCCAGGTACACCTCGACACTCCAGGTACACCTCTCGACACTCCCAGGTACACCTCTGACACTCCCAGGTACACCTCTGACACTCCCAGGTACACCTCTGACACTCCCAGGTACACCTCAGACACTCCCAGGTACACCTCCGACACTCCCAGGTACACCTCTGACACTCCCAGGTACACCTCTGACACTCCCAGGTACACCTCTGACACTCCCAGGTACACCTCTGACACTCCCAGGTACACCTCTGACACTCCCAGGTACACCTCTGACACTCCCAGGTACACCTCTGACACTCCCAGGTACACCTCTGACACTCCAGGTACACCTCCGACACTCCCAGGTACACCTCCTGACACTCCCAGGTACACCTCTGACACTCCCAGGTACACCTCTGACACTCCCAGGTACACCTCTGACACTCCCGGTACTCACTCGACCCCATGTACCCTCGCCTCCAGGTACACCTCCGACACTCCCAGTACACCTCTGACACTCCCAGGTACACCTCCGACACTCCCAGTACACCTCTGACACTCCGCAGGTACACCTCTGACACTCCAGGTACACCTCTGACACTCCCAGGTACACCTCTGACACTCCCAGGTACCCTGAACTCCAGGTACACCTCTGACACTCCCAGGTACACCTCTGACACTCCCAGGTACACCTCAGACACTCCCAGGTACACCTCAGACACTCCAGGTACACCTCCTGACACTCCCAGGTACACCTCTGACACTCCAGGTACACCTCTGACACTCCAGTACACCTCTGACACTCCCAGGTACACCTCCGACACTCCCAGTACACCCCTGACACTCCCAGGTACACCTCTGACACTCCCAGGTACACCTCTGACACTCCCAGGTACACCCATGACACTCCCAGGTACACCTCCGACACTCCCAGGTACACCTCTGACACTCCAGGTACACCTCTGACACTCCCAGGTACACCCCTGACACTCCCAGGTACACCTCTGACACTCCCAGGTACACCTCCGACACTCCCAGGTACACCTCTGACACTCCCAGGTACACCTCTGACACTCCCAGGTACAACTCTGACACTCCCAGGTACACCTCTGACACTCCCAGGTACACCTCTGACACTCCCAGGTACACCTCCGACACTCCCAGGTACACCTCTGACACTCCCAGGTACACCTCGACACTCCTAGTTACACCTCGACACTCCCAGGTACACCTCTGACACTCCCAGGTACACCTCTGACACTCCCAGGTACACCTCTGACACTCCCAGGTACACCTCTGACACTCCCAGGTACACCCTGACACTCCAGGTACACCTCTGACACTCCCAGGTACACCTCTGACACTCCCAGGTACACCTCTGACACTCCCAGGTACACCTCTGACACTCCAGGTACACCTCTGACACTCCAGGTACACCTCCTGACACTCCCAGGTACACCTCTGACACTCCCAGGTACACCTCTGACACTCCCAGGTACACCTCCGACACTCCCAGGTACACCTCTGACACTCCCAGGTACACCTCTGACACTCCCAGGTACACCTCTGACACTCCCAGGTACACCTCTGACACTCCCAGGTACACCTCTGACACTCCCAGGTACACCTCTGACACTCCCAGGTACACCTCTGACACTCCCAGGTACACCTCTGACACTCCCAGGTACACCTCTGACACTCCCAGGTACACCTCTGACACTCCAGGTACACCTCTGACACTCCCAGGTACACCTCTGACACTCCCAGGTACACCTCGACACTCCAGGTACACCTCTGACACTCCCAGGTACACCTCTGACACTCCCAGGTACACCTCTGACACTCCAGGTACACCTCTGACACTCCCAGGTACACCTCTGATACTCCCAGGTACACCTCTGACACTCCCAGGTACTCCCTGACACTCCCAGGTACACCTCTGACACTCCCAGGTACACCTCTGACACTCCCAGGTACACCTCTGACACTCCCAGGTACACCTCCGACACTCCCAGGTACACCTCTGACACTCCCAGGTACACCTCTGACACTCCCAGGTACACCTCCGACACTCCAGGTACACCTCTGACACTCCCAGGTACACCTCTGACACTCCCAGGTACACCTCTGACACTCCCAGGTACACCTCTGACACTCCCAGGTACACCTCTGACACTCCCAGGTACACCTCTGACACTCCCAGGTACACCTCTGACACTCCCAGGTACACCTCTGACACTCCCAGGTACACCTCTGACACTCCAGGTACACCTCGGACACTTCCAGGTACACCCTGACACTCCAGGTACACCTCTGACACTCCCAGGTACACCTCTGACACTCCCAGGTACACCTCTGACACTCCCAGGTACACCTCTGACACTCCCAGGTACACCTCTGACACTCCCAGGTACACCTCTGACACTCCCAGGTACACCTCTGACACTCCCAGGTACACCTCTGACACTCCCAGGTACACCTCTGACACTCCAGGTACACCTCTGACACTCCCAGGTACACCTCTGACACTCCCAGGTACACCTCTGACACTCCCAGGTACACCTCTGACACTCCCAGGTACACCTCTGACACTCCCAGGTACACCTCTGACACTCCCAGGTACACCTCCGACACTCCCAGGTACACCTCTGACACTCCCAGGTACACCTCGACACTCCCAGGTACACCTCGACACTCCAGGTACACCTCTGACACTCCCAGGTACACCTCTGACACTCCCAGGTACACCTCTGACACTCCAGGTACACCTCTGACACTCCCAGGTACACCTCTGACACTCCCAGGTACACCTCTGACACTCCCAGGTACACCTCTGACACTCCCAGGTACACCTCTGACACTCCCAGGTACACCTCTGACACTCCCAGGTACACCTCTGACACTCCCAGGTACACCTCTGACACTCCAGGTACACCTCCGACACTCCCAGGTACACCTCTGACACTCCCAGGTACACCTCTGACACTCCCAGGTACACCTCTGACACTCCCAGGTACACCTCTGACACTCCCAGGTACACCTCTGACACTCCCAGGTACACCTCTGACACTCCCAGGTACACCTCTGACACTCCCAGGTACACCTCTGACACTCCCAGGTACACCTCTGACACTCCAGGTACACCTCTGACACTCCCAGGTACACCTCTGACACTCCCAGGTACACCTCTGACACTCCCAGGTACACCTCTGACACTCCCAGGTACACCTCTGACACTCCCAGGTACACCTCTGACACTCCCAGGTACACCCTGACACTCCCAGGTACACCTCTGACACTCCCAGGTACACCTCTGACACTCCCAGGTACACCTCGACACTCCCAGGTACACCTCCTGACACTCCCAGGTACACCTCAGACACTCCCAGGTACACCTCTGACACTCCCAGGTACACCTCTGACACTCCCAGGTACACCTCTGACACTCCCAGGTACACCTCTGACACTCCCAGGTACACCTCTGACACTCCCAGGTACACCTCTGACACTCCCAGGTACACCTCTGACACTCCCAGGTACACCTCCTGACACTCCCAGGTACACCTCCGACACTCCAGGTACACCTCTGACACTCCCAGGTACACCTCTGACACTCCCAGGTACACCTCTGACACTCCAGGTACACCTCTGACACTCCCAGGTACACCTCTGACACTCCCAGGTACACCTCTGACACTCCCAGGTACACCTCTGACACTCCCAGGTACACCTCGACACTCCCAGGTACACCTCTGACACTCCCAGGTACACCTCTGACACTCCCAGGTACACCTCTGACACTCCCAGGTACACCTCTGACACTCCCAGGTACACCTCTGACACTCCCAGGTACACCTCTGACACTCCCAGGTACACCTCTGACACTCCCAGGTACACCTCTGACACTCCCAGGTACACCTCCGACACTCCCAGGTACACCTCTGACACTCCCAGGTACACCTCTGACACTCCCAGGTACACCTCTGACACTCCCAGGTACACCTCTGACACTCCCAGGTACACCTCTGACACTCCCAGGTACACCTCCGACACTCCCAGGTACACCTCTGACACTCCCAGGTACACCTCGACACTCCCAGGTACACCTCTGACACTCCCAGGTACACCTCCTGACACTCCCAGGTACACCTCTGACACTCCCAGGTACACCTCTGACACTCCCAGGTACACCTCTGACACTCCAGGTACACCTCTGACACTCCCAGGTACACCTCCGACACTCCCAGGTACACCTCGAACTCCAGGTACACCTCTGACACTCCCAGGTACACCTCTGACACTCCCAGGTACACCTCTGACACTCCAGGTACACCTCCGACACTCCCAGGTACACCTCTGACACTCCCAGGTACACCTCTGACACTCCCAGGTACACCTCTGACACTCCCAGGTACACCTCTGACACTCCCAGGTACACCTCTGACACTCCCAGGTACACCTCTGACACTCCCAGGTACACCTCTGACACTCCCAGGTACACCTCTGACACTCCCAGGTACACCTCTGACACTCCCAGGTACACCTCTGACACTCCCAGGTACACCTCTGACACTCCCAGGTACACCTCCGACACTCCCAGGTACACCTCTGACACTCCCAGGTACACCTCTGACACTCCCAGGTACACCTCTGACACTCCCAGGTACACCTCTGACACTCCCAGGTACACCTCTGACACTCCCAGGTACACCTCTGACACTCCCAGGTACACCTCCGACACTCCCAGGTACACCTCTGACACTCCAGGTACACCTCTGACACTCCCAGGTACACCTCTGACACTCCCAGGTACACCTCTGACACTCCCAGGTACACCTCTGACACTCCAGGTACACCTCTGACACTCCCAGGTACACCTCTGACACTCCCAGGTACACCTCTGACACTCCCAGGTACACCCCGACACTCCCAGGTACACCTCTGACACTCCCAGGTACACCTCTGACACTCCCAGGTACACCTCTGACACTCCCAGGTACACCTCTGACACTCCCAGTACACTCTGACACTCCAGGTACACTCTGACACTCCCAGGTACACCTCTGACACTCCCAGGTACACCTCTGACACTCCCAGGTACACCTCTGACACTCCCAGGTACACCTCTGACACTCCCAGGTACACCTCTGACACTCCCAGGTACACCTCTGACACTCCAGGTACACCTCTGACACTCCCAGGTACACCTCTGACACTCCCAGGTACACCTCTGACACTCCCAGGTACACCTCTGACACTCCCAGGTACACCTCTGACACTCCCAGGTACACCTCTGACACTCCCAGGTACACCTCTGACACTCCCAGGTACACCTCTGACACTCCCAGGTACACCTCTGACACTCCCAGGTACACCTCTGACACTCCCAGGTACACCTCTGACACTCCCAGGTACACCTCTGACACTCCCAGGTACACCTCCGACACTCCCAGGTACACCTCTGACACTCCCAGGTACACCTCTGACACTCCCAGGTACACCTCTGACACTCCCAGGTACACCTCTGACACTGACACTCCCAGGTACACCTCTGACACTCCCAGTACACCTCGACACTCCCAGTACACCTCTGACACTCCCAGGTACACCTCTGACACTCCCAGGTACACCTCTGACACTCCCAGGTACACCTCCGACACTCCCAGGTACACCTCTGACACTCCCAGGTACACCTCGACACTCCCAGGTACACCTCGACACTCCCAGGTACACCTCTGACACTCCCAGGTACACCTCTGACACTCCCAGGTACACCTCTGACACTCCCAGGTACACCTCTGACACTCCCAGGTACACCTCTGACACTCCCAGGTACACCTCGACACTCCCAGGTACACCTCTGACACTCCCAGGTACACCTCTGACACTCCCAGGTACACCTCTGACACTCCCAGGTACACCTCCGACACTCCCAGGTACACCTCTGACACTCCCAGGTACACCTCCTGACACTCCCAGGTACACCTCTGACACTCCCAGGTACACCTCTGACACTCCCAGGTACACCTCTGACACTCCCAGGTACACCTCTGACACTCCCAGGTACACCTCTGACACTCCCAGGTACACCTCTGACACTCCCAGTACACCTCTGACACTCCAGGTACCCTGACACTCCCAGGTACACCTCTGACACTCCCAGGTACACCTCAGACACTCCCAGGTACACCTCTGACACTCCCAGGTACACCTCTGACACTCCCAGGTACACCTCATGACACTCCCAGGTACACCTCTGACACTCCAGTTACACCTCTGACACTCCCAGGTACACCTCTGACACTCCCAGGTACACCTCTGACACTCCCAGGTACACCTCTGACACTCCCAGGTACACCTCTGACACTCCCAGGTACACCTCTGACACTCCCAGGTACACCTCTGACACTCCCAGGTACACCTCTGACACTCCCAGGTACACCTCTGACACTCCCAGGTACACCTCTGACACTCCCAGGTACACCTCCGACACTCCCAGGTACCACCTCTGACACTCCCAGGTACACCTCTGACACTCCCAGGTACACCTCTGACACTCCCAGGTACACCTCTGACACTCCCAGGTACACCTCTGACACTCCCAGGTACACCTCTGACACTCCCAGGTACACCTCTGACACTCCCAGGTACACCTCCTGACACTCCCAGGTACACCTCTGACACTCCCAGGTACACCTCTGACACTCCCAGGTACACCCCTGACACTCCCAGGTACACCTCTGACACTCCCAGGTACACCTCGACACTCCCAGGTACACCTCTGACACTCCCAGGTACACCTCTGACACTCCCAGGTACACCTCTGACACTCCCAGGTACACCTCTGACACTCCCAGGTACACCTCTGACACTCCCAGGTACACCTCTGACACTCCCAGGTACACCTCTGACACTCCCAGGTACACCTCTGACACTCCCAGGTACACCTCTGACACTCCCAGGTACACCTCTGACACTCCCAGGTACACCTCTGACACTCCCAGGTACATCTCTGACACTCCCAGGTACACCTCTGACACTCCAGGTACACCTCTGACACTCCAGGTACACCTCTGACACTCCCAGGTACACCTCTGACACTCCCAGGTACACCTCTGACACTCCCAGGTACACCTCGACACTCCCAGGTACACCTCGCATCCGGTACACCTCGACACTCCCAGGTACACCTCTGACACTCCCAGGTACACCTCTGACACTCCAGGTACACCTCTGACACTCCCAGGTACACCTCTGACACTCCCAGGTACACCTCTGACACTCCCAGGTACACCTCTGACACTCCCAGGTACACCTCTGACACTCCCAGGTACACCTCTGACACTCCCAGGTACACCTCTGACACTCCCAGGTACACCTCTGACACTCCCAGGTACACCTCTGACACTCCCAGGTACACCTCTGACACTCCCAGGTACACCTCTGACACTCCCAGGTACACCTCTGACACTCCCAGGTACACCTCTGACACTCCCAGGTACACCTCTGACACTCCCAGTTACACCCCTGACACTCCCAGGTACACCTCCGACACTCCCAGGTACACCTCTGACACTCCCAGGTACACCTCGACACTCCCAGTAACCTGACACTCCCAGGTACACCTCTGACATTCCCAGGTACACCTCTGACACTCCCAGGTACACCTCTGTTATTGTTTGTAACACCTCTGACACTCCCAGGTACACCTCTGACACTCCCAGGTACACCTCTGACACTCCCAGGTACACCCCAGACACTCCCAGGTACACCTCTGACACTCCCAGGTACACCTCTGACACTCCCAGGTACACCTCGACACTCCCAGGTACACCCCTGACACTCCCAGGTACACCTCTGACACTCCCAGGTACACCTCTGACACTCCAGGTACACCTCTGACACTCCCAGGTACACCTCTGACACTCCAGGTACACCTCTGACACTCCCAGGTACACCTCTGACACTCCCAGGTACACCTCTGACACTCCCAGGTACACCCTGACACTCCCAGGTACACCTCTGACACTCCCAGGTACACCCATGACACTCCCAGGTACACCTCTGACACTCCCAGGTACACCTCCTGACACTCCCAGGTACACCTCTGACACTCCCAGTACACCTCTGACACTCCCAGGTACACCTCTGACACTCCCAGGTACACCTCTGACACTCCCAGGTACACCTCTGACACTCCCAGGTACACCTCTGACACTCCCAGGTACACCTCTGACACTCCCAGGTACACCTCTGACACTCCCAGGTACACCTCTGACACTCCCAGGTACACTCTGACACTCCCAGGTACACCTCTGACACTCCCAGGTACACCTCTGACACTCCCAGGTACACCTCTGACACTCCCAGGTACACCTCTGACACTCCAGGTACACCTCGACACTCCAGGTACACCTCCGACACTCCCAGGTACACCTCTGACACTCCCAGGTACACCTCTGACACTCCCAGGTACACCTCTGACACTCCCAGGTACACCTCTGACACTCCCAGGTACACCTCTGACACTCCCAGGTACACCCTGACACTCCCAGGTACACCTCTGACACTCCCAGGTACACCTCTGACACTCCCAGGTACACCTCTGACACTCCCAGGTACACCTCTGACACTCCCAGGTACACCTCTGACACTCCCAGGTACACCTCTGACACTCCCAGGTACACCTCTGACACTCCCAGGTACACCTCCTGACACTCCCAGGTACACCTCTGACACTCCCAGGTACACCTCTGACACTCCCAGGTACACCTCTGACACTCCCAGGTACACCCTGACACTCCCAGGTACACCTCCGACACTCCAGTTACACCTGACACTCCCAGGTACACCTCTGACACTCCCAGGTACACCTCTGACACTCCCAGGTACACCTCTGACACTCCCAGGTACACCTCTGACACTCCCAGGTACACCTCTGACACTCCCAGGTACACCTCTGACACTCCCAGGTACACCTCTGACACTCCCAGGTACACCTCTGACACTCCCAGGTACACCTCTGACACTCCCAGGTACACCTCTGACACTCCCAGGTACACCTCTGACACTCCCAGGTACACCTCTGACACTCCCAGGTACACCTCTGACACTCCCAGGTACACCTCTGACACTCCCAGGTACACCCGACACTCCCAGGTACACTCTGCACTCCCAGGTACACCTCTGACACTCCCAGGTACACCTCTGACACTCCCAGGTACACCTCTGACACTCCCAGGTACACCTCTGACACTCCCAGGTACACCTCTGACACTCCCAGGTACACCTCTGACACTCCCAGGTTACACCTCTGACACTCCCAGGTACACCTCTGACACTCCCAGGTACACCTCTGACACTCCCAGGTACACCTCTGACACTCCCAGGTACACCTCTGACACTCCAGGTACACCTCCGACACTCCCAGGTACACCTCTGACACTCCCAGGTACACCTCTGACACTCCCAGGTACACCTCTGACACTCCAGGTACACCTCTGACACTCCCAGGTACACCTCCATCATTCCCAGGTACACCTCTGACACTCCTCAGGTACACCTCTGACACTCCCAGGTACACCTCTGACACTCCCAGGTACACCTCTGACACTCCAGGTACACCTCTGACACTCCAGGTACACCTCTGACACTCCCAGTACACCTCATGACACTCCCAGGTACACCTCTGACACTCCCAGGTACACCTCTGACACTCCCAGGTACACCTCTGACACTCCCAGGTACACCTCTGACACTCCCAGGTACACCTCTGACACTCCCAGGTACACCTACTGACACTCCCAGGTAACACCTCTGACACTCCCAGGTACACCTCTGACACTCCCAGGTACACCCCTGACACTCCCAGGTACACCTCTGACACTCCCAGGTACACCTCTGACACTCCCAGGTACACCTCTGACACTCCCAGGTACCACCTCTGACACTCCCAGGTACACCTCTGACACTCCCAGGTACACCTCTGACACTCCCAGGTACACCTCTGACACTCCCAGTACACCTCTGACACTCCCAGGTACACCTCTGACACTCCCAGGTACACCTCTGACACTCCCAGGTTACACCTCTGACACTCCCAGGTACACCTCTGACACTCCCAGGTACACCTCTGACACTCCCAGGTACACCTCTGACACTCCCAGGTACACCTCTGACACTCCCAGGTACACCTCTGACACTCCCAGGTACACCTCGACACTCCCAGGTACACCTCTGACACTCCCAGGTACACCTCCGACACTCCCAGGTACACCTCTGACACTCCCAGGTACACCTCTGACACTCCCAGGTACACCTCTGACACTCCCAGGTACACCTCTGACACTCCAGGTACACCTCTGACACTCCCAGTACACCTCTGACACTCCCAGGTACACCTCTGACACTCCCAGGTACACCTCGACACTCCCAGTACACCTCTGACACTCCCAGGTACACCTCTGACACTCCCAGGTACACCTCTGACACTCCCAGGTACACCTCTGACACTCCCAGGTACACCTCTGACACTCCCAGGTACACCTCTGACACTCCCAGGTACACCTCTGACACTCCCAGGTACACCTCTGACACTCCCAGGTACACCTCTGACACTCCCAGTACACCCTGACACTCCAGGTACACTTCAGACGACACCCAGGTACACCTCTGACACTCCCAGGTACACCTCTGACACTCCCAGGTACACCTCTGACACTCCCAGGTACACCTCTGACACTCCCAGGTACACCTCTGACACTCCCAGGTACACCTCTGACACTCCAGGTACACCTCTGACACTCCCAGGTACACCTCACTCCCCTGACACTCCCAGGTACACCTCTGACACTCCCAGGTACACCTCTGACACTCCCAGGTACACCTCTGACACTCCCAGGTACACCTCTGACACTCCCAGGTACACCTCTGACACTCCCAGGTACACCTCTGACACTCCCAGGTACACCTCTGACACTCCCAGGTACACCTCTGACACTCCCAGTACACCTCTGACACTCCCAGGTACACCTCTGACACTCCCAGGTACACCTCTGACACTCCCAGGTACACCCTGACACTCCCAGGTACACCTCTGACACTCCCAGGTACACCTCTGACACTCCCAGGTACACCTCTGACACTCCAGGTACACCTCCGACACTCCCAGTACACCTCTGACACTCCCAGGTACACCTCCTGACACTCCCAGTTACACCTCTGACACTCCCAGGTACACCCTGACACTCCCAGGTACACCTCTGACACTCCAGTACACCTCTGACACTCCCAGGTACACCTCTGACACTCCCAGGTACACCTCTGACACTCCCAGGTACACCTCTGACACTCCCAGGTACACCTCTGACACTCCCAGGTACACCTCTGACACTCCCAGGTACACCTCTGACACTCCCAGGTACACCTCTGACACTCCCAGGTACACCTCTGACACTCCCAGGTACACCTCTGACACTCCCAGGTACACCTCTGACACTCCCATGTACACCCTGACACTCCCAGGTACACCTCTGACACTCCCAGGTACACCTCTGACACTCCCAGGTACACCTCTGACACTCCCAGGTACACCTCTGACACTCCCAGGTACACCTCTGACACTCCAGGTACACCTCTGACACTCCCAGGTACACCTCTGACACTCCCAGGTACACCTCTGACACTCCCAGGTACACCTCTGACACTCCCAGGTACACCTCTGACACTCCCAGGTACACCTCCGACACTCCCAGGTACACCTCTGACACTCCCAGGTACACCTCTGACACTCCCAGGTACACCTCAGACACTCCCAGGTACACCTCTGACACTCCCAGGTACACCTCTGACACTCCCAGGTACACCTCTGACACTCCCAGGTACACCTCTGACACTCCCAGGTACACCTCTGACACTCCCAGGTACACCTCTGACACTCCCAGGTACACCTCTGACACTCCCAGGTACACCTCTGACACTCCCAGGTACACCTCTGACACTCCCAGGTACACCTCTGACACTCCCAGGTACACCTCTGACACTCCCAGGTACACCTCTGACACTCCCAGGTACACCTCTGACACTCCAGGTACACTCTGACACTCCAGGTACACCTCTGACACTCCCAGGTACACCTCTGACACTCCCAGGTACACCCTGACACTCCCAGGTACACCTCTGACACTCCCAGGTACACCTCCGACACTTCCCAGGTACACTCCTGACACTCCCAGGTACACCTCTGACACTCCCAGGTACACCTCTGACACTCCCAGGTACACCTCTGACACTCCCAGGTACACCTCTGACACTCCCAGGTACACCTCCGACACTCCCAGGTACACCTCTGACACTCCCAGGTACACCTCTGACACTCCCAGGTACACCTCTGACACTCCCAGGTTACACCTCTGACACTCCCAGGTACACCTCTGACACTCCCAGGTACACCTCCGACACTCCCAGTACACCTCTGACACTCCCAGGTACACCTCTGACACTCCCAGGTACACCTCTGACACTCCCAGGTACACCTCTGACACTCCCAGGTACACCTCTGACACTCCCAGGTACACCTCTGACACTCCCAGGTACACCTCGACACTCCCAGGTACACCTCTGACACTCCCAGGTACACCTCTGACACTCCCAGGTACACCTCTGACACTCCCAGGTACACCCTGACACTCCCAGGTACACCTCTGACACTCCCAGGTACACCCCTGACACTCCCAGGTACACCTCTGACACTCCCAGGTACACCTCTGACACTCCCAGGTACACCTCTGACACTCCCAGGTACACCTCTGACACTCCCAGGTACACCTCTGACACTCCCAGGTACACCTCTGACACTCCCAGGTACACCTCTGACACTCCCAGGTACACCTCTGACACTCCCAGGTACACCTCTGACACTCCCAGGTACACCTCTGACACTCCCAGGTACACCTCTGACACTCCCAGGTACACCTCTGACACTCCCAGTACACCTCTGACACTCCCAGGTACACCTCTGACACTCCCAGGTACACCTCTGACACTCCCAGGTACACCCTGACACTCCCAGGTACACCTCTGACACTCCCAGGTACACCTCTGACACTCCCAGGTACACCTCTGACACTCCCAGGTACACCTCTGACACTCCCAGGTACACCTCTGACACTCCCAGGTACACCTCTGACACTCCAGGCCCTGACACTTCCAGGTACACCTCTGACACTCCCAGGTACACCTCGACACTCCCAGGTACACCTCCGACACTCCCAGGTACACTCTGACACTCCCAGTACACCTCTGACACTCCCAGGTACACCTCTGACACTCCCAGGTACACCTCTGACACTCCCAGGTACACCTCGACACTCCAGGTACACCTCTGACACTCCCAGGTACACCTCTGACACTCCCAGGTACACCTCTGACACTCCCAGGTACACCTCTGACACTCCCAGGTACACCTCTGACACTCCCAGGTACACCTCTGACACTCCCAGGTACACCTCTGACACTCCCAGGTACACCTCCGACACTCCCAGGTACACCTCTGACACTCCCAGGTACACCTCTGACACTCCCAGGTACACCTCTGACACTCCCAGGTACACCTCTGACACTCCCAGGTACACCTGACACTCCAGGTACACCTACTCCCAGGTACACCTCTGACACTCCCAGGTACACCTCTGACACTCCCAGGTACACCTCTGACACTCCCAGGTACACCTCTGACACTCCCAGGTACACCTCTGACACTCCCAGGTACACCTCTGACACTCCCAGGTACACCTCAGACACTCCAGGTACACCTCTGACACTCCCAGGTACACCTCTGACACTCCCAGGTACACCTCTGACACTCCCAGGTACACCTCTGACACTCCCAGGTTACACCTCTGACACTCCCAGGTACACCTCTGACACTCCCAGGTACACCTCTGACACTCCCAGGTACACCTCTGACACTCCCAGGTACACCTCGAACTCCAGGTACACCTCGACACTCCCAGGTACACCTCTGACACTCCCAGGTACACCTCTGACACTCCCAGTACACCTCTGACACTCCCAGGTACACCTCTGACACTCCCAGGTACACCTCTGACACTCCCAGGTACACCTCTGACACTCCCAGGTACACCTCCTGACACTCCCAGGTACACCTCTGACACTCCCAGGTACACCTCTGACACTCCCAGGTACACCTCTGACACTCCCAGGTACACCTCTGACACTCCAGGTACACTCTGACACTCCCAGGTACACCCTGACACTCCCAGGTACACCTCTGACACTCCCAGGTACACTCTGACACTCCCAGGTACACCTCTGACACTCCCAGGTACACCTCTGACACTCCCAGGTACACCTCTGACACTCCAGGTACACCTCTGACACTCCCAGGTACACCTCTGACACTCCCAGGTACACCTCTGACACTCCCAGGTACACCTCTGACACTCCCGGTACACCTCTGACACTCCCAGGTACACCTCTGACACTCCCAGGTACACCTCTGACACTCCCAGGTACACCTCAGACACTCCCAGGTACACCTCAGACACTCCCAGGTACACCTCTGACACTCCCAGGTACACCTCTGACACTCCCAGGTACACCTCTGACACTCCAGGTACACCTCTGACACTCCCAGGTACACCTCTGACACTCCCAGGTACACCTCTGACACTCCCAGGTACACCTCTGACACTCCCAGGTACACCTCTGACACTCCCAGGTACACCTCTGACACTCCCAGGTACACTCTGACACTCCCAGTACACCCTGACACTCCCAGGTACACCTCTGACACTCCCAGGTACACCTCTGACACTCCCAGGTACACCTCTGACACTCCCAGGTACACCTCTGACACTCCAGTACACCTCTGACACTCCCAGGTACACCTCTGACACTCCCAGGTACACCTCTGACACTCCCAGGTACACCTCTGACACTCCCAGGTACACCTCTGACACTCCCAGGTACACCTCTGACACTCCCAGGTACACCTCTGACACTCCCAGGTACACCTCTGACACTCCCAGGTACACCTCTGACACTCCCAGGTACACCTCTGACACTCCCAGGTACACCTCTGACACTCCCAGGTACACCTCTGACACTCCCAGGTACACCTCTGACACTCCCAGGTACACCTCGACACTCCCAGGTACACCTCTGACACTCCCAGGTACACATTCCGACACTTCCAGGTACACCCTGACACTCCCAGGTACACCTCTGACACTCCCAGGTACACCTCTGACACTCCCAGGTACACCTCTGACACTCCCAGGTACACCTCTGACACTCCCAGGTACACCTCTGACACTCCCAGGTACACCTCTGACACTCCCAGGTACACTCTGACACTCCCAGGTACACCTCTGACACTCCCAGGTACACCTCTGACACTCCCAGGTACACCTCCGACACTCCCAGGTACACCTCCGACACTCCCAGGTACACCTCTGACACTCCCAGGTACACCTCTGACACTCCCAGGTACACCTCTGACACTCCCAGGTACACCTCTGACACTCCCAGGTACACCTCTGACACTCCCAGGTACACCTCTGACACTCCCAGGTACACCTCTGACACTCCCAGGTACACCTCTGACACTCCCAGGTACACCTCTGACACTCCCAGGTACACCTCTGACACTCCCAGGTACACCTCTGACACTCCAGGTACACCTCTGACACTCCCAGGTACACCTCTGACACTCCCAGGTACACCTCTGACACTCCCAGGTACACCTCTGACACTCCCAGGTACACCTCTGACACTCCCAGGTACACCTCTGACACTCCCAGGTACACCTCGACACTCCCAGGTACACCTCTGACACTCCCAGGTACACCTCTGACACTCCAGGTACACCTCTGACACTCCCAGGTACACCTCTGACACTCCCAGGTACACCTCTGACACTCCCAGGTACACCTCTGACACTCCCAGGTACACCTCTGACACTCCCAGGTACACCTCTGACACTCCCAGGTACACCTCTGACACTCCCAGGTACACCTCTGACACTCCCAGGTACACCTCTGACACTCCCAGGTACACCTCTGACACTCCCAGGTACACCTCTGACACTCCCAGGTACACCTCGACACTCCAGGTACACCTCTGACACTCCCAGGTACACCTCCTGACACTCCCAGGTACACCTCTGACACTCCCAGGTACACCTCTGACACTCCCAGGTACACCTCAGACACTCCCAGGTACACCTCTGACACTCCCAGGTACACCTCTGACACTCCCAGGTACACCTCAGACACTCCCAGGTACACCTCAGACACTCCCAGGTACACCTCTGACACTCCCAGGTACACCTCTGACACTCCCAGGTACACCTCTGACACTCCCAGGTACACCTCTGACACTCCCAGGTACACCTCTGACACTCCCAGGTACACCTCTGACACTCCCAGGTACACCTCTGACACTCCCAGGTACACCTCTGACACTCCCAGGTACACCTCGACACTCCCGTCACTCACTCAGGTACACCTCTGACACTCCCAGGTACACCTCTGACACTCCCAGGTACACCTCAGACACTCCCAGGTACACCTCAGACACTCCCAGGTACACCTCTGACACTCCCAGGTACACCTCTGACACTCCAGGTACACCTCTGACACTCCCAGGTAACCTCTGACACTCCAGGTACACCTCTGACACTCCCAGGTACACCTCTGACACTCCCAGGTACACCTCCGACACTCCCAGGTACACCTCGACACTCCCAGGTACCTCGACACTCCCAGGTACACCTCTGACACTCCCAGGTACACCTCTGACACTCCCAGGTACACCTCTGACACTCCCAGGTACTCAAACTGACACTCCCAAGTACACCCCTGACACTCCCAGGTACACCTCTGACACTCCCAGGTACACCTCTGACACTCCCAGGTACACCTCTGACACTCCCAGGTACACCCCTGACACTCCCAGGTACACCTCTGACACTCCCAGGTACACCTCTGACACTCCAGGTACACCTCGACACTCCCAGGTACACCTCTGACACTCCAGGTACACCTCTGACACTCCCAGGTACACCTCTGACACTCCCAGGTACACCTCTGACACTCCCAGGTACACCTCTGACACTCCCAGGTACACCTCTGACACTCCCAGGTACACCTCTGACACTCCCAGGTACACCTCTGACACTCCCAGGTACACCTCTGACACTCCCAGGTACACCTCTGACACTCCCAGGTACACCTCGACACTCCAGGTACACCTCTGACACTCCCAGGTACACCTCTGACACTCCCAGGTACACCTCTGACACTCCCAGTACACCTCTGACACTCCAGGTACACCTCTGACACTCCCAGGTACACCTCTGACACTCCCAGGTACACCTCTGACACTCCCAGGTACACCTCTGACACTCCCAGGTACACCTCTGACACTCCCAGGTACACCTCTGACACTCCCAGGTACACCTCAGACACTCCCAGGTACACCTCGACACTCCCAGGTACACCTCTGACACTCCCAGGTACACCTCTGACACTCCCAGGTACACCTCTGACACTCCCAGGTACTCCTCTGACACTCCCAGGTACACCTCTGACACTCCCAGGTACACCTCTGACACTCCCAGGTACACCTCTGACACTCCCAGGTACATCCTCTGACACTCCCAGGTACACCTCTGACACTCCCAGGTACACCTCTGACACTCCAGGTACACCTCGACACTCCCAGGTACACCTCTGACACTCCCAGGTACACCTCTGACACTCCCAGGTACACCTCTGACACTCCCAGGTACACCTCCGACACTCCCAGGTACACCTCTGACACTCCCAGGTACACTCTGACACTCCCAGGTACACCTCTGACACTCCCAGGTACACCTCGACACTCCAGTACACCTCTGACACTCCCAGGTACACCTCTGACACTCCCAGGTACACCTCTGACACTCCCAGGTACACCTCTGACACTCCCAGGTACACCTCTGACACTCCCAGGTACACCTCTGACACTCCCAGGTACACCTCCGACACTCCCAGGTACACCTCGACACTCCAGGTACACCGTCGACACTCCCAGGTACACTGCCATCTGACACTCCCAGGTACACCTCTGACACTCCCAGGTACACCTCTGACACTCCCAGGTACACCTCGACACTCCCAGGTACACCTCTGACACTCCAGGTACACCTCTGACACTCCCAGGTACACCTCTGACACTCCCAGGTACACCTCTGACACTCCCAGGTACACCTCTGACACTCCCAGGTACACCTCTGACACTCCCAGGTACACCTCTGACACTCCCAGGTACACCTCTGACACTCCCAGGTACACCTCTGACACTCCCAGGTACACCTCTGACACTCCAGGTACACCTCTGACACTCCCAGGTACACCTCTGACACTCCCAGGTACACCTCTGACACTCCCAGGTACACCTCTGACACTCCAGGTACACCTCGACACTCCCAGGTACACCTCTGACACTCCCAGGTACACCTCTGACACTCCCAGGTACACCTCAGACACTCCCAGGTACACCTCTGACACTCCCAGGTACACCTCTGACACTCCCAGGTACACCTGTGAATCGGCTGCTTGTCCAATTAACCAGTCCGTTCACACATATTTATATTTGGGTTTTAAGTAACGAAACCCAAACGGTAGTTCCTTTGTTTTATTATAAAAGGTTGTAGATATAATTCCTGAGTGTATATCAACCGTAAGTCTCACTGTCTAGGAGTGAATGAGAAAGGGACGGCGTTTATGTATGATAAACGTTAGGTCACGTCCTTACGATATGAGTTGAGGTGAGCTACTGAAGCTTGGGGGCATCGCAGTGCGTGCTTACAGATATGCTGAGCTATGGGTCTCGCCCTCTTGGGTAAGTTGCCCGCTCACGTGTCCATCTCATGTCTTACTCATAGACAGTGGAAAGTTACAGGGTGGTGAATCTGAATATAATATCAGATGTATTGACCCATTTATATAATACGTTCTGTTGATGAGACAGGGGCCTATTACATCGCTCGGTCACCTACCAGCCGAGCTCCGTGAGGCCTAAATAACTCACAGAGTACAGTACATCCTAGACAACCCTAACCATGTTATAAACAGATATGTAGACACTAAGCTGGGGAAATTACTGTAGGGGTATTCTCTACTACAGGGGACCTAGACTTTTGTGTCGTACGGGTTAGTATGTTATGAACAATGTTGAATTTGGATGATACTGCCCGGTAATAACAGAACAGGAACATTATTGCCAGAATTAACAGAATAGAGGGAATCGTAAGACTTGGTAGTGCAAATTCCCGTGACAGGTAAAATGGCAAGTTATTATTCAAATCAGCAAAATGTGTCTCGTTCAAGAAAGCTAAAACTTTTAATTTCTCTGATACTATTTGAATATCCTTGATAGTGAAATTCATTATAGGAAGTGGAATTAAAGCAGACTTGAGTTTTCGATTTAACGCAAAATGCTGATGAGTAGGCAAGGTCCGTAATGTACTACAAGTGATTTCACAGTAATCAGGAGCCTTGTAATGCCCTTTCACAACTAGCTGCTTAACACCATTTTGGCATTTTAAAATTACAGTAGTGAGATTTGGAAAGAACAAATACTGCACATTGTGAAGGTGAGCGTGGAACACAGTCTTTAGACTAACTGGCCTATAACTGCATTGCGCTAACGCTGTGCGTACATTTGGTTGTATGACTGCCAATTCACATATTCCATCTGCAGCAGGAATAAATGCAAACATGTAGGCTGGACATACGTGAAGGTGTAGATAAGACGACTTACACCGTGACAGTACCTCAGAATCCTCTATTGATAACAATGAATATTCTTCATCTACTAAGAAAAGTTCTTTAGGCCTATCTAGGGTATACAGTGTGTCGTTCACAAACCAGGGGAAGGGTTCTAAATGCCATGCATTAAACTCATGTTGCCCTCGCATAGGAATGTGGATCAGAATTGCATTGTGCGTGAGGGTTGACTCCAACAGTGGGTAATGATATTGAACCTCATTGTCATTGAAAATCGGAGTTAAATGATACTGCAACTTGGCTATTTTTAAAGCTTCAAGAAGCGTCTGCACAGGCACAAGCTTCGCGTCCACACGTCCTATCCCGGCATCTACAATGCTGTCTATTAGTTCATTTTTAGAGGTTACAATTTTATGAACTGAAATTTCAGCAGCATGCAAATATTCTGTGAAGTAAAGGAGCCATTCTAACGTCGGATTGCTTTCTGTAACCTAGTAACAATCCTCGAAACTTGGTTAGACTCCATTATGATTGCATTAACCTTTGATTCTAGAGCAGTAATCGCGTGAAAGGTTTGAGAAACAACACGATTCTGTTGAGATACAGCTTGAACGACAACGTTCATGAAACTATTGTCGAATTCATCGAAGCTGTGCTGAGACCATGAAGAATGTCCAATGCTGATTGTAGTTGGCCGTCGACGTTTTCCATCTGACGCGAAAGTACGAGTTAACTTCTACTCGCAGAACGTAGTTTCATACAATAGTCATTTGGGACATTTTGCTTCTGAACAGTCTGTAAGGATGTATCAATCACATTATCATCAACTTGAGGTAAGACATTTATCTGGGTCTTCTTCAGACGATCCGCGTGCACGACATCTGCGATCTGTGCATTAGGCTTCCATATTTTGAATTTGTTGCCTGCTTCTTTTGAGATTATGCGGAATAGACCAGAAAATTTCGCCGAAAGTTTGGAGTTCCTTTCAGGTACCTGTAACATAACAGCGTCCCCAACGTTCAGTGCGATAGGTTTAGCATGTTTATGCTGTTTGATGATCATTTCGGCGCGTGACGCCGCTAGCTGTGATCGTACTTGGTTATGAATTTCTGTAAAGACATGAATTTGTTTTGCCGCAAAATCATCCGTATTATATACCGGGTATGGCGCCTCTGTAAGGATGTCGTAAGGCAGACGTTTATCTGTACCATAGACAATATAGTAGGGTGTTTTGCCCGTAGAGCTATTAACTGACCCATTAATCGACGCTGCAACCTGCGGTAACCAATCCTCCCATGCGTATTGAAAACCACTAACGATTGGACGCAGGATTTCTAGGATTTTACGATTGGTTCTTTCAACAAGGCCATTAGCCTGTGGATGATAAGCTGTCACAAAAGTTTGTTTAATTCCATATTGTAAACATATATGCTCTATTAGCTCATTCTTGAACTCTGTTCCATTATCAGAGAGTAGAACTTTAGGCGTAGTATATGGACATATGAGATTCATCACTAATGCATAGGCTACTGCTTCGGCCGTTTTGCTTTTTAGTGGGACCAAGACCACGAACCTGGAAAAATGATCCACACACACTAAGACGTATCCTGATCCCTGATGACTCATTGGGAGTTGTAACACATCAACAGCGACTGTGTCAAACGGACGGTCTGGTGTAGGATATTGTAGAATCGGGGCAGGTGATCCTGTTGATCCTTTATGTTGAGCACATGCCAAACAATTAGCTATGTGTAATTCTATGTCTTTCTTCATAGTGTTCCAGAAATACTTCTTTCGTAAATCCGCTAAGCATTTATCACGACCTTGGTGACCTGCTTGTGGGACATCGTGGAACAATGTCATTACTGCTTTGCGCAACGTGTCAGGTACGACTATTTGAGACACATTACCCTCAGGAGATTTTCTCGTCCTATTGAGTATGTTATGTCGTAATTCAAACTGACTTAAGGGAAGAAATAACTTGGGGAGTTTAACATCCTCGCCCGATTCGAGAGCAAAAATAACAGCTGACCAATATGGGTCGCGTCGTTGCTCATCTTCCAGCTGCGAAAGAGTGAATGCTGATACAGGCATTACTGGTGCTATATTTCTTGACAGAGCGTCGGCGACAACATTCGCCCTCCCAGGTAAATACCTAAATTCGGGGTCAAACTCTTGAATTGTCAGATACCAGCGTGCTAATCTGCCTGATAAGTTTCTGCCATGGAACAGTTCGGTGACTGCCGCATGATCAGTAAAAACAGTTATCTTGTAGCCAAAGATAATGTCCTTGAACTTCTTAAGTGCCCACACAACGGCTAACGTTTCTAAATGCGTCGCCGAATAACGTGTTTCAGCATCGATTAGTTTGCGACTTGCAAATGCTATCACTCTAAACTTCCCACGCGTGTCCTCTTGCATGAGCACTGCTCCGACTCCAATTCCGGGAGCGTCAGTACAGAGAGTGAAAGGTTGAGTGTAGTCTGGGAATGCTAGAACCGGGGCATTGGTTAGCGCTGTCTTCAATGCCGTAAAACTTTCCTCGTGTTCAGCATCCTATATAAACACTGCATCTTTTTTGAGCAACCTCGTTCGGGGCGATGCTAATGTTGCATAGTCCTTGATAAAGGAACGATAATAACCAGATAATCCGAGAAGGCTACGCACATGATCATTTGAGGTAGGACGCGGGAACTGAGATACAGCTTTGACTTTATCATTAACTGTGTGTATGCCCTCACCGTCGACTACATGACCAAGGAAATGGATTCTGGATTTTAAAAACTCGCACTTTGAGAGTTTTATTTTGAGTCCTGCTGTGGAAAGTTTGGCCAAAACTTCACGCAGTTTTATCAGATGGGAATCGACGTCCTTACTGACTACTATTAGATCATCCAAATAAGCGCAGACTGTGTTACCAATTAGTCCGGCAAACAGGGTGTTGATCATTCTTTGAAATGTTAGTGGGGCATTTCTGAGACCAAATGGCATTCGTAGAAACTCAAAGTGGCCTAGAGGCGTGCTAAATGCCGTGATTTCTCGTGATTTTTCATCGAGTGGTATTTGCCAATACCCACTAAGCAAATCTAAGTTGCTAAATACCGCATTATCCTTGCCTAAGGATTGCAATATGTCACTCAAGATAGGCATTGGGTACCTATCAGGGATTGTTTGATCATTTACGCGCCTGAAATCTATGACAGGGCGCCATCCACCATCCTTTTTCGGGACGAGGAATAATGGGCTATTAAAGGGGGATTTTGAGTGTCTAATGACATTCTCCTCTAACATACCCTGTACCATATCTTGCACTACAGCGCGCTGGCTATGAGGTAGTCTATAAGCTGGTACGTAAATAGGGTTGGTTCCTTCCTTTAACGCTAT
The DNA here is from genome assembly GCA_958450375.1 of Homarus gammarus. Taxonomy (NCBI): domain Eukaryota; kingdom Metazoa; phylum Arthropoda; class Malacostraca; order Decapoda; family Nephropidae; genus Homarus; species Homarus gammarus. Next base: position 26,242 of record CAUDMG010003285.1, read on the forward strand.
ATGATGGGATGTTAAATCTGTCTGACCTAGCGTTTCCGCTGGCAAGGCTACTATCTGTAGTCGGCAAGCAGCTCTAACAGGCGTGTCTTGCCCTGAGGATGATCGATCACCTTAACATGTGGCGCTATTTGATCTATCCTGGCCAGTCGAGTCTGTTGGCAATTCGCAACAATACCTCGAATTAGGAATTTATTTGGTTGCACTTCGACATTGCTGTGATATCTAGAAAATCACACACATAACATCCTTTCTTTAATTTCTTGATAATGTGAAATTGCTGCCGACCCGTAGACTTGTGTGTGTGTGTCCCACAGTAGACACAGCTGATTCCAAGGTCCGGTGATTGGGTCAATGCTCACAAAAATCCTGAGTACAGCAAACCGCCGCTAATTGTCCACACAACGTCATCCACAACACCATACCTCAGAATGCAGAGACCATCTCTCAGACCGGATGTGTCATCATCACTAGGGTGGGTGCTGGGTGCTGGTAACTGGGGGTTGTTCACGCCAAACAAAATAATTTTGTTGACAGGATGTTGATTAATGAGTAGTCTCAACAACTCAGTTCACGTCCTGTCACACCCTGGGCAGTGAACAAATCATTGCAGAAACTAATGTTCACTTCAGCTCACAGGATTGTTGCGTTGGTGAATTCCTCATTCTGGTAATGGAGAGTACTCTTCAACATTGCAGGTACTATCTTCCAACTCTTGCTGCTGTAATCACGCTGGGAAGGTGTGTGGTTGAGGTCGAGAGATATCTCTGACGCATGATCCGCCTTCCTCTTAATAGGATTGGTAGACAACACTTTCGTCCAAGCGGTGAGCATAGGTTCAGAATGACTCATTGCTGTGTAGGAAACACCTTTAAACGTAACACTATTATTACGTGGATGAACATCTATCATGTTCTTTCGAAGAGTTGGTAGACCAAGTAACCCGTCAGCTGGCAAATTGAACTGCTGAACTATATAAAAGTCCGCGTAGAAGGGCGTACCACGTCTTGAGAATCTGAGTGGTAACGTCACCATTCCTTTGATGCTCAGCTGAGTACCTGAAACTCCTTCGAGCTCAGCGTTACTAGGCCTCCATTTGAATTTGTCGGTGAGGGAATTTACGTTGTAACTCGTGATATGATGTCAAGGCCACTACATTAGCGCAAGCACCTGTGTCTATATCAAGAGCCAATCTGGTATTATCCACTCTCACCGGCACTGACAACACTTCCACTTTGCTAAGCGCCGCTATTAATGAGGCCGCTATAGAAGTGCTGTGAGGAGGGGTGGGAATTTCCCTATCTATCCCTCTCCTTGCTGTAGTGTGCGCTGGTCTTCCCCCGATGACTTGTCCTGGGGACGTTTCTGCTTGCGCCTATACGACACCTCCGTTTCACTTAGGTCCACTCCCCTAGCCTTTATTAATATATCGCACTCATGTGAACTATGAGATGTCGATTTGTGAAGAGCGCACCATTTGCGCGCTGTCTGGTAGGAGGAGGTGCTGCTTTGGCTCCCTCTCTGTTTGACCTTGAGAATGGCTTTGCACCGGGTGTGGCCTTAAAATTAGCACTATTACCTCGGAGCTGAAAACAATCTTCCATTACGTGGCCACGTTTATTACAATGTGCGCATCGTAACGATGTTTTCTGTTTATATGTTAGGCGGGGAGGAGCGATCGGAGCTAAGTGTGTCGCATAAGGAGTCTGGGAGTGAGGCTGTGACCTACCCCCAAAAATCCCAATTAGCGTTCGCTTGAACTTTTCATAGTCAGGGCTTTGTAAACCAAACGCATTTAAACGACTGCCTGCATAGGAACCCTGCGTTATATGGGAACGTACATATGCTTTCTTTTCTTCGTCAGTCGTTGTGTGACTATTGCGCATGCTATCTTCACATGCACGAATAAAATGTGCGACCCTATAATCGTCTTGTCCCGTGAAATTTCGAACATAATCACCGCGCTGCATGATATTAATAATTTTATCAGCTTTAGGTGTGGTAGTATTACTGGTGTGAGGTTTAGACGAAGCCATTTTAGTGTTATTAAGCAAGTTAGTATTCTTACTCTTATCAGAAGGCTGGGTTAATAATGTTGTTACCGATTTAGCAACAGACACACTATCACCTGTAACAGGGGTAACTGCTTTAGTATACTTAGGTGAGGTACTATAGTGATTACCAGACCGTAGGGTACGACGGTTTAAGTCGTCAAATGATTCGTCTATAACTTTCTCACTACTTCCTACCGACTCATTTAACTGTGTTCCATACTCAAAATCTATGTCAGTCTGGGCTTGATCATTGATGAGTGGTTATCAGCAAACACTTGCGCTCGGCGTTCGATTTCATCTACATTAGACATGGGAAACTTAGAAATTATCTATTAGCCCCCTTGGGTCAATGAATACTTAACAGTAAGTAGATCACTTGCCTCTCATTTACAAGACAATGAATATGTTTTGTAGTTAATTATTAAACTATCATAAGTAGACAGACACTTACAAACTACTGTAAATTATAGGATTTCAATACATTAATCTTACATTCGACACTTTATCATTGAAATAATCCTATCCGACGAACCTATCGGTGTGAAGATATCTCTCGAACGTGTTCATGTGTTGTAGAACTATGTAATTTAAATACCTATTTATACAGAGTAGTACGTCTGTATAGAAAATGTGATCCTTCAAGAGTTCTGGGTGGAGTGTGGGTGGGGCCTCTTCCTAGGATGCGTGCGCTGCTGCTGGTTTCCTTGGCAACGAGATGACGCTTCTGCTTTGGTGAGAGACGAGTCCACTTGATTTAGGTGAGTTCCTCCTCCGGCGATCAGAAAACTATGATTGGTTATCACACTGGTGGTTGCTGGTTCGCTGGCGAAAACTACCGTGTGCCCAGTCTTCACAGTCCACGTATATATGGAGATCTGTATGCTGACACCGGAACTTCGTAATTCGCGCTGACGACACAACAATACTGCTCAGCTGCTAGTGAAATACCAATTGAATTCCAGGCTACGAAACTGTTTTTCAACACTGCAACACTGTAATGTCTAGGGAATGCTGAGTGGAGTCTATCTCAACCGGCTCAATCTGGATATGTACCAACAGGCTGTAATATTTGTATATTACGAATTCTGCACGTATTTGTATGTGACAGAGATGAGGAGCGCTCACTACATATCGTCTCAATACGGGATATAGTTTTAAACACTCGGATTATGTAACGCGTCACTGCTGTGTGGTTTCTTGTTTTTCACAAGATACAGACGGATGATATGACTACCAGTTTGAAGAATCCGTACACACCGCTTGCCACCTATATGAATCGGCTGCTTGTCCAATTAACCAGTCCGTTCACACATATTTATATTTGGGTTTTAAGTAACGAAACCCAAACGGTAGCTCCTTTGTTTTAATATAAAAGGTTGTAGATATAATTCCTGAGTGTATATCAACCGTAAGTCTCACTGTCTAGGAGTGAACGAGAAAGGGACGGCGTTTATGTATGATAAACGTTAGGTCACGTCCTTACGATATGAGTTGAGGTGAGCTACTGAAGCTTGGGGGCATCGCAGTGCGTGCTTACAGATATGCTGAGCTATGGGTCTCGCCCTCTTGGGTAAGTTGCCCGCTCACGTGTCCATCTCATGTCTTACTCATAGACAGTGGAAAGTTACAGGGTGGTGAATCTGAATATAATATCAGATGTATTGACCCATTTATATAATACATTCTGTTGATGAGACAGGGGCCTATTACACCAGGTACGCCTCTGACACTCCCACTTACACCTCCCACACTCCCAGTTACACCCCTGACACTCCCAGGTACACTCCTGACACTCCCAGGTACACCTCTTATACTCCCAGGTACACCTCTGACACTCCCAGGTACAACTCAGACACTCCAGGTACACCTCTGACACTCCCAGGTACACCTCTGACACTCCCAGGTACACCTCAGACACTCCCAGGTACACTCTGACACTCCCAGGTACCCTTGACACTCCCAGGTACACACCCAGGTACACCACTGACACTCCCAGGTACACCTCTGACACTCCCAGGTACACCTCGACACTCCCAGGTACACCTCTGACACTCCCAGGTACACCTCTGACACTCCCAGGTACACCTCGACACTCCCAGGTACACCTCCGACACTCCCAGGTACACCTCTGACACTCCCAGGTACACTCTCTGACACTCCCAGGTACACCTCTGACACTCCCAGGTACACCTCTGACACTCCCAGGTACACCTCTGACACTCCCAGGTACACCTGACTCCAGGACACCTGACACTCCAGGTACACCTCTGACACTCCCAGGTACACCTCTGACACTCCCAGTACACCTGAGACTCCCAGTACACCTCCGACACTCCCAGGTACACCTCTGACACTCCCAGGTACACTCTGACACTCCCAGGTACACCTCTGACACTCCCAGGTACACCTCTGACACTCCCAGGTACACCTCTGACACTCCCAGGTACACCTCTGACACTCCCAGGTACACCTCTGACACTCCCAGGTACACTCCGACACTCCAGGTACACCTCTGACACTCCCAGGTACATCTCTGACACTCCCAGGTACACCTCTGACACTCCCAGGTACACCTCCTGACACTCCCAGGTACACCTCTGACACTCCCAGGTACACCTCTGACACTCCCAGGTACACCTCTGACACTCCAGGTACACCTCTGACACTCCCAGGTACACCCTGACACTCCAGGTACACTCTGACCTCCCAGGTACACCTCTGACACTCCAGGTACACCTCTGACACTCCCAGGTACACCTCAGACACTCCCAGGTACACCTCCGACACTCCCAGGTACACCTCTGACACTCCCAGGTACACCTCTGACACTCCCAGGTACACCTCTGACACTCCCAGGTACACCTCTGACACTCCCAGGTACACCTCTGACACTCCCAGGTACACCTCTGACACTCCCAGGTACACCTTGACACTCCCAGGTACACCTCTGACACTCCCAGGTACACCTCTGACACTCCCAGGTACACCTTGACACTCCCAGGTACACCTGACACTCCCAGGTACACCTCTGACACTCCCAGGTACACCCTGACACTCCCAGGTACACCTCCGACACTCCCAGGTACACCTCCGACACTCCCAGGTACACCTCTGACACTCCCAGGTACACCTCCGACACTCCCAGGTACACCTCTGACACTCCCAGGTACACCTCTGACACTCCCAGGTACACTCTGACACTCCCAGGTACACCTCTGACACTCCCAGGTACACCTCTGACACTCCCAGGTACACCTCTGACACTCCCAGGTACACCTCTGACACTCCCAGGTACACCTGACACTCCCAGGTACACCTCTGACACTCCCAGGTACACCTCTGACACTCCAGGTACACCTCTGACACTCCCAGGTACACCTCTGACACTCCCAGTACACCTCTGACACTCCCAGGTACACCTCTGACACTCCCAGTACACCTCTGACACTCCCAGGTACACCTCTGACACTCCCAGGTACACCTCTGACACTCCCAGGTACACCTCTGACACTCCCAGGTACACCCTGACACTCCAGGTACACCTCTGACACTCCCAGGTACACCTCGGACACCAGGTACACTACACTCCAGTACCTCCGACACTCCCAGGTACACCTCTGACACTCCCAGGTACACCTCTGACACTCCAGGTACACCTCTGACACTCCCAGGTACACCTCTGACACTCCAGGTACACCTCTGACACTCCCAGGTACACCTCTGACACTCCCAGGTACACCTCCGACACTCCAGGTACACCTCCGATCACTCCAGGTACACCTCTGACACTCCCAGGTACTCCACTGACACTCCCTGTACACCTCTGACACTCCCAGGTACACCTCTGACACTCCCAGGTACACCTCTGACACTCCCAGGTACACCTCTGACACTCCCAGGTACACCTCTGACACTCCCAGGTACACCTCTGACACTCCCAGGTACACCTCTGACACTCCAGGTACACCTCTGACACTCCCAGATACACCTCTGACACTCCAGGTACACCTCTGACACTCCCAGGTACACCTCTGACACTCCCAGTACACCTCTGACACTCCAGGTACACATCGTCAATTCCAGGTACACCTCCGACACTCCCAGGTACACCTCCGACACTCCCAGTACACCTCTGACACTCCCAAGTACACCTCTGACACTCCCAGTACACCTCTGACACTCCAGGTACACCTCTGACACTCCCAGGTACACCTCTGACACTCCCAGGTACACTCCTGACACTCCCAGGTACACATCCGACACTCCCAGTACACCTCTGACACTCCCAGGTACACCTCCGACACTCCCAGGTACACTCCTGACACTCCCAGGTACACCTCTGACACTCCCAGGTAAACTCTGACACTCCGGACACTCCGGTACACTCTGACATCCCAGGTACACCTCTGACACTCCCAGGTACTCCTCTGACACTCCCAGGTACACCTCTGACACTCCCAGGTACACCTCTGACACTACCAGGTACACCTCTGAAAACCCCAGGTACTCCTGTGACACTCCAGGTACACCTCGACACTCCCAGGTACACCTGACACTCCCAGGTACACCCCTAGAATTCCCAGGTACACCTCTCATTCCCAGGTACACCTTTGAGCTCTCCAGGTACCTCGACACTCCGAGGTACTCCAATCACTCCTGGTACACCTGACACTCCCAGGTACCTCTGACACTCCCAGTTACCTCTGACACTCCCAGGTACACCTCTGACACTCCCTGGTACACCTCTAAAATTCCCAGGTACACCTCCGAATACTCCAAGTTACACCTCCGATACTCCCAGGTACACCTTTGAGACTCCCAGGTACATCAATGACACTCCCTGGATACCTCTGACATCCCAGGTACACCTTCTGACACTCCCAGGTTACACCTCTGATACTCCAGGTACACCTATGACACTCCCAGGTCCGCCTCGACACTCCCAGGTACAACCTCGACCTCCCAGGTACACCTCTCGATACTCCCAGGTACACCTCTGACACTCCCAGGTACACTCTGACACTCCTGTACACTCGACACTCCCAGGTACACTGCTGACACTCCCAGGTACACCCATGACACTCCCAGGTACAACCTCAGACACTCCCAGGTACACCTCAGACACTCCCAGGTACACCTCTGACACTCCCAGGTACACCTCAGACACTCCCAGGTACACCTTTGACACTCCAGGTACACCTCTGACACTCCCAGGTACTCCTCTGACACTCCAGTAGTAGCACTCATCTGACACCCCAGTAAACTCTGTGACACTCCCAGATACACCTCTCGACACTCCCAGGATACACACTCTGACACTCCCAGGTACACCTCTGACACTCCCAGGTTACACCTCTGACACTCCCAGGTACCCTCAGACACTCCCTGTACCCCTCTAACACTCCACGTGCACCCCTGACACTCCCAGGTTATCACCTCCGACACTCGCCAGGTATGTGGCGAATGTGATGATGGTGCTTCTGTATGTGGCAAGTGTGATGATGGTGCTTCTGTATGTGGTGAGTGTGATGATGGTGATTCTGTATGTGGTGAGTGTGATGATGGTGCTTCTGTATGTGGTGAGTGTGATGATGGTGCTTCTGTATGTGGTGAGTGTGATGATGGTGCTTCTCTATGTGGTGAGTGTGATGATGGTGCTTCTGTATGTGGTGAGTGTGATGATGGTGCTTCTGTATGTGGTGAGTGTGATGATGGTGCTTCTGTATGTTGCGAGTGTGATGATGGTGCTTCTGTATGTGGTGAGTGCGATGATGGTGCTTTTGAATGTGGTGAGTGTGATGATGGTGCTTCTGTATGTGGTGAGTGTGATGATGGTGCTTCTGTATGTGGTGAGTGTGATGATGGTGCTTCTGTATGTGGTGAGTGTGATGATGGTGCTTCTGTATGTGGCGAGTGTGATGATGGTGCTTCTGTATGTGGTGAGTGTGATGATGGTGCTTCTGTATGTGGTGAGTGTGATGATGGTGCTTCTGTATGTGGTGAGTGTGATGATGGTGCTTCTGTATGTGGTGAGTGTGATGATGGTGCTTCTGTATGTGGCCAGTGTGATGATGGTGTCTGTATGTGGTGAGTGTGATGATGGTGCTCTGTATGTGGTGAGTGTGATGATGGTGCTTCTGTATGTGGTGAGTGTGATGATGGTGCTTCTGTATGTGTGGTGAGTGTGTGATGGTGCTTCTGTATGTGGTGAGTGTGATGATGGTGCTCTCTGTGATGTGAGTGAGTGTGATGATGTGGCTTCTGTAGTGGCTGATGATGTGCTAGTGTGATGATAGGTGCTCCTGGATGTGTGATGCGGAGTGTGTGATGATGGTGCTTCTGTTGTGGGAGTGTGATGATGGTGCTTCCTGTTGGGCGAGTGTGATGATGGTGCTTTACTGTGTGTGAGTGTGATGATGTGCTCTGTATGTGGCGAGTGTGATGATGGTGCTTCTGTATGTGGTGAGTGTGAGATGGTGCTATCCTGATGTGGTGAGTGGTGAGTGCTTGTTGTGCGAGTGTGATGATGGTGCTTTGTATGTGGTGAGTGTGATGATGGTGCTTCTGTGGGAGTGTGATGATGGCTTCTGTATGTGGTGAGTTGATGAGGTGCTTCCTGTGTGGTGAGTGTGATGATGGTGCTTCTGTATGTGGTGATGTGATGTGAGTGGTGATGGATGGTGCTTCTGTATGTGGTGAGTTGTGATGATGGTGCTTTCACTGTGTGGCGAGTGTGATGATGGTGCTTCTGTATGTGGTGAGTGTGATGATGGTGCTTCACTTTGTGGGAGTGGATGATGGTGCTTCTGTATGTGGTGAGTGTGATGATGGTGCTCTGTATGTGGTGAGTGTGATGATGGTGCTTCTGTATGTGGTGAGTGTGATGATGGTGCTTCCTGTGTGGTGAGTGTGATGATGGTGCTTCTGTGGTGGCGAGTGTGATGATGGTGCTTCTGTATGTGGTTAGTGTGATGATGGTGCTTCTCAGTATGGGCGAGTGTGATGATGGTGCTTCTGTATGTGGTGAGTGTGATGATGGTGCTTCTGTATGTGGTGAGTGTGATGATGGTGCTTCTGTATGTGGCGAGTGTGATGATGGTGCTTCTGTATGTGGTGAGTGTGATGATGGTGCTTCTGTATGTGGTGAGTGTGATGATGGTGCTTTTGTATGTGGTGAGTGTGATGATGGTGCTCTGTATGTGGTGAGTGTGTTGATGGTGCTTCTGTATGTGGTGAGTGTGATGATGGTGCTTCTGTATGTGGTGAGTGTGATGATGGTGCTTCTGTATGTGGTGAGTGTGATGATGGTGCTTCTGGTTGTGGTGAGTGTGATGATGGTGCTTCTGTATGTGGTGATTGTGATGATGGTGCTTCTGTATGTGGTGAGTGTGATGATGGTGCTTCTGTATGTGGCGAGTGTGATGATGGTGCTTCTGTATGTGGTGAGTGTGATGATGGTGCTTCTGTATGTGGTGAGTGTGATGATGGTGCTTCTGTATGTGGTGAGTGTGATGATGGTGCTTCTGTATGTGGTGAGTGTGATGATGGTGCTTCTGTATGTGGTGAGTGTGATGATGGTGCTTCTGTATGTGGTGAGTGTGATGATGGTGCTTCTGTATGTGGTGAGTGTGATGATGGTGCTTCTGTATGTGGTGAGTGTGATGATGGTGCTTCTGTATGTGGCGAGTGTGATGATGGTGCTTCTGTATGTGGTGAGTGTGATGATGGTGCTTCTGTATGTGGTGAGTGTGATGATGGTGCTTCTGTATGTGGCGAGTGTGATGATGGTGCTTCTGTATGTGGTGAGTGTGATGATGGTGCTTCTGTATGTGGTGAGTGTGATGATGGTGCTTCTGTATGTGGTGAGTGTGATGATGGTGCTTCTGTATGTGGTGAGTGTGATGATGGTGCTTCTGTATGTGGTGAGTGTGATGATGGTGCTTCTGTATGTGGTGAGTGTGATGATGGTGCTTCTGTATGTGGTGAGTGTGATGATGGTGCTTCTGTATGTGGTGAGTGTGATGATGGTGCTTCTCTTTGATATATCTCATGTCTTATGGAGCCTATGTATCACATAGGCTTTTGTATAGAGACATTATTAACAACTAATTACAAGAATTTATTAACTTTATTAGACAATACTTTTAAAACAGTATAAAAAATGTTCATGTGTTTCTGCGTGAGTCACTTCATGAAACTCTCTAATTATTTCCTTGCTAGCCATAGAATAATGATGAACCACTGCTGTGTATCACATCATTACCTTGTCCCCTTGGCAAGTTATATTCAAGTGTTGTCAAAAAATTTAAACACGTCATGACAGGATATGTCTACCACACACCACCTTCTCTCCTATTCCCTTCCCCCTGTTCTTGTTTCTTAGCCACCCGTGTGTGTGTGTGTGTGTGTGTGTGCGTGTGTGTGTCCGCCAAGTGGGGATAATGGGATAATCTTTTTTCATTGTTATGACAATGTAAATTAATTTGCATATGAAAAAAAAACTGTTTCATAATAAGATGTCGTTTACAATCATAATATATTCAAATTATATATACCTAAAGCAGGTTACGTTATATTTCGTTATATTTCGTTACATATCATTACGTTACGGACGTTACGTTATGTTACGTTTTGTATGAAGCTATTCATTTACACTGTACATGTATTATTACAAGTGAAAAATCATAAATATTATATTGGATTGTCGGCCATTAACTTGGTAAAACTTTTGTATTGACCAAAACATTATGCCGTAATGAGCCTTAAGACATTGGTGCTGATTATACAACATTCCGTTCTTACTGTAAGGACGCTGTTGTGCACAACCGACTTGGGTGTTCCCACGGGTGTAGAGGTGAACCAATAGGCTGCTGACACGCCGGACAACATTGATGGCCATGTAAAATTTTGACTACATAGGCCGAAATACTGTTGTCTGAACGTGCATCTGCTAGCATGGGCAGCCCGGAACCTTCCAGGAACCCCGCCGAGTGGGTCCCATAGGCCACCCTCCTTAGGTGCTGAGACAGCTGATGATCTTCAGGAATCCGCCGAGAGGGCCAGAACAGCTACCCTACGCCCCCACGGAGTGATGCTAGCGAAGGTTCCGCTGGACCCCCGAGTAAGGTTGAGATTTTTCCTCTATTTCTCTCTAAGACTGAGAGAGGCAACACTGGCTAGTGACGCAAAGAGTATCTACTGTCATATATTGATATATTTATTACTTATTCTAACGTAGCTTCCACAACACACCGAGACTTTGGTGTTTGTTTCTGCAAGTGAAGGAGATATAGTGAGTCAACCTGAGACGTTAGCCAGCTGGTGCACGAGTTTGGATTTACGACCACAAGTAACCACAACTTATATGAAGTATACAGGTATACAGTCCTCAGTAACTTTGCCAGATTCTTCACTTTGTGGTATAAACAATACAGTATTAACATTATTTATCACTGCTTAGAGGTGTGATGCTTAATGTTTCATAGTTTAATATTTATAGACAGGCAGCCTAATGAGGTGATGACCTTCACGGCCAGCAGGAGTTGTACTGACAGCCCAACGATGTGTTCAGTGTATCAGAGAACTGTGTATGTTAACTAAAGCATGAGACTTGGCCTGCTGCTGTACTATGACAACATTATGTCCTGTGGGACATCACCAGAGTACTCCTGTGTTGGCCTAAGCAGACATATTCTAAAACTGCTGCTATATCCTTTTAGCACCGGCCAGTGGACATGTTTGTTGTCCATTAGACATAACATATAACTGATTTACTTCACGTTTGTGGGAGCAGTAAACGTAACATTATATTCAAAGTAAAGGGGAGGTATGACCTGAACGATTATGACGAGTATTCAAGGGTATATGATGCTCTGTGTGTTCTTGCGTGCGTTGACACTGAGCTGCCGACCAGTAAGGACCCCTGGTCTCACCTACCGCTCGACCTGAGTGGGCCAGTAATTATGGTTTCTGTACATATATTAATGCGAGACTCTTCCTATACGAGAGCCAGTCTTCTGTCCCGGCTGCTGAATAAATTAATAAACAACTTCCGATTCTTTGAGAAAATGCAGTATATTCAGACTGTACAGCCACAGGCAGGTTCGCCAGAATGGCCAAAGTCCCGTCAGGCGGAAGACAACTTGACCTAACACTATCAACTCGCTTCAGTCAACTCTGTTCTCTTCGACAGCTCTCGCCTGCACCTCTCCTCCTGGGTCTATATCTCTCCCAGGGATGACCTACACCAGTTCAAAATCAATGTCAACAGACACCTGAAAAGTGTTGGATCCAATAGTGCGTTGTGTCTCTCTCTCCAGTAGTCAATCCCTGCTGATCACCAACGGTTGGCTACCTGTAGTTTGGGTCGTTATATTTAAAACAAAGAAATGAAACGATATATTTTTCTCGTTCTGCTATATTGCTAGGTGTGTGTGTGTGTGTGTGTGTGTGTGTGTGTGTGTGTGTGTGTGTGTGAGTTGGTGTGTTCTTTTCTGTGGGTCAGTATAGTTTTGTAGTGTGTAAGGATGTTTCTGTATTAAGCATGATACTCTTTTCTTCTTAACAATATATTATAATCTCATTTAATTTTCCCCGTCACCCCACAAACTTTGGTGTTTGCTGTGCATATTGAAATAATTATTTCTCAGTAATTTATACTGTGTTAATAGAACTGTGTCTTCAGTTACAAGCAACCCACCAGCCTCTGTATAAAATTAAAATCCTGGGTTCAGGTTTGTCGACGTTCTTTACTCACACAAGTTAAAAAATACTAGACGTGTAAATGGACTAGAAGCAATGTTTCCTGTGTTGTTTTTGTCTCTAACCTTGCAATAAAGTTTTTCATTTTTCTTGGTGTTAAGGTAACCCTGTTTTCCTTTTTCCTCTCCCAGCATTGCTCAAGGTCGTGTTTTATCGTTCCATTTTATTCCTCACTGTTAGTGTTTGTTTTGTTCACGGATTTTTATAATTGGGATACCAATTAAGATGATTGTTGTTGTTGTTGCCGAGGACACAGCTCCTTGACGGAAGACTCTCCCTCAGCACAAACTACTCCACGATGCTTATATTAAAATACATTAACTTCACGATAAGAATCGATGATTTGTGCTCATTGGTTTAGTAATAATCTTGCAAATCAGTAAATAACAGGCAGACAACCTCATCTCTGGCCAATACCAAGCTAAGATCATTTTAAGGAACTGTAATTTAATATGCCTAAATTATTCATATCTTCTCGTTTACGACAAAGTTAGACTCTATGAGTCTATATCATATGAAAGTATCCATTCAAAGCTTCACTGGTGACTTTGCTTTCGTAGAATAACGTATTTATCATTTATCATAAACTATGCACATCAGCTACAGTATATACATATATATATGTTCAGTGGATCTGATGTAAGTTAAATTCAAAATCCAAAAATGGAAATCTAGCGGAGTTACAACAATAACATGAGCTAAGTGGATACGAGTAGGAGGTGAGGGACTCGTGCCTCCTGTAAGTGGTAGTTGTAAAGTCATGTACACCTGCATTATCGTGGCTCCATCTTTTATTGCTGGAATGCTCCTCCTAATCACCTGATATATAAACGGGAAGCTGAAGATGAGACTCGAACCTCATCTTCAGCTTCCCGTTCTTCGTTTCCTTCCTTTTCTGTTTCTGTCCATTTCCCTTCATCATCATCGTCTCCCTCCGCATCCTCCACAGGTCGTGGACTCTCATTTTCACCCTGATTTCAGAGATAGTGGGGACAGTGGCCTTCCTATACACATCCAGTACCTTCTCAGTCACCTTGTTGTGGCATACCATATAATCAAAAGCATTTGTTCTTCTCCTTAACCTCTCGTTTTCTGCTTCATAAGCCAGGGCACTTCCAACTTCCTTGTTCAGAGGCAACTTGTTAGATGGCAGAAGCATCCGAACCCCGAACACCTTATCGTTACCCTGGCGCAGCTGAGTGTTGCTAATCTTAGGACGACCCATCTTGGTGGCGGCCCTTTGAACTAACTGCAAAACAACACAGAAAAAACAACTTTCAGCACTTCAATATCACCACCTATTGAACAATATTTTATTCAAAAGTACGGACTGAGATTTTGTCCTTAACTGTCCAAGTCAAGCTACTTGGGCTGAATTCGTTGATCAGGTCCTGGGACGAATATACCAACGGCGTGAATAGATTCCGTGGAATAAATTCAGGGCATTCCGTCCAGGGAGCCTCAACAACTCTATAAATATTGCCATTGGCCTGCCATTGGCACATATACGGAGTTTGGTAATGTTCCATGAGCGGGAATGTCCTGAATTCATTCCACGGAATCTATCCACGCCGTTGGTAATATTGGGCCCTGGTTTTCGAAATATACGTATGTGGTGACTTGCAGCAAAAATATCGGCATAATTTGTAGCGCATTGAGTTGTAAAACAATAGCATATTATGAACCAGTGTACACAGTAGTCGAATAATACCAATTCAATAACTTGATTTTAACAGGTTGTCCCACATTGCCAGTCCCTTTATTATTTACAGTTTTTTTCCGCGTTTTTCATGCCAAACCCAAAAGTATCCACAAACCTTCTAATGCAATGATGTAAAAAACTCAAACATATTCGGAATTAGCGTGGCCGATAGACAAATAATCCAACCCAAGCAATTAGATTTTGAAACCTTTTGCAAAACTGTCACTCCCTAGTGTACAGGACGGTAATAACTATCCTATTATTAAATGTCAATCACACTAATTGTCATTAGGAGGAGTAAGCTGCAGGGATCTCGCACACACACACACACAATAACTAACTAACTATGTATATATATATATATATATATATATATATATATATTATATATATATATATTATATATATATATATATATATAAATGCATTTTACTTAAGTTTGTTACTGAAAATAAACTTTTAAATACTATGTTCGTACAACATTTATCCAGTTAATCTTAAATCTATATGTTGCCAAAATGTATAAAGAAAAATGATAGTTTTCAGTATTCCTTTTCCTTCGACGTATTCTGGATGGCTCTCCATATATTCCAGGGAATTGGAGCACACTATCACCTCCGACGAACCATGAGTCGGCACACACGAGGAGTCGACAGCAAAATTTCTCTCCAATAAACACTGAATGAAACTACATCGACAGCTATATATATATCCATGGGAAGTTGTATATATATTATTTAAATCGAACAGTTTATAAATGTACCTGTATAGTCATTTACCTGTTTCACTTTGCATTTATTAGCCCATTAATTATTAAAGAATATTCGTTCAAGACTTTTTGATTAACAACTCCCTCAATTATGGATGGTTCGTTACCCGACTTTACCATAATATACAGCACATACTAATCTTATATCCCCATGTACTTCATTCAATATGTTTAATATAAAGCCAAAAAAACAGCAATTTGTTAACCATGCCATAATATGCAGCTTTACGAATACAGAAACGAGTAAGATTTAAGAGTAAAGGCAGCATGTTCTCTGGCCTGTGAGTGACCCTCGTGAAATAATGTTAAGAGTCGGGACATGAAGGCTCTACGGGTCTAATGCATCCAGCAGTATCGACTTAGGGAATCTCTCTTATCCGGTCACAGAGGACAAGGATTGGGTGGATTCTATATCTCGAAAGCTTGGACACTTACCTAGCAAAGCTCAGTCACTAGACCTCTTGATCATCAGTGGATAAAGGAACGCATTTTACTCCGAGTTATTAAATGTTTTATTGATGCTGAGGGGTTGGAGGAAACACCCAATCTTTTTTATGTGATCACTTGTACATGACGAAAAGGACACACACACACACACACACACACACACACACACACACACACACATATAATAATATAATGGTTGCCCCTCATGATCGAGGAAGCCGGCCCTAGGGCCACCTTGGAGTGAATTTGTTTAAGGTGTAGAAGCTGTCGCCAACACAACAACTACACAGTAAATTAACGAACTGCGTGACCCAGTGTCAAGGAATAGTCCGAGAAGACCGGACAACTAGCCAACCGCGCTGGTTAACCATTAACCCGGAACATGATCCGCAAATCGAATATCATTCTGGTCGCTAATTACTGCTGGGTAGACAGAGGCAAATGGCGTAAAGAAACTTGTCCCTAGTTTCACCCTGCCCGGGGATCGAACCCGGGTCTGCTCGCTTGCGAGGCGAGCATGCTGACCATTACACACACACACACGCGTGTGTGTGTGTTTGTGAGTGTGTGTGTGTGTGTGTGTGTGTGTGTGTATTTTTAGTTTAAACATCAGAGCAGCAAACAAGAAAAAGATAGCTAAGTTATTCTACTGGCACTTTCCTGTTCATAGTTTCTCTCTAATATAATACTGTGGAGTGCAGCCTCACTCCATGGACCACTGTTAGGAGAAACCTTAATTATAATGTTTATTTTTGTTCCCAGTAAGGTGCTTAACATTTACGCCAGCATTTGTAATGAACATCCAGTCCATTAAACTCTCTACTCTTTAACGATGCGTAATTGTTATGATATTTTTAGAGTTTGCCTGGGATAATCTTGATTTTTTTTCAAACAAGATAATAGAAACTACATAGGATCGTGTGTACACTCACTAAAAGATTATTGTGCACCTTTACGGGGTTATACAATATGACACACCGGACCAAGAAATCTGATAATGCTCATCGCGGCTTCTGTCGCAGTTATCGTTGTGGATGGTTTCAGAGCCAAGGGTGCAGAATATTTATTTTAGTGAGTGTACAGTAATGAATAACACATCAGAACTATCACATTACTGTTGTCAATAAATTGAATCACTGTGATGAACGAGAAATCAGCACAAGCCACGAGGAAATGGTGAAACATGTAGGTTAAAGTTATGTATTTTGCCGTTGAACCACAAACTGCTACTGGTGTGGTCACTCTCGTAACCTTGGGGCAGTCTACATAGGTGTCAGATCATACCGATGGTGGCAAATGTGCGTCTTGCGTCTATAGCATTCATAAGCAAACAAAATTATTTTATTGTATTTTTTAGTTCATATGCAAATTTGCATATGAAACCCTAACGCGATAATTTAGATCACAGGCAAATTTGCAAGAGTGTTGAGAAGTTGTAGAGCTTCAGGAACCCAAAGATGTTTTCAGAGGAATTGGAGTCTCATGCAAGTGTTATTGTTCCCACCCCCCCTCTTTCTCTCTCTCCATGACCTTTCTCCTGTCAGTCGGGTGATGATCTAAAGTGAAAGACGTTTGCATTGACGAAGAGGAGTCCTGTTAGCACAAAATATTACGAATCCATGTCCGAATCCATGAATGTATGAGTGAAGAAGAAATTCATATGAATGAGAGAGAGAGAGAGAGAGAGAGGAGAGAGAGAGGAGAGAGAGTAGGAATAGATGAATAGTAGTGAGATAATTTGCTTGTGGCGAGAAAGTTGTTGGTCCAGAAGGCTGTGTTGGTTCTCAGAGCAGTCAACCTATACACGGGATACGGTATTTTAGGGAATACTCAAGTCCTTACTAAAGGTAATATATTGTAGAGATTGTTTGTATAGAGGAAATTGTTTATGCTTCAGGAAATACAAAAGTTGTGTTCATTGAGCATTAAAAGACATTTCAAAATACTAAAAAAATATAAAGAAAAAATGGAAAGTATTATTACAGACAGAATATTATACTCTCGTAGGAGGGACGTATGTTAAGAAGTTCCCAGGAGAAGCAGAAGGATGGTAAGGTGCGTAGGTCGTCTCATGTTATATGGATAAAGGCTTTCAAGGCAGCGTCCCAAAAGTACTCCTCGGGTACAGGGTGGTCTTACGGTTGTGTAAAAAAGTATTTAAAAACTTCAGGTAAGTACTTTAGAAGAGTTTTACGCTCTTTGTTTAAACTCTAAAGAAGTTTAGGAGCTAAGGAGGTGGTGTACTGGCACTGTAGAGACACCAACTGCACTGGCACTGTAGAGACACCAACTGTTACTGCACTGTACTGGACAATGACGTCCTTCTATATCACCATCAATAATGCAATTATTTTCATTCATCATATTGCACCACTCTTCAGACGATACCTCAAGAACTAGGGGGTGGTAATTACATCCCTGGTGACGCTAAAACCTAGTGGGAGGAGGGAGGCTGTGTGAGAGAGGGGGGATAGAAAGGGAGAATGGAAGGGAGGGGGATAGGAGAAGGAGTGGGAGGGAACGGGAGAGAGGGGGATAGAAAGGGAGAATGGGAAGGGAGGGGATATGACAGAAAGAATGAGAGAGAGGAGAAATAGGAAGAAGTTGGGAATAAAGAATTTAGCGAGAAAGGAGGTGAGGAAGGATGGAGGGGTGAGAACGCACGTGAAGCAGTTTACACATATGTCATTATTAAACACCTTTACCTGTCACACTGGGATTCGAAAATTGACACCCGCCCCCCCCCCCCCCCGGATTGAGGTTAGGATACACCGGGCCATCATAAACAGTACAGAGCCAAGTCTATGTTGTATTTAAAAGGGTTAATCATTAATTTATTTTCTTATTTCTGTTTGTCTCTCTACGTAATATTAGTTGGCATTATCCGTCTGAGGTCATGGGTCTTAGTTATGGTTGGTGCTGGTGGTGGAGAAAGTGGTTGTGGTAGTGGTGGTTATTGCGTGGTGATAATGGTGTAGGTAATGGATGTGGTAGTAGTGGTAGTGGTTGTGCGTGTCTATTGGTCCCTCCAATCGGTACACTAAATACGGGTTGCGTTAGACATTAGCAATTGTCAGGTTAAGTTGATTAGGTTAGATTAGTTTACATAGGTTGATTTTGGTTAGATTAGGTTAAGTTGGTTTGATGAGATTAGGTTAAAGAAAGTAGGTTGATAAAGTGACATTGGTTTAGATAGGTTAATTAGGTAAGATGGGGTTAGTTAAGCTAGATTGATTAGGTGAGATTAAATTACATAGGTTGATGAGATGAGATGGTGTTAGTTAAATTAAGCTGATTAGGTAGGATTAGGCAGGATTTGGTAGGATTAAAGTAAAGAACTTCTCGAAACTAGGCAAGCACTGACGAAAAATCAACTTAACAGCAACGTTTTAAAAGCCTGCTAATCATTGTCATTCACTGCTCTTTTAATTCATGATATTGCATAAAATTTTATCTTGAGTAATTATATATAGTAACACAAGCTAGTAAAGGTCATATAATAAATTAGTTATATTTATCGACGCGACGGATGAGAGAAGATATTACTAGACACATTACGAAATGCAGCCGTGTGTTTAGCATTAGTTAACCCAAGATAAAAAATCTATTGTATATTAGGCATTTGAAGAAGATGAACTATGCATGGATGGGATAGTTGAACATTACTGTATATTCAATTACTAATCAGTGAAAGGATGCAAGACTCAGTGAGATCTTTCACACCGAGATTGAGAAATGTGACTAGGCTTCGGTGACTCACTAGCTTGCAATAATAATGTATATTTGTCTAAGTGTTTTGTCTTCGGAACATATATTCACGTACAAAGGTCGTGAATCTTGACCCTGGTTAAAGTTAGCCACGAAAACAACGAAGATATTAAATAAATCATGAAATTTACACAATTTGGCAATGAACCGCGCACGAGGCTCACCATGTTAACTTTAAATTCTAACTTATTTTCGTAATTTCTACTATAGTCGTTTCTTTTCTTACCTGGCGGTGATAGACTAAGATGTCACGTCCCCCTTCCAGCTTACTGGCTTTCAGGAATGTTCCATTTATATTGATATATCGTTAATCAATCCCACAAACAACTGTTACGCTGTTACGCTTCTCTTTTCACTAACTATTATATATATTAAGACAACTGACGCTAAACACATAAAGCAACGGATAATAATGAGCACTTTATAAAGTAGAATTAAGTGTACACACCACGTATTCACGCAAAAGTGTCGTTTAAGATGACATTACGGGGAGTTAGTGGCGGCGGGAGAGCCCCTCCTGCCTCCTTATGTCAGGTACATCTTCCGCCAAGCGGACTACCTCCCCGTAACTGGGTTCTTAAGTCAATCACCGTCAAGTAAAAAAAACCCGACTATAGTTATTGTATAGTGTATGAACCTACTTAAACACTGTACTTCTTAAAATACAATAACACGTATGAATATAAATAACAACAACAATATACCAAGTGGTTATATTAAAAATTTAAATCTATCACTGTGTTGTGATGAGTTGAAGTATAACCGACCCAAGACCATAAGCGCCTCTGTCGGTGAGTTGAGGAAACATCGAGTTGTGATGCCTGAGAACGTGAAGTGGAAAAGACGGAATGTTTTGCCCCTATTCTTGAATATCTTACAATACAAGCACTTTCTTCATCTAAGGACAACTATACTAATTCTGGACACTTGTAGGTAAGGTGTGATTACTTTGTGAACTGTGACTTAAAAGGCCTATGGTGAATTTAAAGGACTACGAGGGTTTTAAAGTGTTGAGGTCGAATGCTCTGGCCAACTTATTCATTCAGTGATTTATGGCGATTTTACGGTGATTTTACGCAGTGACGGTCATTATACAGTGATGCAATAGTAAACTAGACAAAATACAATGATGTGACAATAACTTAGATAAACTATAGAGATAATAGTGAATTAGGATAAAATAACTCGTGTTGTCGTTACATGCCAACTACGGTGCCGATTGTTTTAACTCAGATAAAATAGGAAAATAAAGACTTCGTGTTAGTGTAAAGTGAATTAATGAAAAATAACCAAAAACTTTGTTGAAAATTGACATTAGTCTTGGATAAGTGGCGTGAAAGGTGCTAATGGTATTTATAAATATTGTATTTATGAAGACAAAATTATTAAGAATCTGGAAAATAATAGTGAGTTATAAGTGATTTTAAGTGAAAATTTATACATAAAGTGACATAAGGTGAAGTAGGCTGTGACTGCCACTACTGTACACCGCCACCACACTCCTCCCATCTTCAGCAGAGAACTCGTAAGGTAGGGTGTGCTAATTAACGAAAGAGATTGATATTATCTTCTGCCTCTCTCGCCTCCGTCTGACTTCCTTCCAAAATTGATCCAAAGTAAGTAACTAGGCTAAATTAAGGCCTAACTTAACAACCTACATAATGTAATCTAGGTTAATGGAATGTAGGTTGGCGTAACCTGTTTTACTTAACGTAACGTGATGTAACCAACTATGAATTAAACTTGTCGAATTCTTGGTATTTAAGTTCGGAATTATTTTTAAAATTTATACACTGTACGTAGATAATTTTAAATTCTTAAGCCATTTCACCTTAGGAATTAAAATTTGGAGTTGGGATTTCACAGGAAATATTGGTATTTAATTTTTCTAATTCGATTTTGAAATTTATGGTATTGAATTTAATTTTTTAATTCTTGTCATTTAACTTTGTAATTTTGGGTATTTACCTAAAATTCTTAGCTTTTGACTTAAGATTTCAACTTTGAAAATTCTTGGCATTTACCGGTATTTTGACTTTGGAACTCTTTATATATAATTTAACTTTTTTTTTTTAAATAAAAGTTCTGAAATTCTTGATTTTTAATTTAACTTAGAAATTTTTGGCATTTAATATATTTGAATTCTTGGTACATTGTATATCTGTGAAATTCATGGGTTTATTCTGAGATTCTTAGCATTTAATTTAACTTTGGTATTCATGGTATTATGAAATGTAAGTCGAGGGTGGACAGAGAAGGTGATGATGATTCAATCTCTATTGTTTACTGACTTGGCAGGCACATCAAGTTCTCAAGATTGTCTCCACTAATACACATTTGCCACAAAGATGAAGTGAGTGTTCCTTTTCTTTTTGCCAATTTTGGAAGGAAAAAGCAAAAGTTATACCGTAAAACAAAGGGAAAATGGTATAGTGCAGTAATTATGCATGATAATTTTGTCTGTGATCAAGCATTCAAGTCTTCTTGGCAAGGTTTGTAAGACAATTTTTCAGGTCATGGTTTGTGCGGGATCTGTATAGGTGGTATATATAAAATTTTGTAAAGCTTTGTTAAGTAACTAATCTCGTTTGCCAAGCTTTAAGAAGTAATTAATCTTTTTTGCACAGCTTTGAGAAGTAGTTAAGCTTTCTTGCCAAGCTTTGAGAAGTAATTAATGTTTGTTATCAAGCTTTGAGAAGTACCGGTAATAAATTTTTTGTCAAGCTTGAGAATTATCTTTTTTGCCAAGCTTAAAGTAATTGATCTTTTTTGCCAAGGGTTGAGAAGTAATTATTTTTTTGTCAAGCTATGAGAAATAATTAATATTTTTTGCCAAATTAAGAAGTAATTAATCTTTTTTGCTAAGGTTTTGAGAAGTAATTAATCTTTTTTGTCAATCTTTGAGAAGTAATTCAATCTTTGTTGCCAAGCTTTGAGAAGTAATTAAACCTTTGTTGCTAAGCTTTGAGAAGTATTTACCATTTTTTGTCAAGCTTTAAAAAAGTAATTTTTTGCAGAGCTTCAATAAGTATTTAAATAATCTTTGGATTCTTCTTTGTTTAATGAACTGTTAATCTTTTCTTAAAAATAGATGGTTCTCTTGTAATTTTATGCATTGTTTAAAAAATATGTTTCTTTGGAGGAACAGTTAAAAGGTATTGTAACTGACATTCAATGTTTCATTAATGAATTATGGGTTAGATTAGGTTGTAGGATTGCAAAAACTGTAGCTGCTTTTCCTGGAACTGTTAGGGATTCCAAAACCATTGTAAATTCATTTTGGTAATCATTATTTTATGTAAAACTGTAAAGGTAATAGATATTTCCTTTGAACTTTATTTACAGTACTTTGTTAACAATTCCCGAAAGAAATAGCTAAACAAAAATTTTAAAGCAGAGCCTATTTCTACAATCTACAATATACTGATTTATATCAACTAAAGCAATAAGTTCAGCAAACCTAAAAGTCCCTTATCTATTTTTTATCAAGGTGTGTGAAGTAAAGTATGTTCAATTTTTTAATCTGTTAAAGTAAATAATATGTTTAGCTAAAACTTGTAATAGCTAGCTACTTCTCTTTTGTCAAACATAGTAAAATAATTGTTTCTTTTGCCTTTGAACTTCCGTTATTGGCTTTCTGTGTTTCTTTTATTTATTATTTTATTATTTCTGTATGGTCGTGGATGTATTGTTTTCAGAACTTTATATTTTTTTCGGTGTGAATTAATTTTGCCAGCGATTAGCATTTAGTGGGATCTGTACCTCGGGTAGTGATGAACAAACATTCCTGCGATGACTATTGCTCGTATATGGTTCACTCAAAATTACAGTACAGTATAAGTATGTGTATATAGTTTTGAAAGATTTATAAGTTTAATTTTGAAGTTAATTATTTCTTTTACGTTATTTTTGTGTTTTAGATCGGCAGCTATTATTATTTTTAGATACCCACTTACGAGAAGTTAGTCATCGGACGAATATATGTGAATCCAAGCCAATTGTCGTAATAAGATATCTGTGGGGGAAATTTTGTTGTACTCGAAACATTTTTATATAGGTCTACGGTGTGTGTACCATGATTAAGCCTATAGCACCGTGGTGGAATATGACTCACCGTTGTTGTGGGTTACCACGACGCCAGCGGCTGTACTGTACGTTTCCGTCAAGCCTAGTGAGCTTTTATTTTATTTTCATTTTGCTTTTAACTTGTGTTATTGACGTTCATTTTCCTTTAATTATCGTTTTATTTATGTAAACGTTTGTTATTTTCAGTATGTTCTTTAATTTTCCTGCGAATTCCTGTTAGAAATTAGGTGCGTAAAGTGTGCAGTGTTTATGTACAAATGTTCTTACGCTGAATATTCCTTGTAAAGGGTTGACTTAAAGTTCTCTTCTAAAATTAAGATATAAAAATTACATTGAAATTAACACTGAGACTGTCGTAATTAGCTACGTTAACTCAACACTATTATGGGGACAACATATGGTAAAGACTCTCGAAGTATTCTGTATGATAATTTGGTCTCCTAAGGGATGCTAATTATATGTATCTAGATACGATAGATTTCTCTGTGTAATTTTGATGTTTTTATCCTTTTGTGTAATTTAGAATTTTTGTTTCAAAAGTTTAGTCTTTTTTTCACATTTTCAGTCGCCAGGAATTATTTGTCGAAAGGACATTTGTGCTCCGCACCCAGCGTCTCACTAGGTTACTGGCGGAAATTTTGTCTTATGGATACCATGATTTTAACCAAGGAATTTGGGATTATAGCGCCAGAATCTTTGTTTTAACCTGTGACATAGTGCCGGAGGATTATTTGACTTTCTGCTGTGTTGGGTACCATGGTATTGGGTACCAGGTTGAGTGATTGCAGAGCTGAAAAAATACCATCAAATAGAGGTTACCGTGATCAGACGTAGAGTAGCGTACCGATTTGTGGGGGTCCTGATGGATTTGGTTACTGTGTGTTGGAATTGGTACTATAATTGGGGGTACCCTATTTAATTTGAAGGTTACCTTCATAAAGGAGTACCATTATATAGTGTTATGCTGTGGCGTAGCGGGATTTTACCAACCACAATTCGGGGGTGATACAATTTAGCGTGGCGTGGCATTGCGTAGCTTAGTATAAGAATGGAGGAATTTTTAACTGACTGTTTATAAGTCATTTCGTCGGATTCTTTTTTTCTCTCAGTAATTTACACCAACACACCGAACACCTTCGTAAAAAAAGTTAACTTACAATGTCATTATTGTTATATACTGAGTGAGCTGGGAGAAGGGACCCAGGGAGTCACATTAGCACAGGGACATTTTTGTACGGGTAAAACGGAAGAATATCTCTGTTTGTCTTGGTCTTCTTGTGTGTGTGTGTGTGTGTATGTGTGTGTAACTTTTGTGTGGTTCATTGACTTGTCTTTCATCTTCTGTGTTTGACAAGTTGTTTTTCTTCATTGTCTGACAACTTGTTTTTTTCAATTGAATTTGTAAATATTATTATTATTTTTTGTTAGGTTCTGAATAATAAGTTCTATATACAGGAGAGAACACAAACACCTGTATAGTTTTGTAGGTTCGGTTTACTGGATGTACACAGAGGAGAGCAGCTGTCTCCCTGGCTAGGCTCCTTGTCAACTGCTATAGACGACGTATGGCAAGTGATACATTAGCAGCTTCCATACGTCGCCAGGCACATTAATTAAGCGTGTGGGATATGGTAATAACATGCCACACGCTGCTAGCTAGGCTGAATAAATAATACATAAATGGAGCACATACATAATATACATACATGATATATAATCCAGCATACATAATATACATACACCTCCCTCCCCCCTATACGTTCATAGCAAAGTCTTGAGCGGACCTTTTCTTTTGGATCCGTTCTGAGCGTCGAGGGACTTCATCACTGGGAAGGGTATGGGACTCAACACTGGTGGCGGGGCCAGCAGAAGGCATTGTTACGGGTCGGAGAAAACGGCGGTTCCTCCACCACACACGACCACTGGGTAACCGCACCTGTAGTCCCGTGACCTGCCGAGACCCATGACTACGCCTACTTTGTCCCAACGTAGGGAGGTCGGGTCCTGAAACACGGACTTGGGTGCCGACACTCAACCTAGGGAGAGAACGGGCGTGGTCATTGTAGCGGGCGACGACGTCCTGAACACGTTCGGCGGCTCGGCGATCACAATCCTCTGTCTTGGCCTGCCACTCCTTGGAGAAGATTGAGGGTGAGCAGGGACACAAGAACGAAGGGGCGTCCCATACAAAAACCTGGGCAGGGGAGCGTCCGGTGTAGTTAGTGGTGTTGCGGAGTTCAAGAAGACCCCTGTCGAAGGCCTCGCAGTCAATGTTCCCAGAAGGGGCCACCTTAAGGATGAGGTGCTTCAGGGATTTGACAGCAGCCTCAGCGTGGCCGTTGGACTGCGGGTAATGGGGCGATGACAACACATGCCGGACTCCCCATCGGTCAAGGAACACAGCAAAGTCCCGGCTTGTGAACTGAGGCCCTCCGTCGGTTCGCAGGCGTACAGGAACGCCCACGTCACGGAAGTAGTGGCGGAACTTGCTGATGGTGGCGGCAGACGTCGTGTCATTACCGCACTTGATGACAACCGGCCAACCAGAGAGACGGTCGACGATAACGATGAAGGACTTTCCTGACACACAGAAAAAGTCGGCCGACACAGACTCAAAGGGGCGGGTGGGGTTGTCGTCACTCATAAAGGGTTCCTGCTGCTGGCTGGGTTGTGATACGTGGCGGGGCTTACACACCTGGACAGCATTGGAGATGTCGGGGTCGATGCCAGGCCGGAGCACAGTCTGTCTTGCACGCCGTTTGGTGGCCTCGGCTCCACAGTGACTGTCGTGGAGGCGAGCCAAGGCGTGGAGACTTGAAGCAGCAGGGACAACTACCGAAGGAGAGGTGTCACTGGCCAGAGGTAGGGCGGCAGCAGCGTAGTTGCTGCTCCCTTCGTGCACCCTGTTGGCGTGTTTTACCTCGAGAATCGGTGTTGGGAAGTCCTGGGAGATGATGGCCAACTCTTGGCAATGTCTGTAGGACAGCAAAGGAGTCGGGACGCCATTATGCACATCAATCCAGGCTTGACACGACCTGTTGCCAAAGGTGACGTGTGCATAGAGTAAACCTAGGGCCGGGGTCATCTGTGAACCATCTGCCATAAAGCGGAGATCCTTGGGGGGCGGTCCTAGATCACTTGGAGAGAGCCCCAAGCATTGCAAATGCTGGGGACCGATGACTGTAGCATCAGCGCCGGTGTCGGGCAACATCTGAAGACGGGATGACACACCGCCGTAGGTCACGATGACGCTGATGTACTGGGGGACTTTGGTCCTGGGACGCGGGGGGGAGCACACATTCCTAATGTGGCTCGAGCGTTGTCAGGAGTCGTCGTGCCTCTGATTGGAAGACTGTGGGCGGCCCTCTCTGGTGGAAGGGGGCTGAAGCTTCCACCGACGCGGTCCCTTGGGTATGTTGGAAGGGCAACACTTGTCATAGTGGCCCAGACGACCGCACACATTGCACTGGACGCGTTTGGCTGGGCACCGTACTGTGAGTGACCAGTGGCCCTTACGGTCACAACTGTTGCAGGTAGACTGAGCAGCTGGACACACCTGTGTTCCGTGCTGCTTACCACAGTTGTTGCAAAATAAACCGGGCGTGGACGTGGTGGGCGGCGTTTGAGCTGCTGCTTTAGGTGGGGCTGGGGGGCGTGAAGGAAGCATGGATGAGGTATCTGAACCAGTCAGTACCGAGGCAGTGTTAGAGCCAGGGGCTTGGTTAACAGTGAGGCGAGATATCAAGGCTTCAAACCGTTCACTGTCTTCCAATCTCCGTTGGTGGTCTCGTTCTGCCTCTGCTTGCCTTCTGTGCTCATCCGCCAAACGTCTGTGGGCTTCATCCTCGCGTTTCTCATCTCTCATAAACTTCAGTAAAGCAATTATCTCTGGAGACAACGCTGAATATTGAGGTGAGGGACTGCGCGATGTGGGGGCTGGAGCGTCGTGGCCGGCCTGGTCATCCATCTCTGCAGGGCTATCACCCGCCTGAGTCATCCAGACGCTGGGTCCACGGCTACGTAAGGCGTGAGACATAACTACCTCCTCTGTGTATTATGTCTTAAATCAGTGTTGACCGGTCAGCCCGTCGTATCAACAAGATTTCAGACAAAAAATTAATTAAATACACAGATAAGTAGGTTATATATATAAAATATATATAAGGAAGCCGCGCGGTCAGTGAGTGTTAGTACGTGTATGTGTGTGAGTGTGTGTCCCGGGCCGGCAAAGCGTCTCGCCCCAGCTGTGAGGGGGGGGTGGAGGCGGCGCTGTGAGGGGGTGGAGGGAGAGGCGCGGCGACTCCCAGTCAGTCTAGTTACCCTCAGGACGCGGTCAGAGACGGGTGCACTGAACTTTACTCCTTACAAATGCCCAGAACGTGCCGTATACCTTGGGAATCCTTTAGAACAAGGTCACACATGAATGGCACGAACACACAATGCACTAAACACTTCACAGAAAATCACTGACACTGCTCAAAGTTGCTAAATTCTTCGAGGAGAGGTGACGCGCGCGGGAGTTGACCCAAGCGAGAGTCCATAACCGGCTTTCCACAAACTTTGCACTATCACTCGTAATTATCCAGTAAGATCGGATCACTGCGCCATGTTAGGTTCTGAATAATAAGTTCTATATACAGGAGAGAACACAAACACCTGTATAGTTTTGTAGGTTCGGTTTACTGGATAAGAGTATGTACACAGAGGAGAGCAGCGGTCTCCCTGGCTAGGCTCCTTGTCAACTGCTATAGACGACGTATGGCAAGTGATACATTAGCAGCTTCCATACGTCGCCAGGCACATTAATTAAGCGTGTGGGATATGGTAATAACATTGCCACACGCTGCTAGCTAGGCTGAATAAATAATACATAAATGGAGCACATACATAATATACATACATGATATATAATCCCGCATACATAATATACATACATTTTTTTCAATTTGGAAGTGACGTGAGGATGTACACGCACGCACGCACACACACACACACACACACACACACATACACACACACACACACACCAAAAATAAGTACACACTACAGTATGCTGGCGACCCAGCCCAAGTAATGATTGTACACAACTCAGAGAGAAAGAACTGTTGCCATTACAATTAAGCGGTCATTATCATTTAGATGAGGGTCACAGAGCCGCGGAAGGAATTAGCATTAGAGTCCAGGGTCAAACCGCTAGCAAGTTTGTAATGCAAATTAAAGTGTCAGAGCCATTCAGAATTGTTGCATTCCCAGCCATTAGTGCTTCGTGCATTCCTCTCGTGACAGTTTTTATTTAAAGTATGAAAGGAGGTTTCTATACACATGAACGATGTCTATTGTTTGTATTGACCCTTGTCACAACAGCGAATCTTAAAGCGATCACGATAGTGATTTTATTCTGTGGCACAAGAAACTTTCTTAATTCGCAAACCTTCGCTACCCTGAATTTATTTTACTTCTTAATAACCAAAAAGTATACATTTGACAACTGACTGTTCTTTTGCGAAAAGAAATTGAAAAACAAAGTCCATAATCAGGCAGTTCTCTGTGTGTATGACCAACATCAAGGTGACACCGGTCCTAGACAGAGGTTAAAATAGGCCCAGCAACCTGTGTGGTAAATATAAATATGGATCTAGCTGAGAAAAATTTCAATACCGCGACATGCATGGTCTGGTACCCATCTGTCCACTCACCATTAATATTCCACAGGTGAAGGTTCCCATAAACAAATAATGTGAGGTTGCGTGTCTCGGCCTCCTCACTCACCTGTACAGAAGAACCGCCAAGCTTCTCATGATTCATCCTTACCTTCGTCCTGGTATTTAGTTCAGTACCTTTAACCATTTCACGGTATACTTACTGTTGGCTCAGCAAAGATTTTCTCCGTATTGTTAAACACTGCTGAAGAGTTATTTGATTATGATGTAAGTGTGAACGCATCAATGATAATTCTGTTCAGATTAATATTCCACAAAGATTAAACGAAGGGTAAATATCATATCAATTTGATTTATATTTCTTTGTAATGAAAACGATGACTGTTATGTAACGACACACACACACACACACACACACACACACACACACACACACACACGAACACAGTGAAGCCACAGTAAAACTATTTTCTAAGTGTTCTTGTGCTGAAGATACTAAAGTATATAAATTATTTCTACCATGATGGCAGTTTAGCAGATGGTGATGACCCACTACGTCATCCTCAGTGGCAAGATAAAAATATAATGATGCCACACAACTGGCCAAACTTGTGTGCTCACCCGCGCATAAACTAGAGAGTTGAGGCGCTAATGAGAGCTATTTTTTGGGTCATGAGTTTCTCAAGTGAGGGAGACGAGGGCGAGGCCAACGTTATTAAAAAATGTGGCGTCATCCTTCACCTTATGTCCTTACACACTTCTAACTTTATAATATACATATAATATATGAAAATATAATACAAACACACACACACACACATACATATATATATATATATATATATATATATATATATATATATATATATATATATGATAATATATATATGCTGTAACCACAGAAGAAGAAAACACGAAGTCCCAAGCGCTTTCGTGTAATTCACACTCAGGGTGAGTACAGACTAGTTACCACCTAAGATGTAATTACACGAGAGCGCTTGGGAATTCGTGGTTTTCTTCTTCCTGGTGGTTATCAGCATATACTATCAGCGCACCTAATGATTACTGAATATATTATATATATATATATATATATATATATATATATATATATATATATATATATATATATATATAATGAGAGAGAGAGAGAGAGGAGAGAGAGAGAGAGTGAGAGAGAGAGAGAGAGCTGTAAAATTTCCCTCTCTGGACAGATGTGACTATAATAACCGTTCAGGTGACATTTGAGCGCTGTGGCATGACCAAGGGTTGACAGCTTCATATCTTCTTTCCTTCTCTTCCATAGAAGCGAAGGACAAGAGGAGGAGGATAAAGTAATTCGGGGGAGGAGGACAAGGTTGTCACATCTATTATGTACCTGTATGTAGGGGAGGAATGGATCACTCGGTCGGTCATGTACTGTACGGTACACCAGCTGCTATGTTTTACTGTGATGTTGTGTTTTATTGAGTGACTCATCATATGTGTCCTGGGCCGTCCTCAGATGCCTCCTGTAGTTGCCTGTATTAGAAGGTTCTGACATTTGTTGGTATATTAGGTTCCCAGTCTACTGTCCATAGACTATTGTTATGGGATGAATCTGGGCGTCTGGTGGGATTTCTGCTTATTATTGGTGCAGTTGAATTTTACATTGTATTTCCTTTATCAAAATTATGATACGAGAAAGTTGAGGCTTTAATTAGTGGATGTTAGTGAAGTAAATTAGTATGGATATAATTAAGGGGTTAAAAAGTAGAACAATATATTTGTATTTGCAAACATAAGTACTGGATGGATCAAGATTTTCTGAAGCTTGTGCTCTATGTTGTTTTCTAACTTTTGGTACAAGAAGTATCTTAACACACAAAACTTAAGTTCAAGGCAGCGGCAAATTTTCACTAAGATAATACTGTACCTTCACGGTGTCTTATCTCGTAATCCAATTTAAGTGAAGAAAAAGAAGATAAAGAAAAAATCACAGAGACCCGAGAACCCGGACCCTGGCCTGGGTTATGTTACCATGGAAACATCTTGGCGTCTACAGCCCTGTGTTTAGGCTTCCATGATGTGTGTGATGATCTATGCGAGGATGAGACTCCCTAAGTGAAGCGTCTCTCTTATCACTGTACTAATTTCTTTTGAACCTGAAGGAAAAAGGATGAGGTAAATTACTGTGAACACGTAGATCAGGATACACTGTGTCTTGAGGGACGGTACTTTGCTATTTTATATTTCTTTTCTGACATCTGATCGAAGTATTTTGCATAATTATACAAATAAATCACTGTGGGTGCACGTGATCCATGTACATATGTAATAGTTACAAACAAGAAAGAAAACACGAAGAGTTTTAGGCATTTCACTGTTGTTTCATAATAACTATCTATCTATCTAATAAATGATTAAAATCAGTATTCATTTAGATACTGTATAAGACCCCAAAGCAGCCGGGTATTAATTCTGTTCTTGGAATTTCATCCGGCTGACATAACGGAAATAATTACACTAATTGTAAATAAGAGAGTTGAAAGGTGAAGTACTGTACTGTAGTAGTTCTACTTACCTGCAGGTAGTGTTGACGTGGGCACTACTGGTACAATAGGGCTGGAGAGACACGTGTTTATCAGAGCCCCTAGCAGCGTGTGTGTAAGTAATTACCTTCACAGATGGGTTTTGGGGGGGGGGTGTATTGAGGGGCCTACACGTGGTGTAGTTACTCCGCGCACAGATGGTGTTATGGGGGGCATCACGTGGTGTAGTAATTCCCTCACCAGATGGTGTTATGAGGGGCCTGACGTGTGTAGTAATTCCCTCACAGATGGTGTTTATGAGGACCTCACGTGGTGTAGTAATGCCTCGACAGATGGTGTGATGAGGGCCTTTGACGTGGTGTAGTAATTCCCTCACATATGGTGGTTGTGAGGGACATGTGTTGTAGTAATTCCCTCACAGATGGTGTTATATGAGTGAGGGTTTGGTCCCAGGCCTTCCTATCGTAGTGGGATTAACACCGTCTCGGTGGTCTGTTGTTGGGTATCGCGGTGGGCCGTTATCACTGGGTACCTGGGCCCCTCAACTGTGGTGAAAGGTTACTGATCGCTAGTCGACTTAATGTTACTGTTTGAGTTTGCTCTCCTGACTTAAGCACTGTTCAGCCACGGTTTCACCTCCGGTTTAATACTGGTGTTCCGTTCCTTTTCCTAAATGAAATTGTAACTTCCTGGCCGAGAACGTGTTTGATTATTCCTGTTGTTTCTGTGTATCTCCTGTTTCCCTGAGTGCTTTCTGTTGTCCCCTGAGTACCTCCTGTTGTCTATAAGTACCTCGATGTCCCTGCGTACCTCCTGTTGTTTCTGTGTTATCATTCTGTTGTGTCCCTGAGGGTGCTGTCTGTTGTCCTCGGAGTACCCTCCCTGGCTGTCTCCGTGAGTGATTACAGGTAGGTTGTGTCCAATGACGGAGGCGGCAGCTTTGTATTTTTGTTTTGAGTGACATTGAACTAAAATCTGGCCCCTGGGTATACTAATGATGTAGTTCTAATGGTGCAAGAATCATGTGATATCTTCAGATTTGAAACGTTTTTATTTTTTGCGATGTAAATTTTAACTTGAAAATCTTTATGAAATTCAGATATTCCCAGGCGCCTTTTGACCACACCACGTAAATATGCTTATTGTGTAAAGTAAGGGTTAAGATGTATCGAGGATTAAATGGGTGTATGATAGAGACTTAAAATGATCCAGTAGAATGAAGTGGCAACGATATACGCGCGTGCTTGAACACATTTTATTAAAATTGGGGGCTAAATATTCCTTATATAAAACCAAAATCAAATCAAATACACAAAAACCGGTTTGTACTACTACGACCCGGTGTTGCAATGCACACCATAGAGAACATGTCCTTTCTTGCTTCTTGTTTCCTACTCATTGCACCTCCCTGCTGACCCCTGAGGCTTCGGGAGTGTAGCGCTTTCCCAGGTGCCTCTCCTGTGCTGTACACGCTGACTGCGTGGCCTCGCTCACTTGGCTGTACACAACGCTCTTATACTCTGGGGTGTGCGAGGGCCAGGCAGGGACATGCATGGTGTTGTCCCCCACAAGGGAAAGCTGCTGGACTTGAACAATTGTGTGAGGGCTGCAGGTAAGAGGGGACTCCACTGTCAGCCTAGGATGTTATCCAGATCTATGAGATGCATTGATGGTCGTTGGCACCTAGATTGACTTTCAGGAGTCCTTCCTGACCCTGAAGGAAATCGTCCACCACCTGATTTCGTCATGCCCAGCAATCCTCTCATAAGTCCTCATATCCTAAGATCTTTTTGACTGTGCCACTCTTCCTCTCCTCCTCATCCTTACTGCAGAGCATTGTCTGCAGAACTGCCTCGGATGGAGCATACCAGGAAGATCTCCTTCACAGTCTGCTATGCCACAATCTGAAAACAACCTTCCTTGGCTGACTCCTCAGGACTCAAGCTGAAGAAGAACATGGCCTCGGTAACCTTCGGAGACACGATGACTTGACCTGGTAGTTGGCACCCAATTTGGCAAGTAGACACTCATTGATGAATTTGGAACAATAAGTCTCAGGTTGTGAGGCTGGTTCCCTTTCAGTTTATGATGGAAGCGACCCAAACTTTCTGGCAGAAGCGGAGAGCCGTTGTGAGCCCACCTAGAATTGTGAGACTGGACCTATCTGCAGGTATGCAAGTCGCTCGAGTCAGGCATGACCCACAGTTTTGATGGCACTGAAAATCATGGTAGCCCATAGTACTGGTTCTAGTACTCAGGTCGTCCAATAACAGTATGGTGCAAGCTCAAGCGAGTGGGAGGCCAACTGTGATTTTTTTCAAAGCTCGGAGTTATTTTCCTATCTCCAGTGGCAGAGGTCCAGCATCTTGCCAAGAGGACCAAATACCATCTGTTTGTTTTGAAAGAGTTCTTGCCATCCAGCTCCTGGATCAGATGTCTGAGTGGCAACTCGTGGTGTGGAGGTTCACAAACAATCCAGACCAGCTTTCCTCCTCCCAATCTTCCGGCTCTAGCCACTTGTATGGACCCTCGCTTACCCCCTTGGCCACCCTGTGTTCGTGTTTGGTGCTGTCCACCCCGTTCCAAGGGCCTGGCAGGGTCTGGTCCTACGTTCCTCTCTCTCTGAGCCAGTTCACAATGTGTATCTGCCACTATCGTCAGCTGGTTTCCTGGCTGTTCATCTTTCTCTGGAGTGAACATGGCCGTCACAAATACTTCCCTCCTGGTTTCACTGCAGCAGGAGTAGTGGTTTCACTCCTTTCACCGTGGCAGGGAACAACTTGTCAGAATCTTCCAACCCTCTTCATGAACACTTTAAGTGTCATCCCTTCGCCCATCAAAGATACAAACAATGGATTCCATTGGGCCCTCTTCTATCCTCGCTTATCAAACTCCTCTTCTAGGTTACTGACAAGTTTCTCCTGAGCTCTCCTTACTTTGTTTATGATCTATCACCAGGTGCATCATCAGGTGTTATCAACCACCGTCAATCCAGGCAGCTGTTGCTATCTCTGCAGTTTTCTCTGAGACCAGTGTGGTGCCGCATGCTGGCCAGAGCTATGCTCTGGATATCTTTCCTATTTCGAATGTTTATGCCTGGAAGGTTTGGGATCATTATTTTCTGGGTTAGGACAAAGTCACCATTCTCCTGTCAGCACTCGGATGAGCCATGGGGAAGTCATTAAACTCTGAATCAGCTTGACGTCCAATCATCGGCCTTTTTTACCTCCACCCTGGGCCTTCTCAAGTCTCTTTTCCTCGGCAACTCTTCTCCTCTTCGTCTTCTGTGGCAGCCTCCTGTCTCGTCGGACTCCGGAATATCTTGGCTAGAAATCATGAAGCCCCTATACTGCCAGTCTTCTCTCTCTGTGCTTCTTGATAAATGCCAGTTCGATCACAGGAATCTTCAGTTCCACGCGTTGCAAATACAGGAGATGTGGGCCTCGGATTTACAGTTCACGATCGCATCCAAACTCAGGACAGAGAACAATTTGGCACTTGCAAGTAAGTATGTCAAATAACTGGTCCAGTTGCTTGGCAATGATGGCCTTAACTGCAAGTTTTCCTCTCACAAGAGAAATATCTCTTGCCTTTTCCCAACTGGCTAGCAGTCTCTCTCACTAATCTTCTTCTGACTTTTTATGACTGGAGCTTGAACTGAGCGTTAGCCAGAGTGTCCTGTGCCAAGACAAGCTTTTGGTCATATCACTGCGGCAATGTCTTTGTTTGTGTAAGTTCTTTTGGTTCTTTTCAACTGATTTGCCTGATTAAAACACCGTATCTCAAGCATCTCTCAATGTAGGCAACTCCGACTTCAGGAGCTCTCTCCCAGACCCAAGATAGTGACTGAGATGGCTGGATTTTTGGTTCCTCGTCCTGACACAAGCAGCCATCGCAAATATTATCAACTTATAAATGCATCAGAATCTGAAACAGAAAAAAATATTGTTAGTTTGGTTGTTAAAAATGAAGGTCCAGAAAGCAATGTTCACTATTTATTGTAATGCACTAATGCAGCTGTACTTAGATTTTCGATAAATTTCACGCTAAAATTTACCTAGCAAAAGGGTTGCAAAATATTGAAACTGAAATTATTTTCTGTTTATATACACTAAAATCTACCAAAAAAGTGATGGGCCATTAGTTTTAGCTGATCTTCCTTCCTATGACACACCCTACTGAGTATCCCCTGTTGTCTCTGAGTACCCCCCTGTTGTCCCTGAGTACCCCCTGTTTTCTCTGAGTACTTTCCGTCAAGCAGGTGTGCGCTAAATGGTTTATCCCGCTACATAATGTTGTATGTGCCGCGGTAGTCAGACTTTTAGACTTAACCAGGTGTTAGATGGAGCCTGATGTCCACATGTAATTCTAACCTTCCTCTTGGTCTTTCAACACATCTCCTGAAACCGTGATTGATTCCCAGGCCGCTGACCACTGGGAGAAGGAAACACATCGTTCCAAGAGAAGAGCAGACGATATAATATTTAATCTGTTAGTTAAAGTCAATTAATTGTGGCTATGGACGATTGATTAACTTCTGTTATAATTAAAAGATGTTTACCCAAGTCATAATTAGTGCTCACTGATGGACAGCTAGATTGAAAATACTGATCTATTTATTTATTTTTTTTGTAATATACCATTAAAAAACCCAGTTTTACAATGAATATATCGCCATATTGTATGAGACGTCTCTAAAATCCTTCTCTTGTAAGCATAACTTGATGATAAATTAATTCATTATTTTAAGAGGGAAATTATGTGGCATTTGTAATTAAAATTATATAATATAACAGGTAAGAAATTGCTATCAAGATAATCAAGTTCGTTTTATAAAAGACGGAATATATTTAGCACGTTAAATCATCTGACTATGAGTTTAATGACAATTATCTTCACTTCCCTCACGTTTTCCTCTATAAGTTTGGTCCACCAAAATTGTGGTTCGCAGAGACTTTAAAGAGCGGAGCCAATTTCAACCTTTCTGTTGAGAGGATTGTAGACGCGAGTTACTGTATGATACCGGGGAACTGTGCTAGCAGACCTGGCCACACATGAACATTTTATTTGCTGTTTTCATAGTGTGTAAATATACCTTCATAGTACTGTGGTTATGACATACAAGGCACGTATAACATATGAGTGGAGCATCTTAGCCTTTGTCTTTATTCAGTACTTCTTTAGAGGCAACTGAATTTACAGAAACTGAGAGAAGAGCTTGTGTATATTCGTTTACAATGGGTGTCCCTCACATTGCATCAGGTTAGATCAATAACGTGCGTGCGAAGTGTGTGTGTGTGTGTGTGTAAACGAGACAAAGAAAGATAAGCGTGTGGATGTGCATCTTTTTAAATATTTCTTAAGTTGAATAATATAAAAAGAGGTGAAATACAACACGAACGATAATTAATGGCTAACTGATACACAAATCAAACTCCTTTAATTTTAAAATCGAGTAATAAAACCCTTGACCTGTTTTTAATACGAAGATACCTCTAATGTGTTTTCTCCTTCAAGTATTTTTGAATAATGTGGATTGAATTTACCCGCTATCTGTCATTCTTTAAGTTTTTGACGTTATTTCCTCCAAATTTTGAAAATATTGTCAGCTTAATATTATAAATAAACAAAGCATAAATATTTATTCCCTTTCTTGGTATTTCTATATAATGTCATAAAAGAAAACTTCCCACGAGTAAACTAATCCAAGCGCGTTTTTTGCCAACAAAATGTGTCAGATTTGAGTTAATGATTGATTAGGTCTGGCCGTAATTAATATTGAATGTCAGGGTAAATTTGTTCATGTTGAAGTAACGAGTTCTTTTCGCTTCGAGTTGGGTGGCTGTTGTTCCCGGCTGAACGAACACTTGTACACCCAACCAAATTTTGGCCTCTCTATATTAATGGGTTCTAGACTAAAATCATTTAGAATAATAGTTGAGATTGGGGCTCAGTAGAATTCGGATCCATTACAATTGGATCATTTTAGGATTGGGATTCAATTCTAAAAGTTAGGTTGCAGACTGAGGACTCATTAGAACTAGGCCTTAATCATAATAGTTACCATAGGATAGGCTGGGGCTCCATTTAGACTGGAGCCCATTGGAGCAGTCAACTTTAGATTTATCACGAGCTTAGAAACACCTCCAGCTTGTTGATGAACCATGTCAGCTTTTAGTGGACAGTTGGTGTAGCAGGCTATGTCAACAAGGGTGGTGGAGACTGGTCATGCCCTGTTGTCTACCACAGCCTTGCCCCTATCTATTGTGGTGAGGTAGCGAGGCTGTGTGTCTTTTTGTAGCAGTTAAGAAGAGTCTCTCTCTCTCCTCTCTCTGTCTTTTTGTCTGTCTGCTTGCCTGTCTGTCTATCTGTCTGTAATTTTCTCTCTCTGTCTCTCGTTCTCTACTAATGTCTCTTTCTTTCTCTCACTCTCTTTGTCTGCCTTTCTTCTGTTTGTTTACCCTAAGTAGAAGTGACAGTGCCCGCGTCTACTTGGATCAACCTCCGCGTAATGGTTGGCAAGCGACCTCCAGGATGATTCCCGTATGTGAAAGAAACCTTAGAGAAGAGAGGAACATGAAGTGTACAGATACCGGGACGAGTGCCAAACTGACCGAGCAAGGTAGACAGACCTTAGATCTACCAGACGTCAAGAGAAGAATATGAGAAAGAGACTGGTCGGGCGTCACACTTTACTACACCCAAGAGACACAGCATGGGTGTGGCATCCAAGTGGGCGGGTTTTATTTGTCACAGTGTGCTTATGGCGTTACGGAAGAGTGACACCCTGAGATCTTGCGACCTATACCCAGTGCCAAATATTGTTTTGTAATGCCAGGCATTTTGTGAGTTCGTTTGTGTTTACAGACACTAACACGCAACTACACATAAAGGTGGAATAACCTCAATTTGATGTTAAATTCTGAAGAATGTTTTATCTTTAAGTTTAGTAAGTTAATAATAGTAAACACTTGTATATATGTCTTTAGGTATATTAACTAATTGGCAATATTCTAAGATTATTATCTTGCAGTATTAATAAATTGATTCGTAGAGTAACATCAGAATTCAGTGGAACAAGACTTATCCAAATAGCTTTACTGCTCTGGCTATTCTCCCATTCCACAAGATATGAATTGGCAGTACTTCAGGCCTGGCCAATTAGACAGCTCCTGTGCTCGTCATTGTCCCGCTGTATCAACAATGATAGCCAGCCCAATTGTCGTACAGGTTATAGTGCCAGGTGTCGCTGCCGGATGTGTAACGCACCTACACACTCTCCATTTTGCCATACAGGTAATTCCCTTGGAAATTAATATTTTAATTTGCATCTTGTGTTTGAGTAATATATAACATAGCTCGAATTATCTATTACATGTAACTTAAAAATAAATGTTACATTCCTCCCGAGATGATTTTTGTGTCAAGTTGACAATTCCAATGTCAATATTTATTTTATCTTTTTGTTCTTGAGTTTAGGAGCGAAATTTCTGGGTCCTATGTGATAACTGCCCCAAATACTTTCACTCAGTTATATTTTATACTGATCATTCACTTTTCTAATTACGATAATTCATATCCTTTTTCTTTTATCAACTACACGTTTCTGGTGCAGATTAGCATCATCTTTGACATAACCATTATCTACTTCCTTTACTTTACCACTTGACTGAATGAAGGTGGTGGCGCTGGTTTCCTCTCAGAATCCATGGTAACGCTGTTTAATTCCCTCGGCTGCTGGCCAGTCCATGACAAACTTTAGCTAGTGTAGGTGGTCTCCTCTGGGAGCACCTGACTGGAATCATTGTTGCGTATCTCTTTGATATGCAGATCCCTATCAGGTATAGCTAACGCTCCATACAGATGTATCTATTGACGCAACCGCTCCCACACTGCATCACCATAACCTCTTGATCATTCCAGAGCAATTGCACGCTAGTCAACAACCTTCACAACTCTCACACAACCAGAAAAATACAAATACACCTACACTAGAGTTACACAACTTTCAAGGTGCAGATATTTTTTCTTTTTTTGCAAGCAGAGAGCTCGCGTCGAGTGAAAGTAAACAAGTTCCTGTATGTTAGTTGATACGAATTTGCACAGTGAGTTATAGCAGAGGCGACCCCAGGGCTAAGATTGTCGTCCAAGTCAAACACACCTAAACCAACATCCCATTTACACCCTTTACCCCTCTCCCCCCCACCACCCCTCCTCTCCTCCCTTGACGCCTGCCGGTGGAAATAGGGAAGGGAGTGATGAAGGCAAGGGGACAAGAGGGGGAGGGGAAAGAGGAAAAGGAGAGGAGAAAAAGGAAGGCAACTGGGAAACGATGGGAGGATGTGAAGGACAGAAGAAGGGAGAAAACGAGAGTTGGAGTTAAAGTTACAGGATGGAGAGGAGAGAAAAGTGAAGCCTAGGAGGAGAGGGAGAGAGAGAAGAGGGTAGGGAAGTGGATGCAATAACATAAGGGAGGAAGAGGAGCGAGGAGAGGAGGAAGAGAGGTAGACAGGAAAGGGACACGGCAAACGGAGGGAAGGTAATGTTGACGGTAGCCTTTGAACTCTTGTTAAGCTTGTATCTTCAGGCACTAAAAACGTATCTTCATATGTTCCTGTGTTATTCTCCCCCCTCCCCCCCCTCCCATGTAAAGACAAATGTAAACACGCAGCAACACGAGTCTCTTTTCAGCTACGGCATTAATTTTGCTGATAAAATGGTGAAGAGATTTTTAGTTATGAAATATTCTCAGTGTAGTATTGTTGCTATTGAAGCAATCAGATGTGTCAGCTTGAGTTAACCAGCTAGATTAGGTAACAAAGGATAGATAAAAGGATATTTTAAATGTGTGTGTGTGTGTGTGTGTGTAAATTAGAGATCTCTAAAAATCGACCGACGCTTTTTTCCATTTTGAGATATCATTTTTTTTCTTAGGTCACGTAATCATATATGTCAGCTCAAACTTATATAACTATATCACATGATTTATACCGACGGGTCTGATTGGGCGATTACTACAATTATCCGGATGGCATTTTTGCGACTCGGAAGTAGGTCGTAATTCATGGACGCTCATTGGCTTTTGTTGTTGTTACGAACCACGCCATCAATTGTCATGATCTACCTACCCAGCACTACGAACCACGCCATCTATTGTCCTGATCTACCTACCCAGCACCATGAGCAACGCCATCTAGGGACGAAACCCGAGTATGACTACTCTTAGTTACCACTCCGGGGTTTCCCTTCTCCATATCCTGGTTGTTGCGTCACCTCCTCAAGTCTTCTTCATCAACTCCAGTTCGATGAGAGTTCAGTTCACTCTGGGAAGTGACCACAGGATCACCTATCCTGGAAACCTATGGCACAGTGACTACCTACCGTCTTCTACAATACTCAGCCTTACTCGTCAGCCATCTCAGCTCCGCACTTAAGTATTTGTAATCTTATATTGCCTTCCCGCGTCCACTTGCTTCAAAATTGTTGTATGTTGTATAAATATGTATATACTGTTAATGTTTAGGTTAAGTATGGTTAAGGGTAAATTATAGACAGCTGAATATTTTGTTAAGGAATTTATGGTACTTTATTATACACAACAAAAACTCACATCCTTTGTCTACCCTTTTATAGTCCGATTGTCTTTGTTTTTTTATTGTTGTTGCCTGTTGGGATCTGGGTAGACTTTTAGCTATATTCTAAATCCCCAACTCGTACAAATGGCGACCGGTGGAAGGACCGACCTTAAGTGCCAT
This sequence comes from Homarus gammarus, assembly GCA_958450375.1. Lineage (NCBI taxonomy): Eukaryota > Metazoa > Arthropoda > Malacostraca > Decapoda > Nephropidae > Homarus > Homarus gammarus. Next base: position 67,772 of record CAUDMG010003285.1, read on the forward strand.
ATTCGCCCCCCTTTGTATCTCCTTGTTAATTATTCTCCCAGTCACTTTCTGTTCATAATTGCTTTACGGTGGTTTAAAGTTTCCTTCATATGTGTGTGCATATATTGGTATTATCGTACAGTAAGAGTGACAGACGTAGGATATTATGTTCCAAGTGTCATAAGCTTACCTGTTATTACACGTGGCAGTCGTGTAGTAAGTCTTATCGAGTGTAGGGAAGAAATCCGGATCTGTTTTAATGCCGTCACCCTCACTCCAGAGTAGGCTGTTCCATAGTCACTAGTTTAGGGTGAAGTGATATCTTGCGACGCCCCGCCGCTCTACCAGGACCCCCATAATTATAAAGCCTCAATTAATTGTTCTTCCCTTATCCATTCGGGTCAATAGTCAAAGTAACTCAGGGTTGTTAATCCGGATCTTTATATAAATGCCGTTATCCGCCCTTCCTTGTTTACTCAAGGGTTGGGTTTAATCCGGATGCCTTATATGACATGCCGTAATCCACGCCTTCCTGTTTCAAGTTATCCTAAGGGTTGTTAATCTCCGGATCTCTTTATATTAATGCCGTAATATTAAACGCCTTCACCTGTTCTAGGATCTCAAGGGATTTGTTTAATCCGGATCTTTATATTAATGCGTAATACGCCCTCTCCTGTTTCACGTCTATCAGGGTGTGTTAATCCGGATCTTTATATAAATGACCGTTAATACCGCCCTTCCTGTTTCAAATATCTAAGGGTTGTTAATCCGGATCTTTATATTAATGCCGTGATACGCCCTTCCTCTTTAAAGTCTCATCCTTATTTAAGGATCTTATCAGAGGAACAATATTCATAAGTGTAATTTCCCTAGGTATAACTTGGGTAGTTTCCGGGACTTTCTGGTTATCCACTGCCGTGATATTTTCTAGGGTAATCCACTTATCTTATCTTTTGACCATTAGTTAATTTATCTAGGTTTTCTTAACAAAGGCCACTTCAGGATTTGTTAAACTTGGTAGTCCTGGAGGAGTGCAAGAGCAAGATACCATTTCACATCTTGAAGCATGTGGAGGAGCGTGGAGAGGTTAATTTAGGACGTGCGGCTGAGCTGGCTGATGCGTACGCCATGCTGGTGAAGTCACTGTGCCGTAGGGAACGTGGTACTTTCCGACATGTTAGGTCCTCCTCTGATGATAACCTTGGGGGCGTGAGTGGTAGGTCGAAAGGTCCCACACCTACCTCCCATGATGGAACCAAGATTTATTGTTCTTACTGTAAAAACCCAGGCCATACGATCCAGACTTGTAAACACCCAAAGTGTCGAATTGCTAAAAGTAGTTCCCTGGATCCCAAATCCAAACCAATAGCAACCACCAATGTGGAAAGGCCCCATCAGGATCTCTTCTCTTCATTCACCTTTGAGGGAAAATTTTCAATCATAGAGGGGTCTCGTTCTTTCCCTATTCGTATACTACGTGATACGGGCACAGCACAATCTATCCTCCAGTGCAACGTCATTCCTGATATATCTACTTTCTTTACTAATGAGAGTGTTCAAATTTCAGATATCTCATCCCATTCTTCCTATCCCTTCGCTAAAGTGCACCTCCAATGTCCCTTAATTACTGGGGAAGTGCAAATAGCCATTAGGAAAGATCCAATGCCTGTGAGTGGCATTCATTTATTATTGGGTAATGACTTGGTAGGAGATCTAGTGGTTCCAAACATAAAGACAGTCGACTCTCCCTTACCAGTCAACTCCACCACTGACCTTGAAGAAACTATTCCTCACCTTTTCCCATCTTGTGCTGTCACCCGGTCACAGAGTGTGCGAAATGGGCCCTCTTCATCTAAAACCACCTCCAATATCTTCCTACCCACAGAAGATCTGTACAATAAGACCATTAGTAAGGATGAGCTCATTAAAGCCCAACAATCTGATCCATCTTTGTTCAAACAGGTGATGAAAGACCTCAGTGTGGACCATTGCACATCTTCGGCTTACCACCCACAATCCCAAGGTTGCTTGGAACGGTTCAATCAAACTTTCTAATCAGTGCTAAACAACTATATAGTCCATACTCCTGATCGTAGAAAAGATTCACAACTTGTTCACATTAATCTCCTGAAACTTTACCATTCTAGGCAGTCAGAGGAAGACATCCCAGAGGCTATAAGCTTACCTGTATTGGTGCCTACTAACGGTTTTGTCAGGGGCCGGAGCTCCGGAGACAGAGTGACATGGATCTAATTGCAGACGTTAGACTTCCCTCTCCTAAAGAAAACCTGCTAACATTCACATACTCAACAACGTGGATGAGTATTTTTCTGGTCTGAATCCATCATCAAGCAAAAGATCTTCACTAAGTGTATTTATCAACATTTCCTAAAGTCACGTCAGACCTCCCAGGGTTTTGCAATATACTTAATCATAACTTAGCTGAGCCTAGTACCTCCCCCTGGGCTTCACCTTGCCTTCTCATTCCAAAACCCGATAACACTTTTCGTTTTCTGTACCGATTATCATAAAGTGAACCAGGTCACTGTCTCAGACACTCCTACCGTTTACCTTTGGTGGAAGATATAATAGACCGCATAGGCATGTGCAATAACTTATAATCTACCCGTGGAAACCTGTTTGAAAGGATATTATCAAGTGTGACTCACGGATAGGGGCAAAAATAAATCTCGGCATTTATAACTCCATTTGGTCTTTTTTCAATATTTGGTTATGGCGTTTGGCCTTTTCTAATGCTCCGGCCACATTCCAGAGGCATCAATCACTCTGATTCAGGACCTAGGTGGGACGTTCGCCTACCTGGATGACCTGGTGGTGGTGTCGGGACGGCTGGAACGAACATCTGGTGCGTTTGGAGATACTGTCTTTGCACGACTGCAAGAGACTGGATTCCACTCATAAACCCTGGCCTAAGTCTGCTTTTGGCCGGGCCTCAGTGACCTTACCTTGGGACAGATCGTTGGGCATGGTATGGTGAGACCCAAGGACGCGAAACGTTAAAGCCATCTTGTCCTTCCCCACTCCAATGACGAGGAAGGAACTCATGCGCTTCCTGGGGATGTTGCGGCTACTACCGTCAGTTCTGCAGTACTTCTCCAGCGTGGCCGGACCCCTCACAGACCTTACCAGTTCTGGCGGTCCCTTACATCTGAACCAGAGGTACGACCAGTCTTTCCACCGCCTCAAAGCCTTCCTTGCCTCCAAGCCTGTAGTCCACCCCCTGACTGCACTTGCCCTTCCATCTGCAAATCGACGCTATCGGTGTCGGAGTGGGGGCTGTGTCTCCTACAACCCGAACCCAACCACTGATGTCCTTCACCCTTGGCATACTACTCCGCCAAGTTGAAAAAACATCAGACCAACTACTCGACCATAGAGAAGGAGGCCCTGGTTCTGGTGTTGCAATAAAGAAGTTTGAATGTTACCTCCAGTCTTGCCCACAAACAACCCTTGTCTTCACCCACTCACGTTCATCCAAACCAACAAGACCTCCAACCAGCGAATCCTCCACTGGGCTCTCCTCACCCAGCCCTTTAATCTACAAGTCCGGCACATAAAGGGGGTGGACAACCTGATTGCGGACTCCTTATCCCGAGCTCCAGTGGAAATGCAGCAGCTACTCTCCAGACGCACCAGGTGATCACCTCCTTCGCGCGCCCAGGCGGCTACGAGGTCTTTGGAGGGGGTGGGTTACGACCACTCCATCAATGTCATGATCTACCTACCAGCACTACGAACCACGCCATCTATTGTCCTGATCTACCTACCCAGCACCACGAGCAACGCCATCTAGGGACGAAACCCGAGTATGACTACTCTTAGTTACCACTCCGGGGTTTCCCTTCTCCATATCCTGGTTGTTGCGTCACCTCCTCAAGTCTTCTTCATCAACTCCAGTTCGATGAGAGTTCAGTTCACTCTGGGAAGTGACCACAGGATCACCTATCCTGGAAACCTATGGCACAGTGACTACCTACCGTCTTCTACAATACTCAGCCTTACTCGTCAGCCATCTCAGCTCCGCACTTAAGTATTTGTAATCTTATATTGCCTTCCCGCGTCCACTTGCTTCAAAATTGTTGTATGTTGTATAAATATGTATATACTGTTAATGCTTAGGTTAAGTATGGTTAAGGGTAAATTATAGACAGCTGAATATTTTGTTAAGGAATTTATGGTACTTTATTATACACAACAAAAACTCACATCCTTTGTCTACCCTTTTATAGTCCGATTGTCTTTGTTTTTTTATTGTTGTTGCCTGTTGGGATCTGGGTAGACTTTTAACTATATTCTAAATCCCCAACTCGTAACATTGTGTATGTCACTCGTCGCTGGTTACACGTAACTGTGAGCTTAATGTTGTATAGTTTCGGTATATAGTAGTTAGTAGAGAGAGACGGTACTTCAGGAAACATCTCTGGATGAACTAGTAATCGAATCGAAATCCTTCGTGAATGATATGCAAAACTGTTTTCACTTTTTTATCCATCTCTTCAGTCAATTATGATTTTGAGGAACTGTCATCAGTCGTGGTGTGTGTGTGTGTGTGTGTGTGTGTGTGTGCATTGACTTGCAATTTGATAAGTACCATCGTTACTCTCACACATGTCAAGAACACTATTTTCTGCTATATCAATTTAATATTTGAATTTCTGTTCCTTTACTAACTACATCATGAGCGCCATCTTTATATACCTCATGGGATGGGCAAGAGATAAGTAATTTTCTCCTGGAAATCTGGTCCCTCTATACAAGATTTCCTTTACCTTTTACCCTCAGTTTCCTCTCGGATTTCACTTACCATTTTCCTAATTTTTTCTTGCCACTCCCCTGCGTATGGCTTTGAATCCTACCCATGGTGACTTTCAGAGCTCCTCACTTCTGGTTCAGTTTTCTTCGCTTCAGGCTTCAGTGCTTCACTCCTTCAACCTCCAGCATTCCTCGCTTTGGGTGCCCGCACTTTTCGTCTCCTGTGCTGGCCACCGATGGCTTTGATGCCTTCCAATATTCGTCCTTCAGGATCTATTATTTTTGGGATAAGTTATGGCCTGATTTTGACTTTCAAGAATCTCCATTTTCAATCACCATTACTTGTCAATATTCACATTTTCTTGTTCCGGTGTATTTGCTTTTTATGTTGTTATTTTTGTTGAGTCCCGCCTCCGACATATAACTTTTCTACTTTTGTCTTTCAGTTTTTCTTCTTTCTACTTGCTGCCTACTCTTGTTTTATCTTTCAGTGTTCCACGATTTCAACTTCCAAACCGCCAATATATAACTTCCAGTACTTCAATCTTTCCAGCAACCCTCCCAACACACGTTCCTATCTGCCTGCATCCTTTCGACGCCTTTCTCTTCTAGTTTCCAGATTCCTTTACGACTGTTTTAGTTTTCTGTCCTCGCTTCTTTCTTCATGGCTTCCGGAACTACGTTGTAAGATTTGTTAATGATAAAATAGTTTGCGTCTCCTTCGTCGTTGATATCGTGTGTTTTCAACTCACTGTCGACACAACCACCATCATTTAACACGTAGCTATACTTCCTCTGAAAGAATAAAATCCGCCACCTGTTTGTATGTATATAAAGTAGTCAGGTCACTACAAGGTTTTTTTAACGCCTTTGAACAAAAACCTCAAGTGTCGCAAGAACTATATTTGTTAGGTATTTAGAGTAAATTATTCTGTAAAGGAAAGTATTAGAAGTTTTTTTTTACAATATTATTTATAATTTACGTCTTGTCAGGTTCCATGAACACCTTCGTCAATTGTCACATCGAGCACCTAACTGGTTATGATAAGTTCACTAAATTAAATCGTACGCCAATTTTTCTTTCAGTTTTAATGCAATAAAGAGTAAAGTGTAACAATATTATTAATAATTTGATGCTCACAAATTACAAATACAAGCATGACCCTGAATCACCAGGAGGCAGAGATGGGACCTTATCACATTTTATCAAGCGTTCGAACGTCAATTGTCAATTTAATTATGAATCACTGTTACTTCATATGTATTTTATAATTTTTCCTACATTTACTTTATTAACGTTAAGTATCTCTTCAAGCATTTTGTGTATAAACCAGTTGGATGAAAATATAAAAATATCACTAATGCTTCGGTTTGTATTGATGTATCATCGTTCCAGAACACTGACACACAAAGTAACTTTAATTTTCATACATATAATGGTGCGCTCTAGTCACAGATCCTTGCTGACCTAAGGTTCATTTTACGCTACTGCCACACTACGCCTGGTGTTATGTTAAAGGAATGACTCTCGCTTCACATGCATAATTACAGGAAAGTCTCAAGCAATGCCAGTTCCAATAATGGCGAAAAGACAATAACGAATATAAGTTTCAATGTGAATTATTGTATTATGAACCTAAAGATAATTGGTGATTATATACATAAAGACTTTTAATTAAAGGCCTTGAAAGCAACGGCGCCTGGCCATGGTCGTATATATCACTCAACACTCGACCACTTTATCAACTCACTCAGCCCATGACGAAGCAACATCAGGAAACAGGACCATTCCCACGGCAGTTTTGGCTCGACACTTTGTAATATCCACTAGCGGAGAGCGCTGCTGCCTCTCCTTGCTAGTCTGCTAGTTGGCTGGCTGAGGGGCTCTTGCTAGATTACTGACTGCCTCCTATTTGCTTGCTCTGCTTTCTTGATCCTGTTAATTGGTTGCCGCGGTGGACGTGATCCTGCTAGTCGGCGGCTGTACTTGCTAGTTCCTGCTAACTGACTGTTATGTCTGTTAAACCAATAATTAGTTATGAGCAACGTGCAAACTCATCCTCTAATGGGTTATACTGCACTACTTTATATTATTATAACTTACTGTATAAATCAGATTATATCATTCTGATCTAGACTAAATATAGCCTCTCTTAGGTAGGGTATATTGGGGTGCCGTGGCTGAGTGGATGCAGTGTTTTTTTTTCCTGTCTTAAGGGTCACTTGTTTGAGTCCGGGATATCCTCAGACCACCCAGCTGTGATAACTTATTGATTTGTTTATACACAAAGTTGTGATTAGAGATACAAGCTGCAACTCAGCCCTCTACTCCATCGAATACACAGAATCTTTTAAAAACGAAATTTAATGAAGATTTTCTCCCTCTGACCTATCTCTTATGTGTCGTTTTCATGGTAAATAAAATCGGATTATATACCAACGATTTATCTCATATGTTTTCTTTTCAAGCAAAATATAATGAAAGTTGTGGCTTTAATCCTCGAGGCCATGGAGGTGTCACGTGTGGCAGTGTGAGTGTTCATGATCTAGTGAGGGTCATTTCGTTTAGCTCCTTCCATTTAGTCGCAAAGTTGAAAGTTCAATATAAGTGATATTTAAAGAGGAGACCAAGAGTGGGAATGTTTTAATTGTGTTTGTATTGTTGGCACTGGAGGCTCGCGCTTTTCATAAATCCCTTTTATTGTTCACTAAATAATTTTTTGTTTATGTAAAATTCTGAAATTTAATGGATCATGAAGGTTGAATTTGTAATATACTATTGTGCAATGTATATATATAAATGGCACTTCAAATGGTACGCCATAATATTAATCTCTCAAAAGACTACACCATCATTAATAGTATTTTTGTTTTGTTTTAACATTGGGGATACTTATTAATATCCTAAAGTATATTTCACTGTTTGGTTGTTGTTCCGGTGGAGTCAGGTATAAGCAGTATTTGTTAGGTTACCTTAGGATATATTACATATTTTGGGGGAAATGTTCGCACCTGATCAGTCTTACAATACATTTGACTTGCTCAGGCTGCCAATAGTAAGGGATCAGAACTACCACCTCTCTCGTGTTACGGCATTACGGTTACTAAAAATTAACCCGAATATACTGACTGCTATTCGAATTTCACGAATCTATTTGCCGTGTTATTTAAAAGTAACCCGGTGTTCGGGATTATTCTTTGGCCTTACCTCCCTGAATGTTTAAAAAAATGGCCGTATGTCACATCTCTAAATCTTTGGCCTCAGTAACAACATAAAGTTACTTCCTGTCCACTGGGAGCGAGCAACCATATACTGTATTACATAACATGACAACATTTACTTCAAGTGGAAAGACATAGCAAATAATTTCCAACCTTTCCCTCTATCTTACTCTTTCCTTCTTTCTCTACACACACTCTCCTCCACTCAACAGACTGATAATAAAAACGCCTTTCCTTCTTGCTTTCTTTCTTTCTCTTCGTGGTTTTCGAAGAACGGTTTCTTTCCCTCTCTCACAACGTCCACTCCTTACTTTACGATCAAAACACTCTAACATTCAGGAAGCCCTTCACTCCACCTCCTCCCCCTCTCTCTCTCTACAGTATATATATCTTGCATTATCAACAGGCAGGCTTTCAACCTGCACATTGCCTGGATTTCCTTGTGTGAAAAATAAGTGTCATCTCGAGTCTCCTTTACACCCACACTCTCAGCTTGCTACATCCATCAATGGCTGAGTTAAGTCTTCAGTGAGGCAGCCTCAGCCTCTCATCCCCGCACCGCACCAGTCAATCACCTTCCCTGGCCTTTCAGCAAAAATTCTTTCTTGACTTAGCGTGAATAGTGATAAGAAGATACGAAATATTGTTAAGAAACACAGAGATAAATAATTTTTATAACACATCAAATACTAATTTGGTTTTCTGGAAAGTTTTCAAAGTATTTTTCCTCTAGATATTTTTATTTGCTTTCCTTTTCTAAGTAAGAATATGTGCTAGATTTCGAAATAATTATCCAGGGAATTATCGAGGTAATGTGTCCATAATTCTTAAGCGAGGTTGGTAACATATTGCAGTGATACAACGATAAGAATTGATATCGTTAATGTGTATGTATTTACAAATCCTCTTTTAGGTATACATAGAACAACTTTACATATATCGAAAGGAAGACTAGAAGTGAAGAATATATATATTATATATATATATATTATATATATATATATATATATTATATATCTATATATATATATATATATAAGGAAAACACACATTCAAATGTGGACAGCACAAAGTCCAGAGCTGCCTGTATCACTCTGACCTTCCTCTCCTTGAATTACTCAGAGTTCTAAACAGACCTGCATTTTTACCCGTTAATATTTCAATGACTAAGCGCTGTCCAGAGTATCAAAAAGTCTTTCATTTTGCAACGATTTATATGACCCTGACACAGTGATAGTTTACTATTTGTTTTTGTTTTTTGGGTAAATGTTCAAGGAATAAATATATTGAACACTTTTTTCTTCTACGTGTGTCTGTGAGTGTGTGTGTGTGTGTGTGTGTGGACACTCGCAGTAATGTATACTCAGGGAAGTCTTGCCTTTAAAGAAGTTTTTCAGGTACTTTAGTTACCAGGATGATCCAAACTATTAAGCACCGGTCTAAGTATTCAGTGTGCTGCATCCGCACTGCTCCTAGCGAGCAAATAGGCCTCTCGGACACACTTTCAATGTTGTAGGCGGTGAATGGTCAAATGAGCTGGTCCTAATAGACTCCAACTTAACATAATTAATTTATTAGGACTAAAAGAGGGATCCCTATCATATGCGGTGTCCTGCCTAGAAGGAGAGTTGGCAGTGAATGGTTGTCAAGGGCAGTTGGTGTTAACGACCGTCTTGACAGATATTGCAAGTCAATATCAGTCCCATTCATTGACAACTGGGACAACTTCTATGGCAGAAGGGACCTTTATGCTAGGGATGGGGTGCACCTGTCTAGGGATGGGAGTAGCAACCCTGGCTGGGCTCTAGAGGGGTGGCAGTTCACAAAGATATCGAAGTCTTTAAACTGCTAAGAGAACATAGGGGCACGGGGGTGGAGGAGACTGCAGTGGGAGCGGGTAAACAAGGCGAAAGATTACAGGGAAATAGTGTTAGGAATGATGACATAACTAAATTAGACAGGGAGTTTATAACTAAACGCGGTAAGGGGAGGACTCAGAACACGACTAACTTAAATGTATATTACGCGAACAGTAGAAGTATGAGAAACAAAATGGATGATATTAGGGCCTTGGTATGTACCGAAGAAATCGATATATTGCATTCACTGAAACATGGATCAACCTAGACACACGTGAATTACCAGTCGAATACCAAATTGCGGGTTACAAACTGTTCCATACCGATAGGCAGACCAGGACAGGAGGCGGAGTAGCAATCTATGTTAGGCATAATCTGAAGTGTGAAATAAATAAGGAATATAAAAACTGAGAGGAATACAGAAACAATTTGGATAGAATTAAGCGACGGTCGGGGAAAAATTAATCACAGGAGTAATATATAGACTACCCCAAATCTTGATAGCGTCAATGAGCGTCTTATCTGGGATGAAATGCGCAGGGCTTCCATACACAACAAAGTCTGTATAGTAGGCGACTTTAACCTTGGCCAAATAGATTGGACCGACCTTACGGGTAACACAGAATCAGAGGATTTTCTCGAGACGATCCAGGACTGTTTCCTAAGTCAACATATAACCGAACCCACACGGGGTAATAATATATTGGATTTAGTTTTGTCAAACAGAGAAAACCTCATTAGCAATGTCGAGGTAGGAACGAACTTGCAAACAGCGATCACAAAGAAATTCGATTCCAGTTAGATTTCAGGGCAGACGTAAGGAAAATTCCACTAAAGTACCAGATTTCAGAAGGGCAAACTTTGACAGTTTAAAGAGGCAGCTGAGAGAGGGGGTGTCGCGCTTGGCGTGAACCTGACAGATGACACCGACCTGATAACGAGATCTGAGATTGCCGAGTTCCACGACAATTTAAATAGTGAGTTACTTAATGCACAAAGGCAGAACATACCATACAAAACACTCAGATCAAACAACAATGACCCTAAATGGATAAATAATTATTTAAAGAACATCATTGGCCAAAGGAAGGCTATAGGTAGAAGGATAAATCGTGGCGAAATTCACCTCCGGGACTATTATAGGGTATTGGCGAGTAGGGTTAAAAACCGAGATAAGGAAAGCAAAGAGGAATAATGAGACAAGGATAGCAAGGGAGGCAAAGACAAACCCAAAGGATTCTACCAAATGTATCAAACTAAAACACGAGAAAAGATTGGACCAATACGGTCAGACTCCGGCGAGCTCACTGATAACGACGGAGAAATGAGGCAATAATTTGAATAAATATTTTTCAACAGTTTTCACCACCGAAAATTTAAACATGATACCCGAGGCACCGACTCTATTCAGAGATAGTGAAGAAAACAAATTAAGTGAGATAGTAGTGACTAGTAACGATGTTAGTAAGCAAATAGACAAACTAAAGCCTAATAAGTCATCTGGTCCCGATGAGATATTTGCCAGAGTACTAAAGGAATGTAAGGAAGAGCTTAGTATGCCCTTAGCAAAGTTGTTTAACATGTCCTTAAAACAGGTGTAGTACCAGAATCCTGGAGGATAGCGAAATGTAATACCGATCTTCAAAGAAGGGGGATAGATCACTCTCCTCTAACTACCGCCCAATCAGTCTAACATCAATAGTAGGCATATTACTGGAAGCAATCATTTCAAACTCTATTCGAAATCACCTGGAGAAGCACCGATTGATCAATGATTCCCAGCATGGCTTCACAAGCGGACGTTCTTGCCTAACTAATCTATTAACATTCTTTTCATCAGTTTTCGAATCAGTGACGAGGGGCACAATTATGATGTGGTATATCTCGACTTTAGCAAAGCCTTCGACAGAGTACCCCACGAAAGACTAATTAGAAAGGTAGAAGCTCATGGCATCAAAGGTGACATCCTTAAATGGATTAGGGCGGGTTACAGGACAGGAAACAGCGACGTGAGCATTAAACGGCACCTAAGTCCCATTGGAGCAACGTCACAAGTGGAGTTCCCCAAGGCTCAGTACTTGGACCATTATTGTTTATTATATACATAAACGACATAGATATCGGCATGGACAGCAACATAAGTAAATTTGCTGATGATACTAAAATAGGACGTGTTATCAAATCTGACGAGGACTCGGCAAAACTACAGGAGGATCTAAACAAATTTTTCGAATGGTCTGAAAAATGGCAGATGAAATTCAACATCGACAAATGTAAAGTACTCAGTATAGGAAATGTAAACAGGGAAACCAGATACCAGATGAACAACGATGCCATAGAGAAATCCGACTGCGAGAGAGATTTAGGAGTAATGATAAGTAGGAACCTTAAGCCAAGTAAACAATGTGTTTTTGCTCGTAACAAGGCTAATAAAGTACTTGGGTTCATACAAAGGAGTGTTAGTTACAAGACTAGCGAGGTCATCCTTGTATGTATATTATGTATGCTGGATTATATGTCATGTATGTATATTATGTATGTGCTCCATTTATGTAGCTAGCAGCGTGTGGCAATGTTATTACCATATCCCACATGCCTAATTAATGTGCCTGGCGACGTATGGAAGCTGCTGATGTATCACTTGCCATACGTCGCCTATAGCAGTTGACAAGGAGCCTAGCCAGGGAGACCGCTGTTCTCCTCTGTGTACATACTCTTATCCAGTAAACCGAACCTACAAAACTATACAGGTGTTTGTGTTCTCTCCTGTATATAGAACTTATTATTCAGAACCTAACATGGCGCAGTGATCCGATCTTACTGGATAATTACGAGTGATAGTGCAAAGTCTGTGGAAAGCCGGCGTACGGACTCCTCTCGCTTGGGTCAACTCCCGCGCGTCAGCTCTCCTCGAAGAATCTCAACAACTGAGAGCAGTGTCAGTGACAGTGATTTTCTGTGAAGTGTTTAGCGCATTGTGTGTTTCGTGCCATTCATGTGTGACCTTGTTCTAAAGGATTCCCAAGGTATACGGCACGTTCTGGGCATTTGTAAGGAGTAGAGTTCAGTGCACCCGTCTCTGACCGCGTCCTGAGGGTACTGGGCTGACTGGGAGTCGCCGCGCCTCTCCCTCCACCCCCTCACAGCACCGCCTCCACCCCCCCCCCCCCTCACAGCTGGGGCGAGACTCTCTACCCGCCCGGGACACCACACATACACGTACTAACACTCGCTGACCGCGCGGCTTCTTATATATATTTTATATATATAGCCTACTTATCGGTGTATTTAATTAATTTTTGTCTGAAATCTTGTTGATACGACGGGCTGACCGGTCAACACTGATTTAAGACATAGTACACAGAGGAAGTAGTTATGTCTTACGCCTTGCGTAGCCGTGGACCCAGCGTCTGGATGAGCCAGGCGGGTGATAGCCCCGCAGAGATGGATGACCAGGCCGGCCACGACGCTCCAGCCCCCACATCGCGCAGTCCCTCACCTCAATATTCAGCGTTGTCTCCAGAGATAATTGCTTACTGAAGTTTATGAGAGATGAGGAAACGCGAGGGAATGAAGCTCCACAGACGTTTGGCGGGTGAGCACAGAAGGCAAGCAGAGGCCGAACGAGACCACCAACAGAGGATTGGAAGACAGTGAACGGTTTTGAAGCCTTGATATCTCGCCTCACTGTTAACCAAGCCCCTGGCTATAACACTGCCTCGGTACTGAACTGGTTCAGATACCTCATCATGCTTCCTTCACGCCCCCCAGCCCCACCTAAAGCAGCAGCTCAAACGCCGCCCATCTTGAAGCCTGATCGAGACTTTCTAGACTTTTCGTGAATGGCGGGCGACGGTGGACTGATTATTCTACAATGGTGGATCTCCAGAGTTTGTCACAGCCTAAACAACTCATCCAGCTGCGTATGTGCCTGTCCTTGGAAATTCAGCGTGTCTTGGAAACATACGTTCGCAGGTACCCCAACCTCTTCGCTGTCTGTAGAGGAGGTACTGGACGTTCTACAAACGGCACATCACAAGGACAGCAGAATGAAGCTCTGCGCAGGAGGGAATTGTTTAGCTGTAGACAGATGGAGGGTGAGTCTTTTGATGCTTTTACGTACGACTCAAGAGCGCCTCGGAAGAGGTCAGATATATGTCCAGGCCACCACCAGCAGTGCGAGGAGACCCAGTTGAGGCAGGTGATTCCTGATGGTGTGTTTAAGGACGAGGAACTTGTCCAACGCCTCACCTCCCTCGACTCTTCCTCTTCTCTTAAGGATGTGTTGACGATTTGTCGCTCCCTATGAGGCTGCCAGATGTGCCACCTCTGCCATCCGTGCTCCCCCTACAGCTGTAAGCGCTGTGTCCCGGTACAAGAAGGACAAGAAGTCTGTTCTACGCCTTCGCCCACCACGTCCACGCCCGGTTTATTTTGCAACAACTGTGGTAAGCAGCACGGAACACAGGATGTGTCCAGCTGCTCAGTCTACCTGCAACAGTTGTGACCGTAAGGGCCACTGGTCACTCACAGTACGGTGCCCAGCCAAACGCGTCCAGTGCAATGTGTGTGGTCGTCTGGGCCACTATGACAAGTGTTGCCCTTCCAACATGCCCAAGAGATCGCGTCGGCGGAAGCTTCAGCCCCCCTCCACCAGAGAGGGCCGCCCACAGCCTTCCAATCAGAGGCACGACGACTCCTGACAACGCTCGAGCCCCATTAGGAATGAGTGCTCCCCCCCCCGTCCCAGGACCCAAGTCCCCAGTACATCAGCGTCATCGTGACCTACGGCGGTGTGTCATCCCGTCTTCAGATGTTGCCCGACACCGGCGCTGATGCTACAGTCATCGGTCCCCAGCATTTGCAATGCTTGGGGCTCTCCAAGTGATCTAGGACCGCCCCCCAAGGATCTCCGCTTTATGGCAGATGGTTCACAGATGACCCCGGCCCTAGGTTCACTCTATGCACACGTCACCTTTGGCAACAGGTCGTGTCAAGCCTGGATTTGATGTGCATAATGGCGTCCGACTCCTTTGCTGTCTACAGACATTGCCAAGAGTTGGCCATCATCTCCCAGGATCTTCCCAACACCGATTCTCGAGGTAAAACACGCCAACAGGGTGCACGAAGGGAGCAGCAACTACCCTGCTTGCCGCCCTAGCCCCTGCCTCTGGCCATGTGACACCTCCCTTCGGTAGTTGTCCCTGCTGCCTCAAGTCTCCACGCCTTGGCTCGCCTCCACGACGAGTCACTGTGGAGCCGAGGCCACCCACCAAACGGCTCGTGCAAGACCAGACGTGTGTTCCGGGCCTGGCATCGACCCCCGACATCTCCAATGCTGTCCGGTGTGTAAGCCCGCCGCGTATTACAACCCAGCCACAGCCAAGCAAGAGCAAGCCAGCAGAATCCTTTATTGAGTGACGACAACCCCACCCGCCCCTTTGAGTTCTGTGTCGGCCGACTTTTTTCTGTGTGTCAGGAAAGTCCTTCCTCGTTATCGTCGCACCGTCTCTCTGGTTGGCCGGTTGTCATCCAAGTGCGGTAATGACACGACGTCCTGCCGCCACCATCAGCAAGTTCCGCCACTACTTCCGTGACGTGGGCGTTTCTGTACGCCTGCGAACCGACGGAGGGCCTCAGTTCACAGGCGGGACTTTGCTGCGTTCCTCGACCCGATGGGGGGAGTCCGGCATGTGTTGTCCATCGCCCCATTACCCGCAGTCCAACGGCCACACTGAGTGCTGCTGTCAAAATCCCTGAAGCACCTCATCCTTAAGGTGGTCCCCTTCTGGGAACATTGAACTGCGAGGGCCTTTCGACAGGGGTCTTCTTGAACCTCCGCAACCACACCTAACTACACCGGACCGCTCCCCCTGCCCAGGTTTTGTATGGACGCCCCCTTCGTTCTTGTGTCCCTGACTCACCCTCAATCCTTCTCCAAGGGTGGCAGGCCAAGACAGAGGATTGTGATCGTCAGAGCCGCCGAACGTGTTCAGGACGTCGTCGCCCCGCTTCAATGACCACGCCCGTTCTCTCCCCAGGTTGAGTGTCGGTACCCAAGTCCGTGTTCAGGACCCGACCTCCCTACGTTGGACAACACGCGTACGCGCGTAGTCATGGGTCTCGGCAGGTCACGGGACTACCAGGTGCGGTTACCCAGTGGTCCGTGTGTGGTGGGAGGGAAACCGCCGCGTTTTCTCCGACCCGTAAACAATGCCTTCTGCTGGCCCCGCCACCCCGCCACCAGTGTTGAGTCCCATACCCTTCCCAGTAGTGATTGAAGTCACCCTCGACGCTCAGAACGGATCCAAAAGAAAAGGTCCGCTCAAGACTTTGCTATGAGCGTATAGGGGGAGGGAGGTGTATGTATATTATGTATGCTGGATTATATGTCATGTATGCCTATATTATGTATGTTGCTCCATTTATGTTATTAATTTATTCAGGCATGGCTAGCAGCGTGTTCGGCAATGGTATTCCATACCCCCACACGCCTCACTTAATTGTGCACTGGCGACTGTATGGAAAGTCTGCCGGATGTATCACTTGCCATACGGTGCCTATAGCAGTTGACAAGGGAGCCCTAGGTCCAGGGAGACCGTGCTGCTCTCCTCTGTGTACATACTCTTATCCAGTAAACCGAACCTACAAAACTATACAGGTGTTTGTGTTCTCTCCTGTATATAGAACTTATTATTCAGAACCTAACAATCCTAAAACTGTATCTTGCTCTTGTGAGACCACACCTGGATTACGCAGTCCAGTTCTGGTCACCGTATTACAGAATGGATATAGAATCCTTGGAAAGAATTCAGAGGAGAATGACAAGACTAATCCCGGGTATTAGGAACCTTGAGTATAGAGACAGGTTAAAGCATCTTAATTTGCACTCCCTTGAGAGACGTAGAGCGAGGGGCGACCTGATAGAGGTGTATAAGTGGAAGGCAAGGGCTAAACAAAGGGGACATTACAAAGGTACTCAAATTATCCAACCAGGAGCGAACTCGTAACAATGGTTTTAAATTGGACAAATTTAGATTTAGGCGTGAAATAGGTAAACACTGGTTTGGAAACAGAGTAGTGGATGAATGGAACAAGTTACCAAATATCATCATTAACTCGAATACGCTGAATTGCTGCAAACATAGGTTGGATGCTCATATGAGCAATAGGGGTTGGGTGTAAACGGGACTGCCCAGTATGGGCCAATAGGCCCGCTGCAGTTTCCTCCATTCTTATGTTCTTATGTTCTTATAACCATTAGTGTTGAGTCCACTCGTGATGGGGCCCGGGCCTAATGGTCAGATCATATTAGATTAAGATAGTCCCATTAGGGCTGAGACCCGATGACCTGCATCATGGATTCAGAGAGAGTACATATCCATGTTCCACTTCCTTCATAATTTCACAAGTCTCTCGCGGGGATGTCGGGCCACAGAATATTCAAGATGGGTAATTTTTAAACATATACATGACGTTAGGTGTTATGTTTTTCTTAGTTTGAATGACGTTTGTTAAAAGAACCGAATCATTGCGGACAATTTGGGGCACAGGCAAGACTGAGGCACAACTTATATATATATATATAATATATATTATAATATATATATTATATATATATATATATATATATAATATATATATTATATATATATATATATATATAAATATATATAATATATATATATAAAAATATATATATATAAAATTATATTATATATAAAAATATATATATATATCTATATTTATGTATATATATTATATATATATATTATATATATATATATATATATATATATATATATATACTTATATATATATATATATATATAATATATATATATAAATTATATATATATATATATAATATATATATATATATATATATATATATATATATATATAATTATTATATATATATATATATATATATATATATATATATATATATATATATATATATATATATATATAATATATATATATATATATATATTGTTCCGACACTATAAACCCTTAAGGAATCTTTAAAAAAACAATGCTAATATTCTTTGCTTTTAATCTTTGTAATGTTTCACTGAAACGCAAGAGGAGTAGCAATATAAAACTTGCGGTAACACTAATAACAGTTGAGTCGCGAGATAGGTCTTACAAACTTCCAGCACAAGGCAAGTGACGCCACTTCTCCTCGTGGTGGAAATCCTTTGACTCTGTCGTCTCTGAATTGCCCCTCGACAATCTTGTCTTTCTCCACCGCCCGTGAAATTCAATCTCGAGTCGGTCGGAGAACCAGAAATGTGGCTGCAACGTGGGGTCAAAGACTTCAATTATTGGCAAAGGCTAGTTGAGTTCTGCCTCGGCTCCCTGAAGAAGAACTAAGGGCGTCTGCAGTGTCATCTTGTGGTGAGAAGCGTTGAAGGAAGCGACCAAGTCACTGATCGATGGTATCAAGGGCGACCTAACCTCCTCAACCTTAAGAGGATGTTTTGCTCCCACACTATGACGAGACTCCTCAGTCCCGTATGACGACTCTACCTCAGTCCCGATGGCACCGCTGCTACCTCAGTCCGTATGACGACTCTACCTCAGTCCCACATGACAACTCTACTTCAATCCCACATGACAACTCTACCTGTCTGTTTCTAATGGTTGGTTGTGAAGTATATCCTTGAAAACGCTTTTGAAAGTTCATGTTGATATCAGCTTGTAAAGTTTGACCTACTTGAATACACGTTTCGGGATGTGTACAGTGAAGTGTTTGGTTGGTCTTATTAGTTTCTGTTTAATACTAAAAGATCACTCGAACTTGATGAGGATTAAATTTAAATCCATAGGCAATATTTTATTATTTTTTTGAGAATAGTTAATTTGTAGGAATCTAAGTCGTTTATTAATGTTCAGTAAATAATAAAACGCAAGGAAAATAATTACAATCAGTAATGAATATGAGAAATCAGCCATACATCTCACAAAATGTATATACATATGTGAGGACATTTGGTAATAACAAGAGATGGTATGGAAACTCTTAATTTGTCATGGTTGTTGGTGTTCCCTCAACCTTATCGGTGACGTGTGATCTCGTCTGGTAGAAGCGAGTGACTTCTGTCCTCATAAAATTTAGAGTACGTTTTTTCGAGCTTGTACTCCTCACCCCGTTAGGGATATTAGAATTAGGAGAGTTCAGACAATTTCAGATAGATTGGCAAAACAGATAAGTATAAAGATTCATTTACGCGATGTAAGAATTTTATATTCGATAATCAGCCCATGCTTTCAAATATATATTTTTTTTATCTGTAAAGGCCAATAAACTATCATGATCGCTTCCCTCACATAGAAAGAATCAATTTAGTTTTGATTCTTGACAAAACAAAGACTTTTCTAGACTAATGTGTATCCTCACAAAACACGAAACTATACAGTATATGGTAAAATAAAATAATATATTCATACGTCTCTCTTGATTCAATATATAAATTCAACCAGTAGTCCTGTAAACTCCGGTAAATTCTTTTCCTTAATTTCCTCTCAGACATCAGTACTGGAATTGTTCCTCGCCAACAGGTTCAACTTTTACAGCTAAATACAGTTGCTACAGTTTCCGGAAAAATATAGTTTTCCTCGTTAGTTTAACTCCCGGACTACAACACTCCATAACGGTATAAATTTTATTTCGCATTAAACACATTTTCTCTAAAGTTTTTTCCCTATGTCTGCTTAGTAGACTTCAATTTGGGCACTTTTAGTCTTAACCATACTCAATTTCCTGCCACGTATTGGCAAACATGGAACTGGTAACACACGCTGCAGCTCTTAGAATTTTCTCTCGTAGCTGGTTAACATTTTCCACCTTCCCTTTGTACACAATGTCCTTAATAAAACACACAAAAGAAATAATCAGGGGAAGTTAAAAAAAGGTGCTGCAAAATGTTAACTAGTGTTTGTGAACATTTTGAGTGTTTCAATAAGTATTTTGGCAAAGGAGATATAATTGTTTGTTTTGTTGACCTTTAGGGCACCTCCCTCGACCCCACTATACTCTCATCCGTAACAAACATCTGTTCCTCAAAGCTTCTTAACAACATCCAGTAACTTCCATCTCCTGTCATTACTTGAAGGCCAATGGGGGTCAATCATAATAGTCCTCATTTCTAATAGGTCCTATTTCTAATGGCGTTTAATCTTAATGACTAGATTGGGAGGTGCATAATGACTAAGGACTATTTGACCCGTCACCATATGAGGGAGCATTAGACGATTCCACCCAGGCTCATATCTGACTTAATTAGTGGTGCAACATGAGTGGTGGTCCCTTACAGCCAGCCTGATTACCAGGCCACTGTAGACATGATTACTGGACCTATGTAATTACGAGGCCCTGATTGATACGTACTAATTTACTTGACTGATGTTAGGCCAAATTAAGTCGTCTGTGAGTGATAAGTTGCCTTCTTGGTCTTGTATTATTTATTTGTTCAGGTACAAGATTCACTCCTTTACTCTGGCTTAGATTATTCAGATTTATTTGCCAATATTCTCACTTGTTTCTCCTATCATTCGGACGGTTACCTAAACAGGAAAATGACGTTAATAAACACTAAAGTTAAATATTGTCGTGAAACTTTCGTAATCA
The DNA here is from genome assembly GCA_958450375.1 of Homarus gammarus. Lineage (NCBI taxonomy): Eukaryota > Metazoa > Arthropoda > Malacostraca > Decapoda > Nephropidae > Homarus > Homarus gammarus. The sequence goes on from CAUDMG010003285.1 coordinate 88,241, forward strand.
AGATAAATAACTAGCCAATTTATGTAACGTATCATACCATAGCCACATTGCTGACGTCATATAGGTTAATTAGCTAAGTCAACCTGGGACACGTGGCACCAAACTTACCTGGCTGACGGCGTGAGTTGGTAAACGAAGTATATTTGGCTATGAGCATCTAAGTGGTTAATTATTTGATTTTATGTCTAGTTATTTCGTTAAAAAGTTATTTTCCAACATTAAGTAATATTTTTTTTTTTAATATCATATCAGCTATACCTGTTTACTCTTATTTTTTATATGTATTTTTTTTCTCTCTGTCTCTCTCCCTCTCGTCTCATCTCTCTTACTCTTATCGCTATCTCTCTCTCTCTCTCTCTCTATCTCTCTCTCCTCTCTCATCTCTCTCTCTCTCCTCTGTCACCCCTCTATTCTCCTCTCACCTATCTCATCTCTCTCCCTCTCACCTCACCTCTCTTTCTCTCTTCACCACCTCTCACCTCTCTCCCTCACCTCTCACCCTCTCTCCCTCACCTCTCACCCTCTCTCCCTCACCTCTCACAACTCTCTCACCTCTTTCACCTCTCTCACCCTCTCTCTCACCCCTCTCTACTCTCTCTATCACCTCTCACTCTCCTCTCTGTCACCTCTCGCCCTTCTCTCCCTCACCTCTCACCCTTCTCTCCCTCACCTCTCACCCTTCTCTCACCCTCTCTCCTCTCTTTTTATCACCTCTCACCTCCTCTCCCTCACCTCTACCTCCTCTCACTCTCCTCTCCCTCACCTCTCATCCCTCCTCGCACTCCTCTCCCCAACTCTCACCCTCACCTCTCATCTCTCTCCCCCTTTTCACCTCTCTCACCTCCTCTCTCACCCTTCTCTCCTCTCTGTATCACCCTCACGTTCTCCTCTCCTCACCTCTCACCCCTCTCCCTCACCTCTCACACTCTCTCCACTCTCTCACCCTCCTCTCTCACCCCTCTCTCCTCTCTTTATCACCTCTCACTCTCCTCTCCCTCACTTCTCATCCTCCTCTCACCTCCTCTCCCTCACCTCTCACCCTTCTCTCCCTCACCTCTCACCTCTCTCACCTCTTTCACCTCTCTCACCCTCCTCTCTCACCCCTCTCTCCTCTCTTTATCACCTCTCACTCTCCTCTCCCTCACCTCTCATCCTCCTCTCACCCCCTCTCCCTCACCTCTCACCCTCTCTCCATCATATTCTCTTCCAACTCTTCACACCCACGTCACTCTACTCCCCTTCAGTGATTAATTTCCCCTTTTCTGTCTTTCCCTCTTCTCTTCCCTCCCTTCCCCCTTTCTCTTTTCATCATTTATCATCTTCTTTCCCTTCCATCCTCTCGTTTACCCTCTCCTTACCCTTTTAAATCTTCTTCTTCCCCTCCGTGATCATTTATTTTTTCTTAATTAATCTTATTTTTCTCATCTATAGCTTTTCTTGTGTTGTCTTTTTCCTTCTTCTTTTTCTCGTTTTTTTTCGCCTCTTCGTTTCAACATTCTTCTCTTTTATCATCATTTCTCCTCTTATTTTTCTCCTCCACCATTACTTGTTAACCACATTCCTCTCCTCTCCTTCAAATAATTCTTCTTCTTTTTCTTCTTTCCCATCGTTTTCTTCTTCATCCGTTCAATTAGCATCACTTGTCTTAATCTTCCCTCTTTCCTCCTACTCCTCCCCCCCCCCCAACCCTCTCTGGACGCCCTCCCCCCATCCCCCCCCCCCCTTTCCTTCCCCGGGTCAGGACATAATAAGTTAGTTTTATAGCCCCGGGAGGCGTGGCAGTGATTACTTTAGAGAATAAGGAAGCGTGATAAATACTTGCTTGAAGGAGAGATATTGTGTCTCTACTCTGAATACTAATTTCTCTCCTCCCCTCCCCGCTAGTGGTACAGGGAACAGGCGAAGGGTAGTGATTATTGGGGATTTTTATGCGCTAAAGTAATTTTCTTTTATGGGGAACATTTTTTTCCTTTTGTTCCTTTTAGATTGTAAATATATGAGGTGTTAGGTTAAGTAATTTCCCTAGAAGACGATTTTTTTTCCTTCGTCGTTTTTCTTTTGGGCGATAAATTCAGTTTGCCCATATTTCATTAGGGTGAAAGAATGTTACTTCATTTGGGCCACAAGATACTGGTAATTAAGTGAAAGGTGATCCTTCATTTGGGCGACAACGGTAGAGTTGGTTATAAATGGTTACAGGAAGTTTGGCAATATATTTCAGGTAAAGTAAGATGGAGGCGGGAGGGTTGGCTCTGTTTGTCTGGTATTTGTGAAGAGTTTTATAATAAAGATAGTAGTACCTGGTGACTTGTGCTGGACCTCCTGTGTGAGATATACACACTGGGGGGTGACCTGTGATTGATCTACCTGGTGACAGTGATGGTTGCTCGAACACACACACACACACCACACACGCACACACACACACACACACACACACACGTGGGTTGTGGTGTGTGTGTGTGTGTGTGTGTGTGTGTTTCATGGCGGGGAGGCCATAGGCATCTGTTGTTTACCACCACCCACCACTGGGGATAAATGTTTTGTATACTATCTATTGATGATACAAAAATATCGATGGATACGAGTAAACTTTAAACGTAATTGTTTGAGGTCCTTAAAGTAATTGTAGATTAACAGCCATTATTACATTATTTATTCTTTACACCAGAGATCACAAACAGGAGGGTGCGTTCAGCTAGGGGGTCGCACCTCTTACACCGTAGCACACCATGGCAGTGGCTTGTTGATTAACAGACTGTGTAGATGGAGGGACCACCGCGCTCCTTTCTGTCCCCTACAACTGCCTATGAAAGTTACCAGTCAAACCAACCTTCCACAGAAGCAAGAGTAAAAAAGGGAACATAGCTTCTTCATTTGGATTGCCGTTCACATTACCTCTGAATAAATTCAGTTATTAATGAGTTTATCATTGACCATTTACCATTAATAATTGTTTCTTTGACATTTTAAAGAACTAAACTTATATCCAGACAGGCACATTTATTCATATCTGGTTCAGTCGCCTTCTTTGACTATCAGGGCTGGCAGCCTCTCCGGTATGGTTGTCACAAGGCCTCACACTATATAGCTTCGGCTTATGCTTGTGAAATTCCCACTGAGTTTGGCATGAGCCATGAGGTGGTGGGCAGTCCTCTCTTGTGCAATGTCCCATGTGTTGACCATTTGTGCCCAGACGTGTTCAATCACTTTCATGTCCGCTCCTTTGCTGGGTAATTCCAGGAGATGAAGGGTGCAGTCCCTCAAACCACCGTCAAACGATGCGGACAGTGTGGGTTGGACACCTGTCGTGAATAAACAGGATGAGCCCTGGTGGGAAAGGGATATCCCTCTGCCGAAAGGAAGGCAAGAAACATTCTCCAAGCAGGTTGATGTATTTGCCTACCTTTAAGTGCCTCTCAGGGTGTAACACGCGACTCGCCCAATGTAGCGACACCCAGCCCCGAACATTGCAAGTAACGTGACGGCAGAGACTCCTGGAAGATGTTGGAGTGGTCGTATCTGCAGGCGAAACATTGTAACCTTTAATATATTAGTAATTAAGGATGAAGCTGGTGAAAGTTTTAACCTTTAATATTTTGATAATAATTATAGATGAAGCTGGTGAAAGTTTTCTAAGTAAATGTGCAGATGATGCGTAAACCTTCAGCTTGTACCAAACCTCCAGTAAATGAGAATAGTCACCCACTACTTCACCTGTTAAAAAGAAGAAGAAAAAAGACGGAAACAATTAATGAAGGCATATTACATTATGTCTCTCCCCTATCTAGTCTCCCAGTCAATTTCTGCTAACACGCTGGTTTTGACACCTAATCTTATCTCTTTACGGACTCCCCTGAGACCCTCGAGCAGTTGTAGCCAACCCCACCGTATGTGTCATCACCCTTCAGGGAACAATTATATACATCGACCGTTGCACAGTGGATTACACACACACACACACACACACACACAACACACACACATATATATATATATATAATATATATATAATATAATAATATATATATATATATATATAATATATATATATATATATATATATATATATATATATTGTATATATCCAACATGCTCGCTGAAAGTTACATTACACGCGACATAGATGATAGTAAGCGAGAATCACCCCTCGTGTCCTGTGATTTATACTCTTAATAATTTCCCAAACATTTGCTTTTCCAACAATGTATTCCCACAGTCATCATAACGCTGTCAGTTTTTGTTTATGTACCTACCGAAGAAACATAATAAAATGATCATCATTCATGGAACATAAACATTTTTATTCATTCACAAATTATAATCATTTGTTATGATGCTTGTGTAATGTTGAGTCCTAATATCCGTCAAGGACTAAAGGTGTGAGAGACAGAACACATTTACACTGGTCCATGTGTCTTGTATATGGATGTTTGTATATACGTGGTGGAAAGGAGAGTATGTTTGTACTAGGGGGGTCGATGTGTATGTATATGTGCATGGGTGTGATATGCACATACGCATGTTTAAACTTAGACTATTTATATGAATAATAGATGTAGACTTTTTAAATATGTAAATTTTTGTACCTGCCGTAATGGGACAATATTTTGGCTACAGTATATATGGTGAGTTATTTTATTATTGCTATACTTATATTTTTGACATGTAAGTGTTGGTTACTTCGCCCTAAAACACACACACACACCTCCGCCGTGTCCTTCCCCACCCTTCTCCCCTGCCCATTGCCACCCTTCCCCGCCCACATCCACCCACAGCGGCCTTAACAAAATACAGTAAATGGAAAAATGTTAAGATCTCACTAATTGAAAAGTAAAAGTCTTGTGGGACTGAAGTTCTCAGAGGTCCGAAAACGACTGGTGTGTGTGTGTGTGTGTGGTGGTGTGTGGTCGTGTGTGTGTGTGGTAAAATAATAATAATAATAAACGGTTTATTGAAAAAGTTCTGCAGCCCGCAAGGCTGAAAATATACATTGGACATAAATGACTTATTACATACATTGGTGGTTTAACAAAGCCTTCATTAGAGAAAGGTGAAGGAACATACAGTGAACGTACAGATTAATGTAGGTGTTGGACAGCAAACTCGTAGTGTAGTAACTCCCTCCCAGATGTGTTAGGAGGAATGCACGTGGTGTAGTAGTTTCCCTCAGATGGTGTTATGAGGGGTCTCACGTGGTGTAGTATTCCCTCCCAGATGGTGTTATGAGGGACCTCACGTGGGGTAGTAATTACCTCACAGATGGTGTTATGAGGGACCTGACGTGGTGTAGTATTTCCCTCACAGATGGTGTTATGAGGGACCTCACGTGGGGTAGTAATTACCTCACAGATGGTGTTATGAGGGACTTGACGTGGTGTAGTAATTCCCTCACATATGATGTTATGAGGACATGTTGGTGTATAATTCCCTCACAGATGGTGTTATATGAGTGAGGTTTGGTCTTAGGCCTTCTATCGTAGACGGATTAAGTCATCGCTGGTTGTTGTTGGGTCTCGCTGGGGCCGTTATCACTGGGTACCTGGACCTCACTGTGTGAAGGTTAACTTGGTACGACTGTTACTGTTGAGTTGTTCTCACTGACTTAAGCACTGTTCACCACTGTTCACCTCTGTTTAACACTGGTTCCGTTCCTTTCCTAAATGAAATTGTAACTTCTGGCGAGAACTTGTTGATATTCCGGTGGGGAGGAGGGTTCAGGGAGGGGGTTGTTATGGGCCAACTTAACAGTTGACCTGGCTGCTCCGAGAGGAGCGCCAGGTACGTCTTGACCCTTCGGTGGTCAAGGATGTGTGTGTGTGTGTGTGTGTGTGTGTGTACAGAGAGACAAGTATTATGGATTAAGTATCTTCGTATTTCAAATATACTTGTCGATACGAGAGAGAGAGAGAGAGAGAGAGAGAGAGAGAGAGAGAGATAGATCATCAGATTACACTTCCCTAAAACAAAAACATAATCATAAGAAGAATAACTAATTCTATCATCCATAAAATAAGAATACGAGAGAGAGAGAGAGAGAGAGAGAGAGAGAGAGAGAGAGAGAGAGAGAAAGAGAGAGAGAGAGAGAGAGACGAAAGTAGATTGACAGTAAGTAGATTGACATAATGACAGTAAGAAATGATAAAAATACCAGTTGATAAAGGAAACAAGATTATTTTACTAAATATAGAAAGTTAAAGAATAAACTAAGATAAAAACAATAGGAAAATATATGTCGAATGGTTTTCATGAATAATACTAATTGACAAAAATGTTCCGCAAAAATGATAACAAAAAATGCTCCAAAAATCCGAATAAAATATAAGAAAAACCCAGCAATACACAAAAGCCGATAAAATAGCATAACAAAATAATACTCACTAGAGAATCGGATATATATATATATTTTTTTTTTCATTTTATAAATCTTAAAAATCTGATTTTTTATAGCGGAATATTTACTCAACGAACAAACGAGAGTTCTTGAAAATAAAATCCAAATTTTGGAGATTTTAAAATTTTCTTGCCTTGCAATACCATGACTTGTATCGCAGGTGCTTAATCACTTTGGGCAGCTGAAACTCCTGTACACAACAACAAAACAAAAGCATCAACAACAGCAAAAAAATTTAAGAAGCAAATTACGATAGAACAGAAAAACGTAGGAAAAGAGAATAAAAACACAATAGGGGAAAAAGTCGTAGTTTACTTAAGGTATTGCTCTAATGAGGAAACCACTAGAAACACACGAGGAGAGAGAGAGAGAGAGAGAGAGAGAGAGAGAGAGAGAGAGAATTTTCTAAATTTGGACCCTGAAACTAACTCAACTTAGGTGGGCCTACTCCATTTGGTAATTGAAAAGTAAGTTCGTTATACTTCACCTTCTGTATTTGTACAACATGTTCGTCAGGGGTCTTATTGACAAAGGTTTCTATAATGGATAATTCCCCGTAAGTGAAGATGAATGAATGCACCTAATTGGTTAATTTATTCTAAAGCAACGAGAACAACATCCAGTGGGAAACTGCGTCAGTATCATACTAAGATTCTACCTTGATACCAGGCAAAGTAAATATAACAAAATACTGTATTTCCAGTTAAGTCCTTGTCTTAGATCTCATAAGGGTTTATGCTGCTAAGAATATTTGATTTTGTTTCTTCATTCTGTTGAATAATTTGCCAATATGCACAAAGAACAAATAAATTACGCCAGTCACGAACCATTCCAGAAAACTACATTTAATATTTAACTAAGCATCAACCAACAGTGAGAAGCTCAAGTGTTCTCAACCAGTCAGTAACGAGAAATTACCCAAAGGACTAAATTCCCAAGTAATGTAACTTAGTTAAGTCAGGGTGAGTTACGAGTCTGAGAAGTAATGCTGTAAACACAATACTATTTAAAACACCGATTGTTCTTATGAAGTTATTAGTGAAATGTACTGGATGGCTCATATGAGTTCCTTACGAGTTACATTGCAATATTAAAGGGATGAATACCCGATAAATAACTAAACAAGTAAATTATCAAATGAATCAACAAAAGGGAGATGGTTGAATTATCCGAAGACGATTCCAGTAATGACATAGACGAGGGGAATGAAAATGAGGAGCTAGGAAGGGTATTGCTCCGTAATTTATGAGGCCAAAATAATGTTTGCTCTCAGCCAACAAGAAGCTTTAGCAGTATTCAGCAAATTAGGAGGAATACAAGGTAATCACACAGAGGAGGGCATGATGGAGGCTCACTAGAGACTCTCAGAGGTTTATAATTATACTGTTTGTTGATGCATCTATGTTACTTGTATAATTATAAAGTAGCGTCATGGAGTGCCAGGCCTTAGTGCTTAGATCAGAGGGATGTATATGAAATGAGGTTTCCACTTGGTATTAATTACAGCTGAAGGATCAGTCTCTTACGGGTGTGATTAAAACTAAGTTAACAAAGTAGAAATTCTCAGGCGATATTTGGATGGATGTTAAATTAAGTTTCTACAGATGAACGACTACAATAAATAAATGAGACCGTCTATGCTTCTCCTATTGGATTCTCTCATTTGTTAAGACCATTAGAACAAAGTACCTCAAGGGGACTGAAGCACCCATGATGTTTTGTGATAATACTTAACTATAGTTAGGATAAATTTGAAAGAAAATTTAACTATCCAACTCCAAGCAGTGAAAATGTACAAAGCTGAGGTAGTCCATAATATAATTTTAATCAACGTCTCCCTAAAAAGTAAACCACTCCCAGAAAGTTTATATAATCAGGAGAAAGTGGTTAGAAATTAGGTAAATTAATAATTCTACATAAAGAAATAACATTATATCTCTGTTAAAGTAATTTGAACAAACTATTCCAAACAATATCATCCTTCATAATTCTTAGTCACATTTTTTTTGTTAGGAGTCATAAAATCTCATAATGGTTACGATTTCCTAATAGTGTTTATATTCTACCATCAACACTTCTTTAGCAAATATATTTTTTAATCCATAAGAGAGTTTTCAGGGTAAACATCTGGTCTTCAAAATGGGGTTCACAAATTATATGCTGTACATTTTCATTTAGTAGGATGTGTGTGTGTGTGTGTGTGTGTGTGTGTGTGTGTGTGTGTGTTAGTGAGAGATGAAATGGTGGCCTCATTACATATAGTGTAGTAAATGTCACATGTGAGTCAATCGTCCCATTTTCCATAACTAATTCAACACCGACTCTTGGTAATAACTTAATGGTAGAGAAAGTGAACCGCGGGCCTATGTAATCATAAATTATCTAACAAGGGAACGTTTTACCACACGAGAGTAAAGGAGAAAGTACAGTGGGCACTAGGGTGTGTCAATTTTGTCAACATGTTAAAAATCAAATTTGGTAGTCAAAATATTGTGCCTCTTTATGTCTAAACTTGAGATTAGCAAACAAAAATGAATTGAAATAACCCTCACCTACATCAATTATACCTTAAAGTTTCAAATATCAGTATTTCAACAAATTAATGAGACTTGATTAGAATTATTCACTTGATATTAACTAATCTCATGTAAGCATATGGATTATGGAGTATTTTATGGTTCTATAGCTTGTGTACAATATGCATGTCAGAACATGAACATGAACAGCTCTCCGTGCGGACAGTTTAAATTCTTGTTTTGATTTGTAACCAAGCGTGAGGATAAGGCGCCCGGCTCACTCTCCCTTCTAGATATCATAGTACGGTGGTTTGCTCTCATTGCACTTGCACCTACTCTACCAGGACGAATTCTACATTTTAATTATTGTAAGTAGGGCATATTGATTGTCGGCAGTTACTTATATCATTGTATAAAACATTAATGTTCTAAGGAAAATTATTGTTATTTCTGTTACAGCATTTTTGATAAACAAATTGATATTTTTTGAAACAACAATTGAATTATGAAACATTGAAATATTTTTTCTATTGTCAGATAGTGTGAACGATGTCAAAATGAAGACAAGAAGTCAGTTGTCAACCCACTTGAGCCTGCTAGTTGGTAAAGGGAAGGAGCTTCCTGTATCAGAACTTCCAACAGTGAGAGACATGCTAAGATTAGGGTTACTCCTTCGAGAAAAAAAATGCAAAGGACAGAAGGAACTATACAGATAAAGAACTCATAAATGACATGATAGTCCCTCTTCTGCATCAATGGACAAAGCTAGTGCACTATTCAAACCACCTGTGATTAATCAGTGTCGAACTATTGAGCTAAAACTAACGAAATTATGCACAAAGCAGTTGAAACATCACTTGGTAAAGGAAACGTGGCCAGGAAAAATGAATTTCTGCACACACTTGATACTCTGTTTGACATTTTGACCTGCAAGTGCTCCATACAATTATGTTCTGAATCCAACTGTTCTCAACTCAGGTAAGAGAGAAAATAATTCCCACATTGATTGTGGTTGTCCTCGTGAAAAGAAGATCCCTGTTTAGAGCTTGAATTTATAAAGGGCACAGAGGACAAAGGCAGAAGGCCAAGGAAGTATGCAAATGGTTCAATAGATTATTCAGAAACAAAGAAGCAGATTGCTAATGCCAAGAAGAGAGAACAAATCCGAGAGAGGGAACAAAAGAAGAAAATGAAGAGTGAAGAAGAGCCATCCAAAGAGAGGAAGAGCTGTGTCAAGATGTTTATCACTTCTTTGATAGTTCTTCTGATGAACAGGAAGCAACATCAGATGATAGTTCCAAAGAGCCATCTGAACCTTTACCAAAGAAAATGAAATACAACACAAGAAATATTTCAAACATTGCTTTAGCTAGTATTCGCCACCATGCTGGACTTCGTGAGGCTGCAGAAATTGCAAACTGCCGCTTGGATAGATGCAGGCCTCATCAGCCGAGAGGATGTATCTTTGGTGATAGAGTCATAATAAAATTAGAAGAGCACAAGAAAAAAATAATGAAGGAAATATCTGATCAGCATGAAAAAGATTTAAGCGAGGGAGGGCTCTCCTGTCTTTTGTTTGATGGAAGAATAGATGACACAAAAGTTTTGCTAGAAGTAGAGGGAGTGAACAGAAAGTTTCCAGGTCTCATCAAAGAAGAACACTCCGCTGTCTGTTCTGAGCCTGGTGGTCGGTTTTTTTTTCACTTTGCTCCCGAAACTGAAGTAGAAGGGAAGAAACATGCAGAGGTCATTGCTGATCATATTTTATGTTGGGTTCAGGAGAGAGGACTTGGCAGTTCACAGCAGGCTGTTGGTGGGAGATTCAACTCCAGTGAACACCGGATGGCAGGGTGGTGTAATGACGCATTTAGAGAAAAAACTAGGAAGAAGACTTTGTTTGGATTGTATGTGATTTACATACAGGCGAGCTACCTCTTCGTCATCTCATCCAGGAACTTGATGGTCCTACAAAGAGCACAACACAAGTGGTCAGGTCCCCTTGGCATCATGCTGGATGAAGCAACACAACTAGAAATAATACAACCTTTCCAAAGGTCGAAGTTGGCCCTCCCCTTCCGGCGTTGTCTGAAGGAGTCATCAAAGATCTCAGCACAGATCAATCCTATGCTTATCGTATTGCCCAAGCAATAAGATCAGGAGAAGTGCCTCAGTCATTGGCTCTCTTGGAGATTGGACCTGTCAGTCACAGCCGTTGGTTAACTACAGCTCTTCGTTTCTGCAGGATTTGGATTTCCAAACACGAATTGAAGGGCAAAGTGCTGAAGAATTTGAGGTTAATTGTTGAATTTATTTTTGGAGTTTATCTTCCCCAGTGGTTTAGTGTGAAACTTAATCCTATGTGGGTGGATGGGCCCAATCACCTTTTGTTTCAATTGCAGCTAGTAAGAACACAGAGGAAGGTAGTGAGGGACATCGTGTTACCTGTGGCAAGAAGGTCCGCTTGGTATGCTCGATCAGAAGCAGTTTTGCAAGCAATGCTTTGCAGTCAATGTACCAATCTCCGAACCGAGGCTGTAGAAGTCATTCTAAAGATTAGAGGAACGCTAATAGATGACGACCAGTTGGGAGACTGTTCGTTTCATTCAAGAAAAGTTCCCCCAATAAACGTCAATGCCACCAAATTGTCAGAATTGGTTGACTTGAGTTTGGAAGTCTTAGAGCCACCATTGACAACAAGTCTAACTAGCCAAGAATTGAGAAACCTTAAGAGACTCCAATGCAGGTGCCGAAGTGGCCTTCCCCCACTCAAAGTGTGGAGAGATGTGTGAAAATGGTCACAGAAGCAGCGGGCCATGTTTACAGCCACGAGAGGCGAGAAGGTTACATCAAAGCACAAATAGCAAGCTGACTACTGATGACAAGAAACCAAAGCAAAGAGAGTATGAAGGAATTGGTTACTTTCAAATAGACTACGGATAATAAAATATAATAATTTGAAACTTGAAACAGTAACATGTGTGCAAACGCTGGTTATGTTATAAATTCACAAATATGTACATTTAAAAATCCATTTGATGTAGGTAGGACTTATTATAAAAAAAAATTTATGCCAGAATATTGTTTTGCATGCTTAAAGACTACAATAAATTGCTACCAAATTACTCGATTTTCAATTTAGCCAGTTCACCCCCTAAGTTGACACACCCTAGTGGGCACGCCTGACTGACTACACCACGTAGCCTGTAGAAACTTTGAGAACTTACCATTGCGAGAGTAGAGGAAGAGTTTGGCAGTCATGAATAACAAACACGTGATGAAAGGCAAAAATGTAAAATTTGAATAAAATGAAGAAGCAAACGAAAAATTATAAGCGAAATGTTTCTTCGATTGTTAAAAAGCTCTGAGTAATAAATGAAGACGTAGAATATACTGTAAGTCTCAGATTGTTTCAAATTAATTTCAAACGTGAAAATGTGATTCTGCAGCAACTGAAATGACCAGAGACAGAGTTGGTGCAGAGCTGTCGCTAGGGGCTGAGGTTTTACGATTTTGAGGAACGAATTGAGAGAATATATGAAGATATTACAGAGATATATGTGTTAGAGAGACATGTAAATAGATCTCAGAATAGAATAATATAGAAAAATATAGAAAGCGATAAAGGGATAAAGTTGAACAGATAGCCAAACCGTAAATCTCCTGCAAACATTAAAAAAAAAGTTGATCACAATCCCCTATATTCAATTTCTCGAAACCACAAGAGTTGAAAGCCAAGTCGCGGACCCACAAAGGATGCTGACATGGCTGACCTGATAGCAAGAGAGAGAGAGAGAGAGAGAGTAATTTTCGCCGCTCGGTGTCACATCTAAGAGTTGACTCTCTCGACTTGTCTCCGCCCTTACCCCTCAAACTTCTCCCAACTTCTGCTTGCCTGCACGATAATTCCTGCTACTTCCCCTACCACCACCGCCACCATCCATCCCTCTCTTCTCCCCCTCCCCCACTCCCTCCCGTACTTCCCTCTTCGCCAACCTCAAGGACCCTCACCACCGCCGCCAACCAACTTTGAGACAATTACGGTGAAGGGGGGAGCAATGGCTTGTGAGTAATAGTCCGGCTTGTTTGACTCTGTGTGTATGTGTGTGTGTGTGTGTGTGTGTGGCGGGGTGAGGGGTAAGGTACTTGGGCAGAGAACCACATCACCCCCCCCCCCCCCCCCCGCCGTCGTCTTATTTGTGTCTTGTGGATTATTACGATGTTAAGCGTAAGGGAGGTAAAAGCGGAACAATGATTATCCGAAGATTCTGAGACTTCAAGATTGCGGGTTATTTAAGTTTTAATTGGTGTGGAATTACCACTGAGGAAAGTTGAGTCGGCGGTGTTTTTTATATTTATTTTTATTGAATTATAATCGGTACTGAGAAAGAAATACTTGGCTTCTTGTTTGCCTCCGTGACGAAAGAGAGAGAGAGAGAGAGAGAGAGAGAGAGAGAGAGAGAGAGAGAGAAATTATGCCTTTCAGAATACAAGAAAAGTACATAAGGGGTACATAAGAGTAATCTCTTTCTATAATAATATTACACAGCCTCCCCCAACCCTCTCCTCCTCCTCCTCCTCCTCTCCCTCCAACTCCTCTTCCTCTTCCTCCTCCCCACAGTGCCAGGGACATTGTTCTCTCATGGGTCTCTCTGTGGTATATGGTAGGGTTTCTTCTTCAGCAGGTGACTAATTGCCCTACCTGGCCCTGCTAAGGGACTCGAGGTAGAGACCCTTGATAAATAATGGGTGTCGTTTTTCTAGTTTTTCTTATTACTCTTTCGCTTTTTTATTGTTTGTCTTATAGCGTTTTTCTAACTATAATTTAATTTTTTTCTGTGTAGGTCTCTATCTCTCAATATGAATCTATCCCTTCATATTTTTTTATATTTTTATTTATTTTTCCTGTTTTTGTCAGTCTTTCCTTCTCTACCTCTCTTTACATGTATGTTTTTACTCTCTCTCTCTCTCTCTCTCTCTCTCTCTCTCTCTCTCTCTCTCTCTCTCTCTCTCTCTCTTTCTTTTCCTCACGGCGGCCATTTGGTAAACGGGGTCACAGTAGACCATACGCACAGGTCTCACGTATAACAAAACCAGGCAAATGATTTATACAGGTGACTGGGGGGGGGGGGGGGGATTCCAGGTGGTCCGCCACATTAAACAACTCTCGTTTGTCTGTTGTTCTCTCTCTCACTCTCTCTCTGTCATTCTTTATTCATTACATAACCTCCCTTCCTATTTCTTACTTTTTTCCAGTTCTCTCTCTTTCTCTCTCTCTCTCTCTCTCTCTCTCTCTCTTTCTCTCTCTCTCCCTATCTGTTTCTCCTTCTCTCTTTCTTCTAATATTATGGCTATATGCTTCTCACTCCTCCTAATCCTCTCTTTCATATATCTCTCTTACCTCTCTCCTCCTTTTCAATTTATGTCTCTCTATCTTTGTCTCAAAAGCTATCTTCTCTCTCCCACTGTATGAATCCTAGATGTTTTTAGTGAGTTTCTGTAGGACAACACCATGTAAGTGTACCTCTAGATTGTAACTAATAGGTGTTTCGTGAGAGAGAGAGAGAGAGAGAGAGAAGAGAGAGAGAGAGAGAGAGTAAAAACTTCGTGATTCGTTATGGATATGTACAAAGTAACTCTATATATCCTTTATGAGAGAAAAAAAAAACACTACCTCCCTTGTGAGATATCTCTCATTCTCTCCTGGGTGTGGAAAGGACACACCCCTATCTCTCCTTCTCTTGTACATATTAGAGTTTATACATCTCTGACCTGCTAGTTAATTCTCTGGATAATAAACACACGGGAACTTTTCTTATGGGTGAAATTTAGAGCAGTCTGCTAAACCTTCACAGAAAGAACACGTTCTTGTCTGACTCTAGGGAGACACATTTTGAGGAGTCTGCACTGAGCTGAGTAACGCCACCTCAAAAATGTCCATCTTGGCTTTCTCTTCTAATTCTTCTTCCTCTTTCTCCTTCTTTCTCTCACCTACTCTTAAATTGGGTTGGATGACTGTGTGTGTGTGTGTGTGTGTGTGTGTGTGTGTGTGTGTGTGTGTGTGTGTGAATTTCAGTCTCAACCAACTTCTGTCACTTTCTACATCCTTCTGTCACTTCTCTCCCTTACCTTCTCTTCTTCTTTTTTCTCTTAGTTAACCCAAACAAAGAAAAAGAAAAACGTTGTCCTCTGTAGTAAGAGAAAACAAATTTCCTTCAGAATGCAAATTAATTTCGGAGAAAGATGTGTAAATCTTATACTCTTCGATGTATTAGTAACCATCAACATTAAAAACATAAATTCAGACTTTTTTTCATATATCAAGTACAACCTCACAAAATACGTTCTTTTTTTATTACATATATATATTAATGCTAATTCAAATAACTGTATTGATTTTCATTACTCTTTTATCTTTCATAGCTATTAAAAGTTATTGGACTTGTTAAAACTTCATACAACTACAAAGGACAAAAAATTACGGCTGTTATTGGGTTTCAGGCTCTAGGGAGAGGCATTACAAAGTATTGTTGAGGTTCTTTTACAAGGCCGTATATCCAGCCCGCCTAGAGCAGTTTTGGGGTCTCAGTGGGATTGGCTCGAGGTCTGTGACTTGTGTAAGTTTCGGCTCACTATGCCGGGGTCAAGGCGTGTTTTCTCGTCTCTGTGATGGCCACTTCTGACTCTTTATCGTCTCTCCAGTAGATGGCATCTCCTGAATCCCACCCCTGCCTCTGTTGGATTTCGAATTTTATGAACAAGTGGAGTTATCAGGGATGTCATTGTGAAAGGAATTAACTCATCGTCATCAAGGGGTTAATTCATCGTCCTCAACGGGTTAAATCATTATCATTATGGGATAAGATCATCGTCCGTGAGGGGTTTAACATAATCCCCGAGGAATAAATCATCGTCGTCGAGAGGTTAAATCATCCTACATCAGGAATTACGGAATGTTCTTTTTTTACTTATGAACAAAAGCTGAACAAAATCTTCAACGTCACGACAACAAAGAGTTTGTAGGAACAGCTTTGCATCAACACACTCAGGCGAGGAAGCAAAGTAAATAAGTCAATAAACAGGTGAATAGATTTCCATGCAGAGAAATCCTCGACACACAGGGATAAAGGAGAGATAGAAGGGAAGAAAGAAAGAAGTGAGAGTGGAGAAATGGGAAAGGAAAATGAAAGGAGAAGGGGAAAGAGAGAGTGAGAGGTGGGAGAACAGAGAGAGAGAGAGAGAGAGAGAGAGAGAGAGAGAGAGAGAGAGAGAGAGAGAGGTATGTCTGGTAAGTTGAAGGAGACATTAGCGTGTACTGTACATTATTAAGGCGAGTGTTATTGTGGTTATTTGGTGTCTCTGGTGGTCGAGCTGCTGGTGCCTTTCCTTAGTGAAGTTTTTGCGTGTGTCTTTCTCTCTTTATTACTTTGAGTATCTCTCTCCTTCTATGGTTGTTTTTTTCTGTTTGTCTCTACGTTTGTTAGACTGTTTTCTTCTCTATCTCTCTCTCAGCACACACACACACCTCCTCTGTCACTACATCCCCACCTCCTCATTCGGTTTCCATTCTTTGACAGTCATTTCTAATCCAATAGCATCAGTGAGTGGCTGTAGGAAAGTCGCTCCTCAAGTACGCATAAATGGATTACATTTAATTTATACCTAAAATTTTCTACAAGAGAATCCCACCGAAGACATTCACTACCTCACAACACATTCTTTATTCTATTCCGAAATAAAAGAAAATGTGATTAACTCAGGCGGCGCTATGATGTACTTCACTACAGTTTTATTATCTGTAAGAAAAACCCCTTGTTATAGTAAGAAGAGGTGTAATGTGTGAATTTGTGTAGCGATGTGTTCTTTTTTCGTTCTCCTCAACGATGAAGGAGTCGTCTTCTCTGCCTGTCTGTCTGTTTGTGCGTCTGTTCCTACACTATGGATGATATCTTGTGGCTTATGGCGTATATTTTTTTTTTTGGGGGGGGGGGGGGGGTGATAATTTTTCTACCTTGTGGATGCCATTCTCTATACACCTGCTATTTTTTCTTTATTTTTTCTTATTTTTTACTCTATTGTTCAAATTGTATTTTTTCCCCAACTGCTAACACATTAAATCTTACCTTTCTGAAATACACCACTTCCTCCATTCCGTATGCATTCAGACTAACATCGATTCTTCTTTTCAGCATTAATTTTTGCTTTTCTCTGACCATACATTCTCCCAAACTCTATCACTGTTGCTTGCTCCGAATCTCCCACTAGCACAGTGTCATCTGTAAACAGAAGATGACTCACCTCCCATTGCCTTCCCATTTCATTATTTACCCAACTTGCACCCTCTGTCCATTACTCTAACTTTCCCCTCTCCTACTATCCCGTCCATGAAAGTATTGAGCAACTATGGCGACGTTACAAATCACAGATAAACTCCAAAAGATATAGTACTTCACTTTCCCTGTACACATATGAACTGATTGCATCAAGTTTCCAGATATTTTCAATACCTTCCACATCGCTTTTCTACTATTATTCTATTATTATATTATTATTTATTATTATTATTATTATTTTTTATTATTATTATTATATTTTATATTTTATTTTCTTATTATTATTATTATTATTATTATTATTATGATCATCATCATCATCATCATCATCATAATTATTAACACAGCAAATAGGTGTTGTTTCCTGTTGTTAAATCACAGCCTCGCCTTTGCTGAGTTTCGTAAAATCGGTTCAGTGGTTTTATAGATATTTGTTTCAGACACACACATACACATTAAGGAGGCAACTACAATGCCTCCTTTCTCTCTTGGGACTGAAATACTAACCAGGAAGAAATTTCCCCAGACGCCAAAGGTAATCTGTTAGAGTGAGTTTGATGCTTTCAGAGGAAGACATCTCCTGCTATAAAACATCATCTGATCTGTTTAGCATGACTGAGACACCATAAATCAAGATTAACTTCATTTTGCACCTAAAACAGTCTTTTGATCTAGTACAAAAGCTAAGGTGAAATAGTAGGAGAGGACAATATAATTATTTCAGCTAATTCCACAGGTAATATTTTATGGTCATAGCTCGTAACATAAATCCAGAATTATAATTTGTTTCTGGATATTATCATTAACTTATCAATACTTCACTATAATTTAATTGAGACTTTATCGATTTATATATATTAGATATATATATATTATATTATATATATATTTTATATATATATCTATATATATATATATTTTTTTACAAGAACAGAATTATTACTGTCTGGGAAAGGATATTCAGTTCATTACCCGTAACTTAGTGGTGCTTGTGTATGGTTATATATAGTCAATAATACATATGATGATGTTAAAAAGCCCCTAGAATGAACTACAGTATGTGAGCCGCTGTTAAAAACTTTGTCGTAATTCGTAATCGTGATCCTAAGTCTGACGAATGTTTGAAGGAAGGCCATGTGTATCACACCAGATTGGTATTTAAAAAACTTGTATTTTTTATAACCAGATGACCGACAACTGGGTGAGGTGTCACAGCCCAGTCGAGTATTTCACAAAAGCTCTTGGCTAAGTGAATGTTTCGCGTTGTTGTTCCATGAAAAACGTTCACTAGAAGCAACACTCGTCTCTAGTGCAGCACAAATTTAACTCCAACACAAAAGTTTCAGGCAAAAAAATAAAAACAAAAGGAAAATGACGCAAGGAGAGTATAAGCATTTAGAAACCATCGAATGTTTTTAGTTTTTCCTGGGCTGCGGGAACATAGGAGAGTTTTAAGCATCTAATTTGCATAATGCATGAGTTTTAGTAATAAATAATGACAGCGAGAGCACACCAGCTGCACATTGTAGGCTTTACGGAGAGCCTGACCTGGGTCTGTTATACGAGGTGTGGGCTCTCCTGGGGGGGCGGGGTGTTCGTCCTCATGCTAGACTTAGTAAAACATGTGATTATTTGTAGTTTCCGGGTTACTGTTACACTGTGTGGGTAACCATGAGCCCCTGCGATATGGTGTAACGTCATCAATATTTATCTCCTCTTGAAGGTAACAGACATGTCATTATTGTGGATTTTCTTCCTGTTTTCCTCTTCATTCTTTAATTTTTTCTTTCATTCTTCTTGGAGATAATTCACAAACCATCGCCATTTCATCAATCTTGAGCTAATTAATTTGAAGTTTGAAATTTAATTAATCTTAATTTCTCTTTTTTTTAATGTTATACAGCAAAAAGTTAAATTCACTAAATTACATATGTATTTAAGTTTCTGTTTATCCATATTTAGACCAATCATGTTGTAAGTTGTTACGATAGACCACCTTTACTATTGTTTTCCATTTTACAAGGGTCAAAGGTCACCGACGAATCATCTGAGTCTGAATGGAGACAATATCATGACGTCTTCAATTCCCACATATGTTACTATATATCTGAGAAACACACACACCCCACACCCACACCCACACACACACACCTTATATATCGCATTCATTCTGGTTATCCTTGATTTATCACACTATCTTTACTTTTCTGTTTCACTAATTTCTTATTTTTGTAATAATCTATGGAACAATATGACGATACAAACAAAATATACTCACATAGTATCAGTGTGTGTGTGTGTGTGTGTGTGGTGACAGGAAGGAGAGATAAACTTTATTTTATTATACACGAGAGGACTAAAAAATGTATATCTCACTCGACAGTTGTAGCAAAATGGTCTCATAAACACATACCATTTGAGGGGACAAGCTGAATCCCAGACAAACCGAGAGCCGGATCTGAGGTTTTATATTTAAGCTCTTTTTTTTCTTTTTTTTTTTTAGATTAGCTTAGGTTAGATTAGGTTAGGTTAGATTAGGTTTAGGTTAGGTTACGTTAGGGGTAGGTGGGTTAGGTTAGGTTAGCTGAGAATGGGTTCCTGCTCCTGTTTATTTGCTCACCTAACCTGTCCTCTAACATAGCCTTTACTGCCCAACTTAACTTTGCCAACATCATCGTCACCGCAATACGATTTTATAAGCTTGATTGGGCTAGCTGTGATTGCCTTTGGGCATGGTGTCCCGGTAGTCATCAAGCAAATTTGAAACCGGATGTTCTGCTTATCGCCAATAACCTTTTATAGAGTTGGAACTGGACGTTACAAGTAGGACTTCCAAGCGACCTGAAAAAGGCAAGATTCTTATTCCCTTACATTACCCTAACATACTCGTTAACATACCCCTAACATAAGGAACACTACCGTCTAACATAAGCTACTCTACCTCTAACATAACCAAACCTAACGTACACTACCGTCTAACATAACTTAATCTACCTTTAACATAACTTAATCTACCTTTAACATAACCTAACCTACCCTCTAACATAGCTTACCCCGGCCTAACATACTGTATAACCAACCTTCACCAGGCCGAACTCACACACACCACACACACACACACACACACACACACCTCTAATACGATAAATCGGCCCTGGAATCTTGCCGGAGACCAGTTATATGCTTTAGTGGTCTTCGGCGATAGCAAGAGAGTCACCCACTGGAGTTGGCTGGTACTAAGCCTCTTTATCTTCCACACTATCTAATATTCTGGCATCCTTATCGCGTGTCTTTTAAAAACTCTCGGAACATTCCTACACTCCCAACTTTTACCTGCCAGTGAAAGTCTGTACGTTTTTCACTTTTACAGCTGTTATAAGTTCTGTAAACTCTGGTAGGTTCATGTAACTTTTCTAATTTTCGTTGGACGCAGAGGAAAAACGAGTTGATTGTTAAGCACACTGGTGATGTTTGAGTGTGTTGTGTGTGTTGTGTGAGTGTGTGTGTGTGTGTGTGTTGTGTGTGTGTGTGTGGTGTGATTTTGTGTGGGTGAGGAGGGGAAAATACGTTGTCATATAACTACTGTTGTTTCTATTCCAAACTCCCCTACCGCTACCAACAACTGTGTTATTTCTCTTACCACTTAATATTTTAGAGGTTTTGTTTACAACTCCCACTACTTTTATCACCATCGTTATTGTTATGACTGTTGCTATTATTTACTAATGTTTTGGGGCGTGCGGCGACCCCAGTGGATATATCTCGTCTCTCTCTTTTAAACATAGCAAAGTGGTTTTATTACCTATCGCACCAGTCTTATCTCTTTTGCTACATATGATCAGCATACAAAGATGAAGATAATTATTCCATCGGCCTTTCTCTTTATTTCCCAGCCAATTATATAGTTAGTTACCTGTCTTCTCTTCTTCGGATTACCTAATCAACAAAAATTCATAAGTCCTTCTCTCTGGCAGAATAGAAAAAGGACAAATTTAATAACTCCTTTCTCTCTACCAACACATCAAGACGCAAGAACGTAAGATTAAATCACTCCTCTCTTCTACCAGCATAGCAGAATGGCAGATTACATAGTTCCTTCCTCCCCGGGCCTGCTGCAGCTGCCAACAACGGCCGGGGCTGTACTTGCCAAGCCTCACTCAAGAATGTCATCCACGCCGGACGGGCACCGCCTCACGTGACCAGTGACAGGGAGGCGACGCGCTGAAAGGAGAGGGGAAGATTACACGCTGATACCGTCCACACTTACGAACGCCAAAGAGAGAGAGAGAGAGAGAGAGAGAGAGGAGAGAGAGAGAGAGGAGAGAGAGAGAGACATGATACAAGTAATACACACGATAGATAAGATATATTTATGTGTGTTCACCTCACATATCGTTTGTTCGTATCGCTCTCGATTCCGTTGCCTCCAGAAGAATATAGAAAGTTGTAGATACGTACATATAACCTTACTATAAATTTAACAAAGTAAAATCAGAATTATATAATTTTATATAGTAACATTAATTTATGGCGTCATGATTGTGTTGCAACATCATAAAATATCCAGTTATTTCCATACTAACCAAAGCCATAAAAAGCTTCATTAATATGTACATAATTTATGATAATGACGGAACAGTTGTGACAGACATACGACCCGAATCATTTTTATTTTCAGCTGCTCTCGCGGTCAGCCTCTCATCTCTCGCTCACTATATCTTGTGTCCACCCTCGTTGGTGCTCCAGCATCTTACCGTCTTCTTTAACGGCTTCCATTCCTTTCACCATTATATATAATCGAGAGGAGAGACGAGAGAGAGAGAGAGAGAGAGAGAGAGAGAGATTGGTTTTTCAATGAACCTCTACTAGGTCTTTGGCCTTTCAGTCACTGATCCCAATAAACATTCTGAGCAGCTCTCGAAATCTCCAGTAAATCTTGCCTTCTCTTTGCTCCAACTGAGGATGGGAGAACGTATATAAAGTTATGGTACAGTTCAGAGCAATTTTTACTTCATATTGATAGCTTTATTGTGTTGCATGCTTACGTGAGGCAGGTGGTACTTCCTCACGTCCCCCAGATACAGATATTGTTAAAGAAGGAACATGAATCTACCCCCCTATTTGTATGAAGACAGACTAAAAGGCGTGTGTGAATATGAAATAACGCCAGGCGCTGTATAGCTCCATTGCTGGCGCTATTTTTATGGGACGGGCCTTTGAAATCTTAATACCGGGTCTTCTATGCTCCTTAATGACTGTGTGTAGGGTAGGCACGTAAGCTATCATGGGTTACCCAAAGGTCGTGTTCTGACCTCACTCAGTTGTGTTCTGACCTCACTAGGGGAAAGGTCACGGCAGGGTTAGCTCCGGAGGGATAATTATCAGATATGGCCCCAGAGCAAGGTGCGGTCTGGGGTATGAGAGTTTGTTGACCAAACTGGATGCGGTCCACTGAAGAATTGGCGAAGGCCAAGTTGAAATTGAGAGGGTCCACGTTGTGAGAACTTGAAATTAAGCGGGAAGAGATGGCGATGGTTAAAAGGAGAGGCTGGACGAGTAAAGCCAGTGGGCTGACGAAAAATCAAGCGAGTGGAAAATTTGTGCAGTAGTGGGAAGGACAAAGCTTTTGGTGTAGAAGCACACCAAAGGATACGACAAACAACGACCAACTCTACAGCTAAAGTGTACCAACCCGTTCAGTCCCTTGATAGACGAATTGGACGTTTAGTACAGTCAGGGAAAGGGATGACAAGGAAGGTATAAAAAAACTTTAATTGTTGGTGACTCACAGGTAAGGTACATGGACAGGGCCTTTGTGGTAAAACAAAAATAGGATGAGGGTTGTGTTTGCCAGGAGCTGGGGTGGGGGATATAATGACAGGATGGACAATATCTTGTCTGGTAATGGGAACAAACCATATCTGCCTCAGTGCAGGAGGCGATGATATGGGCCGGTGTAGGGGCGCGGAGGTTCGTGAGAAGGTCAAGGCCGCCCTAGATCGTATTAGGACTAAGGGGAGGGATTCCCTATCATATGCGGTGTCCTGCCTAGGAAGGAGAGTTGGGCAGCGAATGGTTGTCCAAGGGGCACGTTGGTGTTAACGACCGTCTGACGGATATGCAAGTTCAATATCCAGTCCCCATTTCATTTGACAACTGGGGGAACCCCCCAAAACTTCTATGGCGCAGAAGGTGACCTTTATGCGAGTGGATGGGGTGCACCTGTCTAGGGATGGAGTAGCAAACCCGGCTGGGGCTCTAGAGGGGGCAGTTCAAACGATATCGATCGTCTTTAAACTGCTAAGAGAACATAGGGGGCACGGGGGGTGGAGGAGACTCGCAGTGGGGAGCGGTAAACCCAAGGCGGAACGATACAGGGAAATTAGTGTCGGATGGATGATGACATAACTAAATTAGACAGGAGTTAAAACTAAACGCGGTAAGGGAAGGACTCAGAACACGACTAACTTAAATGTATATTACGCGAACAGTAGAAGTATGAGAAACAAAATGGATGATATTAGGGCCTTGGTATGTACCGAAGAAATCGATATAATTGCATCACTGAAACATGGATCAACCTAGACACACGTGAATTACCAGTCGAATACCAAATTGCGGGTTACAAACTGTTCCATACCGATAGGCAGACCAGGAAAGGAGGCGGAGTAGCAATCTATGTTAGGGATAACCTGAAGTGTGAAATAAATAAGGAAATAAAAACTGAGAGGAATACAGAAACAATTTGGATAGAATTAAGCGACGGTCGGGAAAAATTAATCACAGGAGTAATATATAGACCCCCCAATCTTGACAGAGTCAATGAGCGACTTATCTGGGATGAAATGCGCAGGGCTTCCATACACAACAAAGTCTGTATAGTAGGCGACTTTAACCTTGGCCAAATAGATTGGACCGACCTTACGGGAAACTCAGAATCAGAGGATTTTCTCGAGACGATCCAGGACTGTTTCCTAAGTCAACATATAACCGAACCCACACGGGGTAATAATATATTGGATTTAGTTTTGTCAAACAGAGAAAACCTCATTAGCAATGTCGAGGTAGGGAACGAACTTGCAAACAGCGATCACAAAGAAATTCGATTCCAGTTAGATTTTCAGGGCAGACGTAAGGAAAATTCCACTAAAGTACCAGATTTCAGAAGGGCAAACTTTGACAGTTTAAAGAGGCAGCTGAGAGAGGGGGTGTCGCGCTTGGCCGTGAACCTGACAGATGACACGGACCTGATAACGAGATCTGAGATTGCCGAGTTCCACGACAATTTAAATAGTGAGTTACTTAATGCACAAAGGCAGAACATACCATACAAAAAAACTCAGATCAAACAACAATGACCCTAAATGGATAAATAATTATTTAAAGAACATCATTGGCCAAAGGAAGGCTATAGGTAGAAGGATAAATCGTGGCGAAATTCACCTCCGGGAATGTTATAGGGTATTGGCGAGTAGGGTTAAAACCGAGATAAGGAAAGCAAAGAGGAATAATGAGGTAAGGATAGCAAGGGAGGCAAAGACAAACCCCAAAGGATTCTACCAAATGTATCAAACTAAAACACGAGAAAAGATTGGACCAATACGGTCAGACTCCGGCGAGCTCACTGATAACGACGGAGAAATGAGCAATAATTTGAATAAATATTTTTCAACAGTTTTCACCAGCGAAAATTTAAACATGATACCCGAGGCACCAACTCTATTCAGAGATAGTGAAGAAAACAAATTAAGTGAGATAGTAGTGACTAGTAACGATGTTAGTAAGCAAATAGACAAACTAAAGCCTAATAAGTCACCTGGTCCCGATGAGGTATTTGCCAGAGTATTAAAGGAATGTAAGGAAGAGCTTAGTATGCCCTTAGCAAAGTTGTTTAACAGGTGTAGTACCAGAATCCTGGAGGATAGCGAATGTAATACCGATCTTCAAGAAGGGGGATAGATCACTATCCTCTAACTACCGCCCAATCAGTCTAACATCAATAGTAGGCAAATTACTGGAAGCAATCATTTCAAACTCTATTCGAAATCACCTGGAGAAGCACAGATGATCAATGATTCCCAGCATGGCTTCACAAGCGGACGTTCTTGCCTAACTAATCTATTAACATTCTTTTCATCAGTTTTCGAATCAGTGGACGAGGGGCACAATTATGATGTGGTATATCTCGACTTTAGCAAAGCCTTCGACAGAGTCCCCCACGAAAGACTAATTAGAAAGGTGGAAGCTCATGGCATCAAAGGTGACATCCTTAAATGGATTAGGGCGTGGTTACAGGACAGGAAACAGCGAGTGAGCATTAACGGCACTAAGTCCCATTGGAGCAACGTCACAAGTGGAGTTCCCCAAGGCTCAGTACTTGGACCATTATTGTTTATTATATACATAAACGACATAGATATCGGCATAGACAGCAACATAAGTAAATTTGCTGATGATACTAAAATAGGACGTGTTATCAAATCTGACGAGGACTCGGCAAAACTACAGGAGGATCTAAACAAATTTTTCGAATGGTCTGAAAAATGGCAGATGAAATTCAACATCGACAAATGTAAAGTACTCAGTATAGGAGATGTAAACAGGGAAACCAGATACCAGATGAACAACGATGCCATAGAGAAATCCGACTGCGAGAGAGATTTAGGAGTAATGATAAGTAGGAACCTTAAGCCAAGTAAACAATGTGTTTTTGCTCGAAACAAGGCTAATAAAGTACTTGGGTTCATACAAAGGAGTGTTAGTTACAAGACTAGCGAGGTCATCCTAAAACTGTATCTTGCTCTTGTGAGACCACACCTGGATTACGCAGTCCAGTTCTGGTCACCGTATTACAGAATGGATATAGAATCCTTGGAAAGAATTCAGAGGAGAATGACAAGACTAATCCCGGGTATCAGGAACCTTGAGTATAGAGACAGGTTAAAGCATCTTAATTTGCACTCCCTTGAGAGACGTAGAGCGAGGGGCGACCTGATAGAGGTGTATAAATGGAAGGCAGGGCTAAACAAAGGGGACATTACAAAGGTACTCAAATTATCCAACCAGGAGCGAACTCGTAACAATGGTTTTAAATTGGACAAATTTAGATTTAGGCGTGAAATAGGTAAACACTGGTTTGGAAACAGAGTAGTGGATGAATGGAACAAGTTACCAAATATCATCATTAACTCGAATACGCTGAATTGCTTCAAACATAGGTTGGATGCTCATATGAGCAATAGGGGTTGGGTGTAAACGGGACTGCCCAGTATGGGCCAATAGGCCCGCTGCAGTTTCCTCCATTCTTATGTTCTTATGTTCTTATATCACAGTTACATAAAGCGGTATGTCAGCTCATCAGCATATCACTAGAATGACATCAGAGTATACGACACTATACTCCAATAAATACTGTCAGGTATCTAAGTATATCAGGGTAATCACTGAGAAGTATCAGAACATATCAGCATATTCCTTGACTGGTAACAAAGCATATCAACATACTCATAGTATAATCAATGTCTCCGGAATAAACAAGCCAGTGACAGCAGCATATATTTCTGAAAATCAGCTGTGAAATATGTTCAGAACAGCCCAAAGTATACTATAATACTAAGCAACATTTGAAATATACCAGTATACTTCTTAACAGTCAGGGAACGTATCATTATACAGATTAGTGTCCTCGAAGCAGATCAACTTGTCTCCTGCTTTCTGGGGACCCATTAGTGGCATATCAGTATATCCAAAGAGACACATCGGAGTATATTACCATATCTCCCAAGTGCCATGAAGGGATATCAACATACCTGAGTATATTAACTAGCTCTCATAGTCTTCCACTCTCTCTTAGATCCATCAGAATATGTCAGCATATCACCCTATCTTCTGAAGGTCCAGTTTACCTTGTTCCGAAAGTATGTCGAAGCATACTAACAGATCCCCTGAATGCCTTGAGAGCATAACAGTATACTTCTAGGTTAATTCATATCATATCAGTATATCCCTGAATCTAAAGTATAACTAACCTCATTTCAAATTATTATTAGAGTATGTTAACATATTCCCTTAGAAGCATACCAGCATATCTCTTATGTCATTACAGTCAACCAGTATACGCTCAGAGATAGATGCGAGCATATCAGGGTATATTAGCATACCCTGTAAGAGAGATATGAGCCTAGCTACATAACCCAGTATATCAGCATACCCCATATGCTCTTATAGTACATCAGCACACCCTCTGAGAGACAGAACCATACCAACATATCAGAACATATTAGTATATCCTTTAGAGAGATATGAACATAATGGCATATCAGATGACAAGAGTATATCAGCATAGTCTTTGAGGAGCATATCAGACCAACCTAGCATAAGCTCTTTAAGATAGATGGGAGCATATCTTTAATAGACTGGAACATACCAGAGCATATTAGCATACCCTCAGAGACAGATAAGCGAGCATAGCAGAGAGTATCAAGAGCCCATCAGAGGGAGTGATTAGTTTGTGTGACGGCCGACTGTGGCGCTGGTGCTCCTGTGTCCGTCCCCCGCAGACCACCTCGTTCACCTACGCGAGTTACCGCCTCTATTAACTCAGATTCACGAGACAGTCTGGGCAGGTGAGGTAATGAGCTCGAATTTCTTCAGGTGATATTATTATTAAGGTAAGTGTGTGTGTGTGTGTGTTAGATTGTGTAAGTGGTAGTGTTTGTGTAAATGTTAAATAATAATAATAATAATAATAATAATCAACGGTTTATTGAAAGAGCTTGGCAGCCAGAAGGCTGAAAATATGCAGTTACATATTTGGGGAATGGGATTCGAATTACAAATAATATACAAGTAACATAAGTGATACAAATAAGATATATAATAACTAGATGGGGAAAAGCTCAAATTACAGTGCATTTCAACATAGTGACAGTGCAAGAAGTAGTATTTACTGGGAGTGAATACACTGGTTCATAACAAGTTATTGATAATTTTTACTGGGCTGTTCTTATAGCGATCAGTTCGTGCACGTATGGGCTGGATGCGGTGTGGTGTCGAACAGCAATTCTCGGGCTAGGGATCTCAGGTGTAGGTGTAGGTGTGAGTGCTGGTGACCGGGATGTTACATGTGTGTGTTCGTGTAGGTGTGAGTGCTGGTGACTGGGATGTTACATGTGTGCGTTAGTGTAGGTGTGAGTGCTGGTGACCGGGGACGCTGGGAAAGATCTTGTTTGCGAGGGACAGTTGAGATTGCCTCTCTTATCTAATACGCCGAAGACTACCAGCGTCAGAAAGACTGTCTCTTTTATCTCGTACACAAAAGACTGCCAACGTCAGGGAGAATCTCTCTCTTATCTCTTACACTGGAGACTGCCAGCATCTGGGAGACTCAGTTAACTCATCCTCCCTCTAAGACAATATACAAGAGAGAGATATCACCCCTTCACTGGCTCTCCCATAATGTTCAACAAGACACACGATTCTGCATTCTCAAAGTGTTACAAGTTCTATTTTTACCATCCAGCTGAGGATAAGAGGCCGCATCTCGTTACCCTGGGATCTCTGAGCAATTTTTTATTTTGTTCGGGGGAAAGGTGGAGGGAAATGAAGGTAGGAGGCGGGGTAGAGGAAGGAGGTTGGAAGAACGGGATATAGAGAGGGGAAGGAGAGCCAAAGCAATTAGCTGTATTTTCACGTCTCCACTTAGTGAGGAAATCTCATGGACGAATCTTTGAGACTCATCAATTTTTGTAGTTAAAACTAAGTCATTAAGTTGTGTTGTAATGTGAGGTGTGCAGTTAGTGGAAGGTTTACCTGTGTGAGTCAGGTAACATGTGGCAGGGTTTGGGTCATCAGGCAAATGGACCTTCCCATTGTGCTCAGACTTCCTTCCCGCGACAACTTATTATTATTATTACTTTTATAACTGAGATTTTCTTCTTATTTTTTTTCGCCTGAGAATTGTTATTACTTTTTTTACCTGAGAGTTTCCCACATTACGGGAGGTTGGTGGCTGGTCCATTACTATTGATTCGTGTGTGTGTGTGTGTTTGTGTTTGTTTGTGTGTGTGTGTGTGTGTGTGTGTATGTGTATGTGTGTGTGTGTGTGTGTGTGTGTGTGTGTGTGTGTGTGTGTGTGTGTCCTAACAGTAGTCATTCGCCCTGCCAGGTACTATACACTCACAGGTGATGGTGAGTGTGAGGTGTTAGTGTAGACCGTCAGAGCAGGGAACATGGTGATATATTCCTGTTTATATACAATGCTGGATGTTTTTGTTTAAGGTCCTGAGATATTTCACACAAGTTAGCAAGTGTTACTCGGGTTTGGGTCTGTAACTAAGCTTTATTGAAGCAGTTTTGTCCAGAGATTAAACATAATCATTCACGGTAAAAGATGTTAAGTAAAGGAGATCATTAAGATCTTAATACCATGTAATGATGGGATGATAAGAGGTAATTATGTTTTCATGTAAAGATGGTAATTATCTCCCCTGCCTGGTGGAGACGGTGGTCATTCTGGCCAACTTCTGCCATAAATGATTTGATCATCTCCTCTTTACCATAATTACACTTTCTTACTGCCCCTCCTCTTCCTGCCTCACTTAATAACCCTTATAAAACGTCTCCAGATAAAGTATTATATAAGCTCATATTGGCAAGTGTGTATGTAGTATATATATATACACCTTAGCACAGTCTCCTTTGTTCACATGTAATCATCACAAAGGTAAATATTCTCAATTAATGTAACTTTTGTATTGTCTGGTGTCGGGTTCAGTAGAGTCGAGCGGCCAAAGTTCACTCTGCCTTTATAAATCGGTTCACAAGTAACTTTACATATACTTGATATAAATTCTAAACCTCAGACATTCTTGAATATGTAATGAGGTCTTGCATAAAGGTGTTTAAACATTTCATATAAAAGAGCGACTGGAATTTTTCAAGATAAAAATATTGTATTGCGGACATAAAGTTTGGCTGTTTAGTCGAGGTTTGTGTGGCTTACATTTATAACTTTTCTTAAGGACAAGATTTTAGTGCACTTAATATACATGATAAGTATTTAGGGGTATATATAACGTGTTGGTCAGTGTGAGAAGAAGAAGAAGAAAAATGCTAGTGACAGGGGGGAAGGAGGTTCAGAGGAAGAGTAAAGAGAGGATGGAAATGAATTTTAGAAGGAGAGAACAGGTGCAGTGGCTAAACACCGCTTGCGTGAGGGGGTAGGCAAATGCCCTGATGGTGCAACAATCACAATCAGGACGAGGCAGAGGGAGGGTGGGAGCAGGTCCGGGCAAGCAAAGGGCCAACTTGGGTGCCCATAGTCGTCGTCTAGCCCAGGCAGTGTTATCAGAGCGGAGGAAGAACCGCCCCGCCACGGCTGCGGCGCAAGCCGAGAAGCGCAGGTGGACGGACGCACAGGCCACACACGAACAAATTAACAGAGAAGGTGAAAACATGAAAATTTGCTAGTCGTAGGGTTGTTTGGAGAAAGAAGAAGGTAAAGTCTTTGAGCTATGTCAAAGAGGAGCAGAGCGAGTTGGAGGAAGGGTTTTGAATCTTTGAACTTGAAATGTCAAAGTATTCATAGTAAGGAAGGATGAGCGTATCGTAGGAGAGTTTTTAGTAATAGCAGCAGACAGATTTGAGCTTTTTTGTCAAATTATGAACGGAGACGAGAATGAGAGATAGGCTGAATGGTTTCAGTCTTGAGGTAGATCGATTTTATTAGAATTGGATGTCACAGACGTTGGGTAAGTTTTGATTTGCTTCTGAGAGTTATGGATCTTTCAGCTATGTCAGAGAGAAATGGAGAGAGTTAGAGGAAGAGTTTTGAATCTTTGAGCTTGAAATGTCAAAGTATTCGTAGTAAGGAAGGATGAGTGTATCGTAGGAGAATTATTTAGTAATAGAAGGGGACAGATTTGAGCTTTGTCAAATTGTGAACAGAGATGAGAGTGAGATATAGGTTGTTTGGTTTCAGTCTTGAGTTAGGTCGATAATGTTGACAGTTGCTGGCATAGAGGTTGGGTATGTTTAATTTGGTTTTGGAGAGTTGTGATCTTATGAGAGGCTTCGTCTGGCTGGGGGGGAGATGTGTTCGGATTGGCTGTGGGAGGGGGGGAGAGTTTGTGCTTGGGGATTGGCGGGGGTGGAGGTTGTATGTTGATTTGAGGTGAATTAGAATTACTTAAGGGGTTGTTGTGTGAGTGTGTATGCTTTTGCGTGGAAATGTAGTAAGAGGAGAGGGGGAGGGTTAGGATAATTATTATAAGGTCAGGTATGGTTCGGATGACGGGAGGAGGGGGGAGGAGCGGAGAGGAGAGGGGAGGCGAGGAGAGGAGAGGGGGCTTAGGAGGTTGTTGGGTTATTTATAGTTTGGAAGGATTCCTTAGGTGTGATATGATTTGTGTTGCTAATGAATAGTTGTATTGAGTCATAGTTGTTGTTTTTTTTTTTTTTTTTTTTTTTTTTTTTTTTTTTTTAGGCGGGTCGGTGGGGCTTGTTAGAAAGGTCGGGTATATTAAGTTTTTCTCTTGGGAGGATTGAAGGTGTTGGTTAGTGATTGGATGGAGAGTAGCATCTTTTTTTTTTTTTTTTTTTTTTTTTTTTTTTTTTTTTTAGGAGGGATTGTGAGTAAGGTTGGGTGGGTTAAGTTTTTCTTTTGGGAGGATTGAAGGTGTCGGTTAGTGATTGGATGGAGAGTAGCATTTTTTTTTTTTTTTTTTTTTTTTTTTTTTTTTTTTTTGGGAGGGATTGTGAGTAAGGTTGGGTGGGTTAAGTTTTTCTTTTGGGAGGATTATAGGTTTTGTTGGTGGTTGGCAGAGTTTGGTTAATTTGCAATCATTCTTTCCTTTACTTGTAAAGGACTTCTGCAATTGCAGGTATTGTGAATTCTGGTCCCATTATTGAGGGAGAGGGTTTTGTACAGGAACAATGCACCCCTCCCCGACCTTATTAGCTAAGGGAGGCGTTCATTTCATCCGTTAATGGTACCGTTTTTAGGTACACCTCTCCGACCTTATTGGCTAAGAGGGTGCCCATAAAACCGAGTTGGAAACATTCTCCTCGACCTTGTTGGCTGAGGGAAACATACATGTCATCCGAGTTAGTATGGGATGGGTAAGTTAGGTATTTGTTTTGGGAGGAGTAATAGGGTGTGATTAGTTAATGGTAGAATGGTTATTTTTTATTTTGTGTGGGATTGCTAGTAACGGCTGGGTGTGTTAGGTTTTTATTTTGGGAGGAGTAATAGGGTGTGGTTAGTAAGTGGTAGAATGATTATTTTTTATTTTGTGTGGGGTTGCTAGTAATGGTGGGTATGTTAGGTTTGTATTTTGGGGGGATTGTTAGGTGTTTTTTTTTTTTTTTTTTTTTTTTTTTTTTTTTTTAGGGGGGGGGGAGTGTTAGTGCAGGGTAAGTGGATTAGTTTTTTTTTTTTTTTTTTTTTTTTTTTTTTTTTTTTTGTCGGAGTGGTCTTGAGTTTGAGTTGGTGGCGTGGGGTTTGGAGTGAGGGGGGGAGTTTGGTTAGGTTGGGTGGGAATCATTGGGTGTGGGGTTGAGAAGAGGTTAGGTTAGGTTGATTGGGTTAGGTTAGGGTGAGGGTTAAGGAGAGGTTAGGTTTAATTTGGGGGGAAATTGTTGGGTGTGGTTACTAATACAAGGGAGGTGGGAGGGGAGTGTTTGGTCTGTTTAGTATGGAGGGGTTTCTGTCTCTGAATCTACGTGGGAGTATGATGTTGTCAAAGTAATCCTGCCATTGAGGGTAATTAGTGAGGAGAGTTTCTATTTGTTTGTCACCTAGGTGTCTCCAGTAGATGTTAAGTGGGGGAAGGGAGCTGAGTTCATGTAGATAACTATTTCGGGTGAAGGATGACCAGTGTGTGTTATGGATGAATCTTAGTGCTTTGTTTTGTATGACTTGAAGTTTCTTGGCGCTTGTTGGTGGTGCTAGCTGGAGTGTGTTGGGTGCATAAGTCAATAGTGGGCGTATGAGGGCTTTGAATAGGTGCGTTTTGGTTTTGATTGATGCGGTTCTGAATCTGTATAGTTTCCCGAGTGTCTTGTTTGCGATCACAGCTTTCATTTTGGTGTGTGGTGTCATGGTGAGGGTGTCGTTGAAAGTGACTCCAAGGATTGTGTTTGTTCGTTTGATAGTTATAGGTGAAGGGTAGGCGATGTAGGGGTTTAGGTAAATGTGACGTGGTTGTCGTCTTTTGGTGCCGAAGTAGGTGATTTGTGCTTTGTTTGGGTTGGTTTGGATTCGCCATCGGAGTTCCCATTGTGTAACCTGTTCTAGTTCCCTGTGTGCTTTGTCTGTTAGGTGGTCAAGAGTTCTGTGTCTGATTAGTTGGGTTACATCGTCGGCGTACTGTATTGTCAGAGAGTCAATGTGTAAGGGGTCGGGTAAGTCATTTGTATAAAGAATGTATAGTGTTGGGGACAGGACTGATCCTTGTGGGACTCCTGCGTGCAGTGTGAAGTGGTCAGAGAAGGCAGGTGTGACTTTTATTCTCATTTTTCTGTCAGTTAGGAAATTGCAAAGTAATTGTTGTGATTTATGAGGGAGGTTAAAATTAGTGCATATCTTGTATTTTAATCCTTCGTGCCAAACTGTGTCGAATGCTTTTTGTACATCTTTTGTGATGAGTGCTATCTTGTATGCATCTTTGTTCATGTGGAGGTAATTGGTCATGATATTAAGTGCGTCCTGGGTTGAGTGGTGTGCTCTGAAACCGAACTGCTTATATGACAGTAGTTGTTCATCCTCAAGATGGTATCTGAGGCGGGTGTTGTATAATCTTTCAAAGGTTTTTCCTAAGATTTCTAATATGCTGATTGGTCTGTAGTTTTGAGGATCTGTTGGGTTTTTTATTTGGTTTCGGTATCATGACGGCTGTGGCTGTCTTAAAGAGTTTTGGGAAGTAACCTGTGGCCAGTTGGGTGTTGTATAGGTATGTAATGGCTGTGATTGTTTCTGAGGGGAGGTGCTTCAGGATTGCTTGACCAATCTTGCTGTCACCCGGTGTTTTCTTTTTGGTTTTGTCCAGTGCTTGTTTGACTTCTGTTGGGGTGAAAGGAGCAGTGAGGGTGTGGTCCTGTGTGAGAGTGGAGGTATCTATTGTGTCGTCAGGAGTCGTTCTGTCGTGAAGTGTTTGCATGTGTGTGGTGATGTTGTTTATGTGGTTTAAGATGTACCTTTGTTGTGTGGGGGGGTGTGGGTGGAAAATGTGTTCCCAGTGTTGTTTTAGTGTTTGTGCTACGTCGGCTGGCTCTTTGATTTTCCTACCATTAACTAGCAGGTGATCAAAGAGGGGTCTTGCAGTTCCTTGCAGCTTGGCGATCCTTTGCCAAACTCTCGGGGGTTATGTGTTCTGTGTTCCTGGGCAGCCTCTACGAGTTTTGCCCAGTGAACATTATGGTCTTGAAGGAGACTGTGGATGATGTGTGTTCTTAGTGTGGTGATGTCTGTGTAAACTGGTGCTAGGTTAAGTTTGTTAAGTTCAAATCGGGTCCTGTAGCAGTGAAGTAGGCGTTGGGTTCTTATGGAGGGTGAGAAGGAGTATTTCCTCTTGAACCGGTGTTTAGGAATGTGGGTATCTGCTATGGCGGTGATAGTGTTGAAAAGGTGAGTCCAGGTTTCCTCAATCATCCTAGTGGGTTGGTGTTCGAGGTTGAGTGTGTATTGCTGTTCAGAGAGTGTGGTTTTGAAGGCATCCCAATCTGCGTGTTGATACTGGTATTGAGGTGAGGCTGTTGGGAGGAGTATGGGATTGTTGGAGAGGTGAAGAGTGATGGGAATGTGGTCTGAGCCTGATAGGGGGCCGGGAGTGATGTAGTGCTGAAATTGGAGGGCAGGGGTGTTGGTGATGACGATGTCTGGAGTGCCTTTTCTGCCAGCAGCGTAGAATGTGGGGAAGAAAGGGCCAATGTGGTGAAGGTTTTTGTGAGTGACCAAAGCGTGTAGTTGTTGGCCAAGGGGGTCGATGTAGTTGTGTTGGAATGCGGTGTGGTGTGCATTGAGGTCGCCCATTAGTATTACAGGTAGGTGTGAGTTGTTAAAGATGGAGTTTAGGTCTGTGAAGGGGATACGCGTGTTAGGTCTCGAGTATGTTGTGCAGATGATAATTTGTCCGTGTTGAGTGTCGATCTTGGCGGCCAGGAAGTGTTTGAAGGCAAAGTTGGTGATGAATTCGTGTTTCAAGGAGGATCTGATAAGGATTGCAACGCCCTCGTATAGTTCGTGGGGTGATTGTCTGCTCGTGTAGCCGAAGTGCTTGATTTTGGTGTCTGTGAGTGTTGAGTTGAGGAGGAGGATGTCTGGGTTGTGTTCTTGTATGAGGAGAGAGATGGCGTGTCTGTTTGAGTGATATGCTCTACAGTTGTATTGCATAATGGTGATCATGTTGTATAATTGTTACTTATATGAGATTGAAATTCTGGGGTGCAGGGATGAGGTCTAACTTGTCGAGTGACTGTGAGCGAGGTCTGAGTGTGGTGTATGCAGGTGAGGGATGGGCGGTTACGTGACTGTGTGTGTGGGGGAGTCGGGAGGATGAGTGGAGCGTGCTAGGTTCGTGACGGGGTTGTTTCCTGTTTTCTTAGGGGTAGTGCCGAATAGATTTACTTTAATTATAGATTTAGTTGGATGAGTGTATTTTATAATTCTTTTGCTGTCATGTGTGTAGGAAGAAAGGGGGGAGGTGTTCTTCCTCTTAGGTCTTGTGGTCTTGACCACCAGTTCTGTGGGGGGATGGGCTGCCATTTTATTCTTGGGAGTCTGAGGTGTCAGGGGAAGATTGGGTTTGGTTCGGGTTTTGTGGTCCGGGAGGTCATCGTAGTCGTGCGGGAAAAGTCAGGTGTTGGCAAGGTCAAGGTGGAGGGGCCGGGAGGTTTTGGACTGATTACTCTGGGGGGTGAGATAGAAGTAGATTGGTGAGATAAGTCAGGTGTGGGCATGACAGAAGTGGAGGGGCAGACGGAGATTGCAGTGGTTTCTCTGGGGGGAGGGGGTGGCATGCTGGTCCGGTCGGAGATGGGGGCAGTGGGGAAGATGAGGTCGGGACCGGTTCTGAAGGAATCAGGAATGAGTATGGTAGGGAGGCCGTTCGCCTTCAAACCATCAGTTGCTAGCTTCAGAAAAAGAGACCTGTTTCCGTTGCTTAGCGTATGTGCCAGAAGTATGATGGTGGTGATTTTTGCATTCATGTCGGGGGATGGTATGGGGGCGGTCACGTTGTTGGTCCAGCAAGTGCGGGTGGGGAGGGTCGTGGCAGTAGGGAGTGAGTGGTGGGGAGGTGGAGGTAGTGCTGTGGGAGGTGCTGTAGGAGGTGAAGGTTGGCGGGGAGGGAGTGGTGTTGTGCTATTGTTGAGCCTGATTTTGCATTTGTTGCTGATGGCAGCGTGAGGGCCTTTACAATTGCAGCATTTAGTTACCGTGGCAGTACAGTTTCGGTATGAGTGGCCTTGATTGGCACACTTTGAGCAAGTTATAGTGTTACTGCATCTGTTGGTGTTGTGGCCGAATTGGTAACAGTTGAAGCATTGGTGGACCTGTATAAAGTGTTGGAATTCTATGTCTCGTGAAGGGATAATATTGCTGCCGATTTTTTATTCCGTATGATTTTAATGTTATGGCGTCAGTTTGAGTAGCCGTAGTGATTTTTAACATCGGGAGAGTTCCCATCCGGGCTGCATATGTCATTTGGGGGGTGTTTTGTGAATTTAGTTCAGTCAATAGGTTTGGGTTGTCCAGTATATGAGGGATAATTTTCCTACATATGAGGGTGCACTTTGCCCGGTATTCTGGTGAGCTCAGGACTGTTAGGCCATTGTTTTTTAGTTTGTTGTACATTGCTGGGGAGTGGAACAGGTCGGCATCTTCATCAGTTTGCACAAATATCTTGATAGTGTCATCATTAGTGAAGGATCGGATCTGAAATATACATGTCAGCTGGAAAATGAGCGAGGCGAGGTCCGTGCACGGTTGGATATTTCGGTCCACTTTAATTTTAATGGAAGGCATGTCGAATGTTTGAAATGGAGATTTATGAAGATCTCCCCTAAAAGTCCCTAATTTCCTGCGCCCCTCACGTAGGGGAGACCCTGCACTATCACAGAGGTCCCCAGGCGAATTGGCAGGCTGTGCTGTCCCTCCACCCTTCACACAAACCCGCACTAGCGAGGTGTGGGGACAGAGGGCGTTTCCGGACGAATACTCCCCTGTACGTCAGCTGACAGGGGAATAGGTCCTTTCACGACACGGAAGATAAAGGTTAAAGTCGAAGAAAAAGGTCTGAAAACTTACTGAAGACTCTTTCTTCACACCAAGCCCCTCAGCAGCATCGGGGTTCCTAAGGGAGGTCCGATACTGTGGGAGAGGCTCAATGTGTCAATCGAATCAACAGAATTGTCAGAAGGAAAATGAGGATAGGAGCTGGGGTTTTCCAGGGTACGTGGGAAGGTGGGATTGGTCCAGTACTAGCCAATCAGCTGTGACTGATCCTTCTCCGCTTCCACTTCGTTCTGCGCTGGCTCTTACTGCTCCTGATTTCGACTGCTCCCGACTGCGACTGGCGTGTGTGTGGGATTCCTAGAAGAAGAAGAAAATGCTAGTGACAGGGGGGAAGGAGGTTCAGAGGAAGAGTAAAGAGAGGATGGAAATGAATTTTAGAAGGAGAGAACAGGTGCAGTGGCTAAACACCGCTTGCGTGAGGGGGTAGGCAAATGCCCTGATGGTGCAACAATCACAATCAGGACGAGGCAGAGGGAGGGTGGGAGCAGGTCCGGGCAAGCAAAGGGCCAACTTGGGTGCCCATAGTCGTCGTCTAGCCCAGGTAGTGTTATCAGAGCGGAGGAAGAACCGCCCCGCCACGGCTGCGGCGCAAGCCGAGAAGCGCAGGTGGACGGACGCACAAGCCACACACGAACAAATTAACAGAGAAGGTGAAAACATGAAAATTTGCTAGTCGTAGGGTTGTTTGGAGAAAGAAGAAGGTAAAGTCTTTGAGCTATGTCAAAGAGGAGCAGAGCGAGTTGGAGGAAGGGTTTTGAATCTTTGAACTTGAAATGTCAAAGTATTCATAGTAAGGAAGGATGAGCGTATCGTAGGAGAGTTTTTAGTAATAGCAGCAGACAGATTTGAGCTTTTTTGTCAAATTATGAACGGAGACGAGAATGAGAGATAGGCTGAATGGTTTCAGTCTTGAGGTAGATCGATTTTATTAGAATTGGATGTCACAGACGTTGGG
The DNA here is from genome assembly GCA_958450375.1 of Homarus gammarus. Lineage (NCBI taxonomy): Eukaryota > Metazoa > Arthropoda > Malacostraca > Decapoda > Nephropidae > Homarus > Homarus gammarus. Next base: position 126,729 of record CAUDMG010003285.1, read on the forward strand.
TAAGTTTTGATTTGCTTCTGAGAGTTATGGATCTTTCAGCTATGTCAGAGAGAAATGGAGAGAGTTAGAGGAAGAGTTTTGAATCTTTGAGCTTGAAATGTCAAAGTATTCGTAGTAAAGTGTGAGACAACTTGGTACGGTTTTTGATTGACGTGTAAGGTCGTGGCAGTAGTGTAGGGAACATTATATTTTAGTCAAACATTAATTTTCATTCTTGTTCATGTTTTAAAAATTATGTAAAAAGCTTATTAATTAGACCTTTAATTAACATGTGCTTCAGTTTCTTGTTTTTAATTAGATCGCGTTTTCTGCTTCCATCATCATCATCATCATCATCATCATCATTATTATTATTATTATTATTATTATTATTATTATTATTATTATTATTTTTATTTAACTATTTATTTTTCTCTCACCTACAATATTTACTCTTCTCTTCTCTTCTTCCTTTATGTCAATTAAAATTTCTCTCCAACAATCTGATAATATTTTCATTCATTCATTTATTATTTTGTTTCGTTTTTCTCTCAATTTTATTTTCTATTCCCTTAGTCTTCTTCATCTTCTCTAGACACCATTTCATTTTAACAAATATGTTTTCCTTATAATTTCTTAAGTTTTAACCTCACTGAGCTCATTACTGCACAGATAGGAAGACGGTAAACAAATTAAGAACATTTTTGTATTGTATTGAACCACATCAGGTCGCGCTGTGGCAATGTTTTGGGTAGTGGTGGTGATGGGTGATGGTGATGGAGGATGATGGTGATGGCCGTGGTGTTATGGTTGTGGTAATTGTGGTGGTAATGACGAAACGAAGTTGGTTGTGATGGTTTTGGTAATGGTGGGTGTAGGTGGTTGTTGTGATAGTGGTGATGATAGTGATCGTAGGAGTGTGTGTACAATAGGGTATGGATTGCGCTAGACACTGTTCTCTCTGCCTGTGTTTGAGAGAGAGAGAGAAAGAGAGAGCGAGAGAGAGAGAGAGAGAGAGAGAGAGAGAGAGAGAGAGAGAGAGAGAGAGAGAGACTACATATCAGTATTAATTTACCTGACACGCTCACCTCAAGCCACGGAATAAATCCTTCGCCTCCTTCACACACACACACACACAAGTTCTCGCCAGAAGTTACAATTTCATTTAGGAAAGGAACGGAACCAGTGTTAAACAGAGGTGAACAGTGGTGAACAGTGCTTAAGTCAGTGAGAACAACTCAACAGTAACAGTCGTACCCAAGTTAACCTTCACACAGTGAGGTCCCAGGTACCCAGTGATAACGGCCCGTGAGACCCAACAACAACCAGCGATGTGTTAATCCGTCTACAATAGGAAGGCCTGGGACCACACCTCACTCATATAACACCATCTGTGGGGGAATTACTACACCACGTCAGGTCCCTCATAACACCATCTGTGAGGGAATTACTACACCACGTCAGGTCCCTCATAACACCATCTGTGAGGTAATTACTACCCCACGTGAGGTCCCTCATAACACCATCTGTGAGGTAATTACTACCCCACGTGAGGTCCCTCATAACACCATCTGTGAGGGAATTACTACCCCACGTGAGGTCCCTCATAACACCATCTGTGAGGTAATTACTACACCACGTCAGGTCCCTCATAACACCATCTGTGAGGTAATTACTACCCCACGTGAGGTCCCTCATAACACCATCTGTGAGGGAATTACTACACCACGTGAGGCCCCTCATAACACCATCTGCGAGGGAATTACTACACCACGTCAGGTCCCTCATAACACCATCTGTGAGGTAATTACTACCCCACGTGAGGTCCCTCATAACACCATCTGTGAGGTAATTACTACCCCACGTGAGGTCCCTCATAACACCATCTGTGAGGTAATTACTACACCACGTCAGGTCCCTCATAACACCATCTGTGAGGTAATTACTACACCACGTCAGGTCCCTCATAACACCATCTGTGAGGTAATTACTACCCCACGTGAGGTCCCTCATAACACCATTTGTGTGTGTGTTCGAGCAACCATCACTGTCACCAGGTAGATCAATCACAGGTCACCCCCCAGTGTGTATATCTCACACAGGAGGTCCAGCACAAGTCACCAGGTACTACTATCTTTATTATAAAACTCTTCACAAATACCAGACAAACAGAGCCAACCCTCCCGCTTCCATCTTACTTTACCTGAAATATATTGCCAAACTTCCTGTAACCATTTATAACCAACTCTACCGTTGTCGCCCAAATGAAGGATCACCTTTCACTTAATTACCAGTATCTTGTGGCCCAAATGAAGTAAGATTCTTTCACCCTAATGAAATATGGGCAAACTGAATTTATCGCCCAAAAGAAAAACGACGAAGGAAAAAAAATCGTCTTCTAGGGAAATTACTTAACCTAACACCTCATATATTTACAATCTAAAAGGAACAAAAAGAAAAAAAATGTTCCCCATAAAAGAAAATTACTTTAGCGCATAAAAAAAAACAATAATCACTACCCTTCGCCTGTTCCCTGTACCACCAGCGGGTAGGGGAGGGGGGGGGGGGGGGAGAGAAATAAGTATTCAGAGTAGAGACACAATATCTCTCCTTCAGGCAAGTATTTTTCACGCTTCCTTATTCTCTAAAGTAATCACTGCCACGCCTCCCGGGGCTATAAAACTAACTTATTATGCCCTGACCCGGGGAAGGAAAGGGGGGGGGGATGGGGGGAGGGCGTCCAGAGAGGGTTGGGGGGGGGGGGAGGAGTAGGAGGAAAGAGGGAAGATTAAGACAAGTGATGCTAATTGAACGGATGGAGAAGAAAACGATGGGAAGAAGAAGAAGAAGAAGAATTATTTGAAGGGGAGGAGAGGAATGTGGTTAACGAGTAATGGTGGAGGAGAAAAATAAGAGGAGAAATGATGATAAAAGAGAAGAATGTTGAAACGAAGAGGCGAAAAAAAACGAGAAAAAGAAGAAGGAAAAAGACAACACAAGAAAAGCTATAGATGAGAAAAATAAGATTAATTAAGAAAAAATAAATGATCACGGAGGGGAAGTAGAAGATTTAAAAGGGTAAGGAGAGGGTAAACGAGAGGATGGAAGGGAAAGAAGATGATAAATGATGAAAAGAGAAAGGGGGAAGGGAGGGAAGAGAAGAGGGAAAGACAGAAAAGGGGAAATTAATCACTGAAGGGGAGTAGAGTGACGTGGGTGTGAAGAGTTGGAAGAGAATATGATGGAGAGAGGGTGAGAGGTGAGGGAGAGGGGGTGAGAGGAGGATGAGAGGTGAGGGAGAGGAGAGTGAGAGGTGATAAAGAGAGGAGAGAGGGGTGAGAGAGGAGGGTGAGAGAGGTGAAAGAGGTGAGAGAGGTGCGAGGTGAGGGAGAGAAGGGTGAGAGGTGAGGGAAAGGGGGTGAGAGGAGGATGAGAGGTGAGGGAGAGGCGAGTGAGAGGTGATAAAAAGAGGAGAGAGGGGTGAGAGAGGAGGGTGAGAGAGGTGAAAGAGGTGAGAGAGGTAAGAGGTGAGAGGTGAGGGAGAGAAGGGTGAGAGGTGAGGGAGAGGAGGATGAGAGGTGGTAAAGAGAAGAAAGAGAGGTGAGGGAGAGGGGAATAAGAGAGGTACGTGAGGTGAGAGGTGTGAGAGAGATGTGAGATAGGTGAGAGGAGAATACGAGGGGTGATACAGAGAGAGAGAGAGAGAGAGAGAGAGAGAGAGAGAGAGAGAGAGAGAGAGAGAGAGAGAGAGAATAGCTTGATAATTGTGAGGTTAAAGAAAGAGATGTTAGACGAAGAGGGAGAAAGAGACAGAGAGAAAAAAAATACATATAAAAAATAAGAGTAAACAGGTATAGCTGATATGATATTAAAAACAAAATATTACTTAATGTTGGAAAATATTTTTTTAACGAAATAACTAGACATAAAATCAAATAATTAACCACTTAGATGCTCATAGCCAAATATACTTCGTTTACCAACTCACGCCGTCAGCCAGGTAAGTTTGGTGCCACGTGTCCCAGATTGACTTAGCTAATTAACCTATATGACGTCAGCAATGTGGCTATGGTATGATACGTTACATAAATTGGCTGGTTATTTATCTTGATTACGAAAGTTTCACGACAATATTTAACTTTAGTGTTTATTAACGTCATTTTCCTGTTTAGGTAACCGTCCGAATGATAGGAGAAACAAGTGAGAATATTGGCAAATAAATCTGAATAATCTAAGCCAGAGTAAAGGAGTGAATCTTGTACCTGAACAAATAAATAATACAAGACCAAGAAGGCAACTTATCACTCACAGACGACTTAATTTGGCCCAACATCAGTCAAGTAAATTAGTACGTATCAATCAGGGCCTCGTAATTACATAGGTCCAGTAATCATGTCTACAGTGGCCTGGTAATCAGGCTGGCTGTAAGGGACCACCACTCATGTTGCACCACTAATTAAGTCAGATATGAGCCTGGGTGGAATAGTCTAATGCTCCCTCATATGGTGACGGGTCAAATAGTCCTTGGTCATTATGCACCTCCCAATCTAGTCATTAAGATTAAACGCCATTAGAAATAGGACCTATTAGAAATGAGGACTATTATGATTGACCCCCATTGGCCTTCAAGTAATCTTACGAACGACAGGAGATGGAAGTTACTGGATGTTGTTAAGAAGCTTTGAGGAACAGATGTTTGTTATGGATGAGGAATGAAGTAGAGTATAGTGGGGTCGTAGCTCTGTTTGTAGGCACCGAGGGAGGTGCTCTAAAGGTCAACAAAACAAACAATTATATCTCCTTTGCCAAAATACTTATTGAAACACTCAAAACGTTCACAAACACTGGTTAACATTTTGCAGCACCTTTTTTTAACTTCCCCTGATTATTTCTTTTGTGTGTTGTATTAAGGACATTGTGTACAAAGGGAAGGTGGAAAATGTTAACCAGCTACGAGAGAAAATTCTAAGAGCTGCAGCGTGTGTTACCAGTTCCATGTTTGCCAATACGTGGCAAGAAATTGAGTATGGTTAAGACTAAAAGTGCCCAAATTGAAGTCTACTAAGCAGACATAGGGAGAAAACTTTAGAGAAAATGTGTTTAAAGCGAAATAAAATTTATACCGTTTGTGGAGTGTTGTAGTTCCGGGGAAGTTAAACTAACGAGGAAAACTATATTTTTTCCGGAAACTGTAGCAACTGTATTTAGCTGTAAAAGTTGAACCTGTTGGCGAGGAACAATTCCAGTACTGATGTCTGAGAGGAAATTAAGGAAAGGAATTTACCGGAGTTTACAGGACTACTGGTTGAATTTATATATTGAATCATAGAGAGACGTATGAATATATTATTTATTTTACCATATACTGTATAGTTTCGTGTTTTGTGAGGATACACATTAGTCTAGAAAAGTCTTTGTTTTGTCAAGAATTAAAACTAAATTGATTCTTTCTATGTGAGGGAAGCGATCATGATAGTTTATTGGCCTTTACAGATAAAAAAAATATATATTTGAAAGCATGGGCTGATTATCGTATATAAAATTCTTACATCGCGTAAATGAATCTTTATACTTATCTGTTTTGCCAATCTATCTGAAATTGTCTGAACTCTCCTAATTCTAATATCCCTAACGGGGTGAGGAGTACAAGCTATTAATTAAACGTAAAACAACAACAAAAATTACCTCTCTTTTATAGAAAAATTTGGCAAATTTAGACACTTTATCTATGACAAAACATCACGAGAATTATGGCAAGAAAAATTATTAGTTAATGCCTCTACTTTTTTAACATTTTCATTTATTTTTTTTTTTCAGACATCCATTATGCCACGGAAAAGAAAGTCCAGTTATGCAAATACTCCACAAGCACAAAGGATGAGGCTTCGTCGTCAATCTGAAAGCTGTGATGCAAGGGAAGAACGACTTTCTAGGCAAAGACAGAGGCAAACAGTCTCGGCAAAATGAAACCTTGGGTGAGCATCAAGAAAGACAGGAGCAAGATAGATTTCGCCATATAGTTGCAAGAAGAAATGAGTCTGAAGAAGAGAGACAACAGCGTTTGATTGCCGATACATTTCGCCATATGGTTGCAAGAATAAATGAGTCTAAAGAAGAGAGACAACAGCGTTTGATTGCTGAAAGAAACAGGTATCAAAATTTAAGACAACGTGAGATTCAAAATGCTAAACGTTCTGCATTACTGTATGACAAAAATGACCCATATAACAGGGCTGCAACTGGAGAAATGACCAAACTTTTTCAGTGTGGCGCTAAGAAATTTGCTGTGGAAATGAAAAGGTTACACTGGATCAATTTCCACCTCTGCCTCAGTTATTTGAAGAACTGTTCACTGGGGAAAGTCAATTCAGCAAACACTTTTTGTCAAGACTCAGGGAGTACAACTCTCTGTTTGCCATGACCAGCTTTGGTCACAAAGATGCATCTGTCCAAGGTTGGAATCCATCTGCAAGAATCCAAGGTCAAATTTACCATCAAATTGGGTCACTGATGCCTCCTGAAGATAGAAGAGCAAGATACATTCACGTTTACTTTTTGGACACTTTGGAAGATCAACTGAGAGCAAGAGGAGAGCATCAAAACTTGAATGTTGATATATTGGAGAGAATTACAGCCTGGTTAAATGAAAATAATCATTATATGAGGGAGCTAAAGACTGCGCTAGAGCAAGTACGGCAAGGAAACATAAATGACAAGAAAATTGTAATTTGGGAAAATAAGCGTGCCCAGGGAGAACATGCTCGGCGTTTTAATGCACCAACAGGGGCTGAAGTTGCAATTTTAATGTCAAATGAGCCTCCAGAAACTAGAGATATTGTTCTTCAGTTGAAACAAGGTGGATTGAGGAGAATTTCAGAGTTACATCGATCCTATGATCCTTTGATGTATCCATTGTTTTTCCATATGGAACAGAAGGGCTACCACATATATTTGCAAGGGAGAAATGGTCGGAAAGTCACACAGTTGCAGTTTTACTCTTTCCATATTATGTGCAGAGAAGGGAACTACCTCTTGCTTGGAAGGCGACTCTTCCAGCAATTCTTGGTGGATGCATACTGCAAAATAGAAACTGAAAGATTGAAGTTTTGGAGAAGAGAACAGCAAAGTCTCCGTGCTGAAAATTACTCAGATTTACGTGATAGTCTGCTTGCTGCTGATGGAGATCCAAATGAAGTTGGTCGTCGCATTGTGCTTCCAGCGACCTATACTGGTGGTCCTCGATACCTTCATGAAAAAAGGTCAGATGTGATGGCCTTTGTGAGACACTACGGAAGAGCAGACTACTTTATCACTATGACATGTAATCCACGTTGGCCCGAAATTGTTGACAATTCGGCTCCCGGACAAGAGAGTCATGATCGACCAGATATTGTTGCGAGAGTCTTCAGATTAAAAGTGAAAAAGTTTATGGAACATATGAAGCAGGGAATATTTGGTACTTTGCAAGCATGGCTGTACACCATTGAGTACCAGAAGAGAGGTTTACCCCATGCACACTTTCTTTTCTGGATAGCTCCAGAGCACAAAATCAAAGCCGAAGAATATGATTTGGCAATTTCTGCAGAAATCCCTAAAAAAGAGCAAGATAAAGAACTCCATGATCTGGTCATGAAACACATGATCCATGGCCCATGTGGTCCCCTAAATGAAGGATCCCCATGTATGGTCGACAGAAGATGTTCCGCGCAAGGCGCGGGTAATTCGGCTAGTATATATATATATATATATATATATATATATATATATATATATATATATATATATATATATATATATATATATATATATATATATATAAGTTGTGCCTCAGTCTTTGCCTGTGCCCCAAATTGTCCGCAATGTTTCTGTTCTTTTAACAAACGTAATTCAAACTAAGAAGAACATAACACCTAACGTCATGTATATGTTTAAAAATTACCCATCTTGAATATTGTGTGGCCTGACATCCCCGCGTGAGACTTGTGAAATTATGAAGGAAGTGGAACATGGATATGTACTCTCTCTGAATCCATGATGCAGGTCATCGGGTCTCAGCCCTAATGGGACTATCTAACCTAATATGATCTGACCATTAGGCCCGGCCCCATCACGAGTGGACTCAACACTAATGGTTATGTTAAGTTGGAGTCTATTAGGACCAGCTCATTTGACCATTCACCGCCTACAACAGTGAAAGTGTGTCCCAGAGGCCTATTTGCTCGCTAGGAGCAGTGCGGATGCAGCACACTGAATACTTAGCCCGGTGCTTAATAGTTTGGATCATCCTGGTAACTAAAGTACCTGAAACACTTCTTTAAAGGCAAGACTTCCCTGAGTATACATTACTGCGAGTGTCCACACACACACACACACACACACACACTCACAGACACACGGAGAAGAAAAACGTGTTCAATATAGTTATTCCTTGAACATTTACCCAAAAAACAAAAACAAATAGTAAACTATCACTGTGTCAGGGTCATATAAATCGTTGCAAAATGAAAAGACTTTTTGATACTCTGGACAGCGCTTAGTCATTGAAATATTAACGGGTAAAAATGCAGGTCTGTTTTAGAACTTCTGAGTAATTCAAGGAGAGGAAGGTCAGAGTGATACAGGCAGCTCTGGACTTTGTGCTGTCACATTTGTATGTGTGTTTTCCTTATATATATATTCTTCACTTTCTAGTCTTCCTTTCGATATATGTAAAGTTGTTCTATGTATACCTAAAAGAGGATTTGTAAATACATACACATTAACGATATCAATTCTTATCGTTGTATCACTGCAATATGTTACCAACCTCGCTTAAGAATTATGGACACATTACCTCGATAATTCCCTGGATAATTATTTCGAAATCTAGCACATATTCTTACTTAGAAAAGGAAAGCAAATAAAAATATCTAGAGGAAAATACTTTGAAAACTTTCCAGAAAACCAAATTAGTATTTGATGTGTTATAAAAATTATTTATCTCTGTGTTTCTTAACAATATTTCGTATCTTCTTATCACTATTCACGCGAAGTCAAGAAAGAATTTTTGCTGAAAGGCCAGCGAGGGTGATTGACTGGTGCGGTGCGGGGATGAGAGGCTGAGGCTGCCTCACTGAAGACTTAACTTAGCCATTGATGGATGTAGCAAGCTGAGAGTGTGGGTGTAAAGGAGACTCGAGATGACACTTATTTTTCACACAAGGAAATCCCAGGCAATGTGCAGGTTGAAAGCCTGCCTGTTGATAATGCAAGATATATATACTGTAGAGAGAGAGAGGGGGAGGAGGTGGAGTGAAGGGCTTCCTGAATGTTAGAGTGTTTTGATCGTAAAGTAAGGAGTGGACGTTGTGAGAGAGGGAAAGAAACCGTTCTTCAAAAACCACGAAGAGAAAGAAAGAAAGCAAGAAGGAAAGGCGTTTTTATTATCAGTCTGTTGAGTGGAGGAGAGTGTGTGTAGAGAAAGAAGGAAAGAGTAAGATAGAGGGAAAGGTTGGAAATTATTTGCTATGTCTTTCCACTTGAAGTAAATGTTGTCATGTTATGTAATACAGTATATGGTTGCTCGCTCCCAGTGGACAGGAAGTAACTTTATGTTGTTACTGAGGCCAAAGATTTAGAGATGTGACATACGGCCATTTTTTTAAACATTCAGGGAGGTAAGGCCAAAGAATAATCCCGAACACCGGGTTACTTTTAAATAACACAGCAAATAGATTCGTGAAATTCGAATAGCAGTCAGTATATTCGGGTTAATTTTTAGTAACCGTAATGCCGTAACACGAGAGAGGTGGTAGTTCTGATCCCTTACTATTGGCAGCCTGAGCAAGTCAAATGTATTGTAAGACTGACCAGGTGCGAACATTTCCCCCCAAAATATGTAATATATCCTAACGTAACCTAACAAATACTGCTTATACCTGACTCCACCGGAACAACAACCAAACAGTGAAATATACTTTAGGATATTAATAAGTATCCCCAATGTTAAAACAAAACAAAAATACTATTAATGATGGTGTAGTCTTTTGAGAGATTAATATTATGGCCTACCATTTGAAGTGCCATTTATATATATACATTGCACAATAGTATATTACATTACAAATTCAACCTTCATGATCCATTAAATATCAGAACTTTACATGAACAAAAAATTATTTAGTGAACAATAAAAGGGATTTATGAAAAGCGCGAGCCTCCAGCGCCAACAATACAAACACAATTAAAACATTCCCACTCTTGGTCTCCTCTTTAAATATCACTTATATTGAACTTTCAACTTTGCGACTAAATGGAAGGAGCTAAACGAAATGACCCTCACTAGAGCATGAACACTCACACTGCCACACGTGACACCTCCATGGCCTCGAGGATTAAAGCCACAACTTTCATTATATTTTGCTTGAAAAGAAAACATATGAGATAAATCGTTGGTATATAATCCGATTTTATTTACCATGAAAACGACACATAAGAGATAGGTCAGAGGGAGAAAATCTTCATTAAATTTCGTTTTTAAAAGATTCTGTGTATTCGATGGAGAAGAGGCCTGAGTTGCAGCTTGTATCTCTAATCACAACTTTGTGTAAAAACAAATCAATAAGTTATCACAGCTGGGTGGTCTGAGGATATCCCGGACTCAAACAAGTGACCCTTAGGACAGGAAAAAAAAACACTGCATCCACTCAGCCACGGCACCCCTATATACCCTACCTAAGAGAGGCTATATTTAGTCTAGATCAGAATGATATAATCTGATTTATACAGTAAGTTATAATAATATAAAGTAGTGCAGTATAACCCATTAGAGGATGAGTTTGCACGTTGCTCATAACTAATTATTGGTTTAACAGACATAACAGTCAGTTAGCAGGAACTAGCAAGTACAGCCGCCGACTAGCAGGATCACGTCCACCGCGGCAACCAATTAACAGGATCAAGAAAGCAGAGCAAGCAAATAGGAGGCAGTCAGTAATCTAGCAAGAGCCCCTCAGCCAGCCAACTAGCAGACTAGCAAGGAGAGGCAGCAGCGCTCTCCGCTAGTGGATATTAGAAAGTGTCGAGCCAAAACTGCCGTGGGAATGATCCTGTTTCCTGATGTTGCTTCGTCATGGGCTGAGTGAGTTGATAAAGTGGTCGAGTGTTGAGTGATATGTACGACCATGGCCAGGCGCCGTTGCTTTCAAGGCCTTTAATTAAAAGTCTTTATGTATATAATCACCAATTATCTTTAGGTTCATAATACAATAATTCACATTGAAACTTATATTCGTTATTGTCTTTTCGCCATTATTGGAACTGGCGTTGCTTGAGACTTTCCTGTTATTATGCATGTGAAGCGAGAGTCATTCCTTTAACATAATACCAGGCGTAGTGTGGCAGTAGCGTAAAATGAACCTTAGGTCAGCAAGGATCTGTGACTAGAGCGCACCATTATATGTATGAAAATTAAAGTTACTTTGTGTGTCCGTGTTCTGGAACGATGATAACATCAATACAAACCGAAGCATTAGTGATATTTTTATATTTTCATCCAACTGGTTTGTACACAAAATGCTTGAAGAGATACTGAATGTTAATAAAGTAAATGTAGGAAAAATTATAAAATACATATGAAGTAACAGTGATTCATAATTAAATTGACAATTGACGTTCGAACGCTTGATAAAATGTGATAAGGTCCCTTCTCTGCCTCCTGGTGATTCAGGGTCATGCTTGTATTTGTAATTTGTGAGCATCAAATTATTAATAATATTGTTACACTTTACTCTTTATTGCATTAAAACTGAAAGAAAAATTGGCGTACGATTTAATTTAGTGAACTTATCATAACCAGTTAGGTGCTCGATGTGACAATTGACGAAGGTGTTCATGGAACCTGACAAGACGTAAATTATAAATAATATTGTAAAAAAAAACTTCTAATACTTTCCTTTACAGAATAATTTACTCTAAATACCCAACAAATATAGTTCTTGCGACACTTGAGGTTTTTGTTCAAAGGCGTTAAAAAAACCTTGTAGTGACCTGACTACTTTATATACATACAAACAGGTGGCGGATTTTATTCTTTCAGAGGAAGTATAGCTACGTGTTAAATGATGGTGGTTGTGTCGACAGTGAGTTGAAAACACACGATATCAACGACGAAGGAGACGCAAACTATTTTATCATTAACAAATCTTACAACGTAGTTCCGGAAGCCATGAAGAAAGAAGCGAGGACAGAAAACTAAAACAGTCGTAAAGGAATCTGGAAACTAGAAGAGAAAGGCGTCGAAAGGATGCAGGTAGATAGGAACGTGTGTTGGGAGGGTTGCTGGAAAGATTGAAGTACTGGAAGTAATATATTGGCGGTTTTGGAAGTTGAAATCGTGGAACACTGAAAGATAAAACAAGAGTAGGCAGCAAGTAGAAAGAAGAAATACTGAAAGACAAAAGTAGAAAAGTTATATGACGGAGGCGGGACTCAACAAAAATAACAACATAAAAAACAAATACACCGGAACAAGAAAATGTGAATATTGACAAGTAATGGTGATTGAAAATGGAGATTCTTGAAAGTCAAAATCAGGCCATAACTTATCCCAAAAATAATAGATCCTGAAGGACGAATATTGGAAGGCATCAAAGCCATCGGTGGCCAGCACAGGAGACGAAAAGTGCGGGCACCCAAAGCGAGGAATGCTGGAGGTTGAAGGAGTGAAGCACTGAAGCCTGAAGCGAAGAAAACTGAACCAGAAGTGAGGAGCTCTGAAAGTCACCATGGGTAGGATTCAAAGCCATACGCAGGGGAGTGGTAAGAAAAAATTAGGAAAATGGTAAGTGAAATCCGAGAGGAAACTGAGGGTAAAAGGTAAAGGAAATCTTGTATAGAGGGACCAGATTTCCAGGAGAAAATTACTTATCTCTTGCCCACCCCATGAGGTATATAAAGATGGCGCTCATGATGTAGTTAGTAAAGGAACAGAAATTCAAATATTAAATTGATATAGCAGAAAATAGTGTTCTTGACATGTGTGAGAGTAACGATGGTACTTATCAAATTGCAAATCAATGCACACACACACACACACACACACACACACACACACACACACCACGACTGATGACAGTTCCTCAAAATCATAATTGACTGAAGAGATGGATAAAAAAGTGAAAACAGTTTTGCATATCATTCACGAAGGATTTCGATTCGATTACTAGTTCATCCAGAGATGTTTCCTGAAGTACCGTCTCTCTCTACTAACTACTATATACCGAAACTATACAACATTAAGCTCACAGTTACGTGTAACCAGCGACGAGTGACATACACAACAAGAGCCAATCAGCGTCCATGAATTACGACCTACTTCCGAGTCGCAAAAATGCCATCCGGATAATTGTAGTAATCGTCCAATCAGATCCGTCGGTATAAATCATGTGATATAGTTATATAAGTTTGAGCTGACAAATATGATTACGTGACCTAAGAAAAAAAAATGATATCTCTAAAGGGACATCGAGGTACTTATAGACAACAGGAGGTACTCGGGGACAACAGAAAGCACTCAGGGACAACAGGAGATACACAGAAACAACAGGAGGTACTCAGGGACATCGATGTACTTATAGACAACAGGAGGTACTCGGGGACAACAGAAAGCACTCAGGGACAACAGGAGATACACAGAAACAACAGGAGGTACTCAGGGACATCGAGGTACTTATAGACAACAGGAGGTACTCGGGGACAACAGGAGGTACTCGGGGACAACAGGAGGTACTCAGAGACAACAGGAGGTACTCGGGGACAACAGGAGGTACTCAGAGACAACAGGAGGTACTCAGAGACAACATGATGTACTCAGAAACACCAGGAAATACTAAGAGTCAACACGAGACAAGTGTACAAATCATCCCTCAGAGGAAGCCAACACTGTCTTCCCATCTCTCTTTCCATCGCCGTCATGTTTCCACCCCCCACCCCCTCCCCCCAATTCCTTCACCAGTCATCCATAAACTAATGTCATTACGCATCTCTCTAACCCTCTACCATCTATATACTGTTCCTCCTTTACTCATAATTTTCCGAATGTTAACTGTCAAGTTGCTTCATACTTGTTCCTCTGTGACCACCTCCCTCCTTTTCCCTCTTAGAACAAAATATTCAGAAAGATGTCCCAGTGATGTGGTCGATTTGTATGGAGTCTATTTACTTCTATTACATATTTTCAGTGACCATCCACGTTTTTTCTTTTTTTTTAATAATTCCCAGAAGTGTATTTCGTGAACGTCGTGTGTCAGTGTCAGGCGTGTTTTCCTGTTATTAGTAGTCATGAGCAGGGACGGGAAGAAGCCGGGAGATAGGCAGGTAGACCCCTTACACACCCGCCAGACGCTGCTTGGGCCTCTTATAACACGTTCTCTCCAGCCCTATGTACCAGTTGTGCCCACGTCAACACTACCTGCAGGTAAGTAGAACTACACAGTACAGTACTTCACCTTTCAACTCTCTTATTTACAATTAGTGTAATTTTTTCCGTTATGTCAGCCGGATGAAATTCCAAGAACAGAATTAATACCCGGCTGCTTTGGGGTCTTATACAGTATCTAAATGAATACTGATTTTAATCATTTATTAGATAGATAGATAGTTATTATGAAACAACAGTGAAATGCCTAAAACTCTTCGTGTTTTCTTTCTTATTTGTAACTATTACATATGTACATGGATCACGTGCACCCACAGTGATTTATTTGTAAATTCATGTAAAATACTTCGATCAGATGTCAGAAAAGAAATACAAAATAGCAAAGTACCGTCCCTCAAGACACAGTGTATCCTGATCTACGTGTTCACAGTAATTTACCTCATCCTTTTCCTTCAGGTCAAAAGAAATAAGTACAGTGATAAGAGAGACGCTTCACTTAGGGAGTGTCATCCTCGCATAGATCATCACACACATCATAGAAGCCTAAACACAGGGCTATAGACGCCAAGATGTTTCCATGGTAACATAACCCAGGCCAGGGTCCGGGTTCTCGGGTCTCTGTGATTTTTTCTTTATCTTCTTTTTCTTCACTTAAATTGGATTACGAGATAAGACACCGTGAAGATACAGTATTATCTTAGTGAAAATTTGCCGCTGCCTTGAACTTAAGTTTTGTGTGTTAAGATACTTCTTGTACCAAAAGTTAGAAAACAACATAGAGCACAAGCTTCAGAAAATCTTGATCCATCCAGTACTTATGTTTGCAAATACAAATATATTGTTCTACTTTTTAACTCCTTAATTATATCCATACTAATTTACTTCACTAACATCCACTAATTAAAGCCTCAACTTTCTCGTATCATAATTTTGATAAAGGAAATACAATGTAAATTTCAACTGCACCAATAATAAGCAGAAATCCCACCAGACGCCCAGATTCATCCCATAACAATAGTCTATGGACAGTAGACTGGGAACCTAATATACCAACAAATGTCAGAACCTTCTAATACAGGCAACTACAGGAGGCATCTGAGGACGGCCCAGGACACATATGATGAGTCACTCAATAAAACACAACATCACAGTAAAACATAGCAGCTGGTGTACCATACAGTACATGACCGACCGAGTGATCCATTCCTCCCCTACATACAGGTACATAATAGATGTGACAACCTTGTCCTCCTCCCCCGAATTACTTTATCCTCCTCCTCTTGTCCTTCGCTTCTATGGAAGAGAAGGAAAGAAGATATGAAGCTGTCAACCCTTGGTCATGCCACAGCGCTCAAATGTGACCTGAACGGTTATTATAGTCACATCTGTCCAGAGAGGGAAATTTTACAGCTCTCTCTCTCTCTCTCTTCATATATATATATATATATAAATATATATATATATATATTATATATATATATATATATATATATATATATATATGCTGATAACCACCAGGAAAGAAGAAAACACGAAGTTCCCAAGCGCTTTCGTGTAATTCACATCTTCAGGGGTGAGTACAGACTAGATAGAGTAATGCAGAACAAGATGAATATATACAGAGGAGGGTGAGACCAGGTCCACAATGGTCCATTGTGGACCTGGTCTCACCCTCCTCTGTATATATTCATCTTGTTTTGCATTACTCTATCTAGTCTGTACTCACCCCTGAAGATGTGAATTACACGAAAGCGCTTGGGAACTTCGTGTTTTCTTCTTTCCTGGTGGTTATCAGCATATACCTAGATCACGCGCACATACAGTGATTTACTTGCATATATATATATGTATATATTATATATATATATATATTATATATATATATATATATATATATATATATTATATATATATATGTGTGTGTGTGTGTGTTTGTATTATATTTTCATATATTATATGCATATTATAAAGTTAGAAGTGTGTAAGGACATAAGGTGAAGGATGACGCCACATTTTTTAATAACGATGGCCTCGCCCTCGTCTCCCTCACTTGAGAAACTCATGACCCAAAAAATAGCTCTCATTAGCGCCTCAACTCTCTAGTTTATGCGCGGGTGAGCACACAAGTTTGGCCAGTTGTGTGGCATCATTATATTTTTATCTTGCCACTGAGGATGACGTAGTGGGTCATCACCATCTGCTAAACTGCCATCATGGTAGAAATAATTTATATACTTTAGTATCTTCAGCACAAGAACACTTAGAAAATAGTTTTACTGTGGCTTCACTATGTTCGTGTGTGTGTGTGTGTAATAATAATAATAATAATTAACGGTTTATTGAAAGAGCTTGGCAGCCAGAAGGCTGAAAATATACAGTTACATATTTGGGGAATGGGTTACGAATTACAAATAATATACAAGTAACATAAGTGACACAAATAAGACATATAATAACTAGATGTGGAAAAGCTCAAACTACAGTTCATTTCAACATAGTGACAGTGTAAGGAGCAGTGTTTACTGGTTACTGTGTGTGTGTGAGTGTGTGTGTGTGTGTCGTTACATAACAGTTATCGTTTTCTTTACAAAGAAATATAAATCAAATTGATATGATATTTACCCTTCGTTTAATCTTTGTGGATATTAATCTGAACAAAATTATCATTGATGCGTTCACACTTTCATCATAATCAAATAACTCTTCAGCAGTGTTTAACAATACGGAGAAAATCTTTGCTGAGCCAACAGTAAGTATACCGTGAAATGGTTAAAGGCACTGAACTAAATACCAGGACGAAGGTAAGGATGAATCATGAGAAGCTTGGCGGTTCTTCTGTACAGGTGAGTGAGGAGGCCGAGACACGCAACCTCACATTATTTGTTTATGGGAACCTTCACCTGTGGAATATTAATGGTGAGTGGACAGATGGGTACCAGACCATGCATGTCGCGGTATTGAAAATTTTTTCTCCAGCTAGATCCATTATTTATATTTACCACACAGGTTGCTGGGCCTATTTTAACCTCTGTCTAGGACCGGTGTCACCTTGATGTTGGTCATACACACAGAGAACTGCCTGATTATGGACTTTGTTTTTCAATTTCTTTTCGCAAAAGAACAGTCAGTTGTCAAATGTATACCTTTTGGTTATTAAGAAGTAAAATAAATTCAGGGTAGCGAAGGTTTGCGAATTAAGAAAGTTTCTTGTGCCACAGAATAAAATCACTATCGTGATCGCTTTAAGATTCGCTGTTGTGACAAGGGTCAATACAAACAATAGACATCGTTCATGTGTATAGAAACCTCCTTTCATACTTTATATAAAAACTGTCTCACGAGAGGAATGCACGAAGCACTAATGGCTGGGAATGCAACAATTCTGAATGGCTCTGACACTTTAATTTGCATTACAAACTTGCTAGCGGTTAGACCCTGGACTTTAATGCTAATTCCTTCCGCGGCTCTGTGACCCTCATCTAAATGATAATGACCGCTTAATTGTAATGGCAACAGTTCTTTCTCTCTGAGTTGTGCACAATCATTACTTGGGCTGGGTCGCCAGCATAGTGTGTACTTATTTTTGGTGTGTGTGTGTGTGTGTGTGTGTGTGTGTGTGTGTGTACATCCTCACGGCACTTCCAAATTGTAAAAAATAATAATAATATTTACAAATTCAATTGAAAAAAACAAGTTGTCAGACAATGAAGAAAAACACCAACATGTCAAACACAGAAGATGAAAGACAAGTCAATGAACCACGCAAAAGTTACACACACATACACACACACACACACAAGAAGACCAAGACAAACAGAGATATTCTTCTGTTTTACCCGTACAAAAATGTCCCTGTGCTAATGTGACTCCCTGGGTCCCTTCTCCCAGCTCACTCAGTATATAACAATAATGACATTGTAAGTTAACTTTTTTGACGAAGGTGTTCGGTGTGTTGGTGTAAATTACTGAGAGAAAAAAGGATCCGACGAAATGACTTATAAACAGTCAGTTAAAAATTCCTCCATTCTTATACTAAGCTACGCAATGCCACGCCACGCTAAATTGTATCACTCCCGAATTGTGGTTGGTGAAATCCCGCTACGCCACAGCATGACACTATATAATGGTACTCCTTTATGAAGGTAACCTTTAAATTAAATAGGGTACCCCCAATTATAGTACCAATTCCAACACACAGTAACTAAATCCATCAGGACCCCCACAAATCGGTACGCTACTCTACGTCTGATCACGGTAACCTCTACTGATGGTATTTTTTCAGCTCTGCAATCACTCAACCTGGTACCCAATACCATGGTACCCAACACAGCAGAAAGTCAAATAATCCTCCGGCACTATGTCACAGGTTAAAACAAAGATTCTGGCGCTATAATCCCAAATTCCTTGGTTAAAATCATCGTATCCAGAAGACAAAATTTCCGCCAGTAGCCTAGTGAGACGCTGGGTGCGGAGCACAAATGTCCTTTCGATAAATAATTCCTGGCGACTGAAAATGTGAAAAAAAGACTAAACTTTTGAAACAAAAATTCTAAATTACACAAAAGGATAAAAACATCAAAATTACACCGAGAAATCTATCGTATCTAGATACATATAATTAGCATCCCTTAGGAGACCAAATTATCATACAGAATACTTCGAGATTCTTTACCATAATTTTGTCCCCATAATAGTGTTGAGTTAACGTAGCTAATTACGACAGTCTCAGTGTTAATTTCAATGTCATTTTTATATCTTAATTTTAGTAGAGAACTTTAAGTCAACCCTTTACAAGGAATATTCAGCGTAAGAACATTTGTACATAAACACTGCACACTTTACGCACCTAATTTCTAACAGGAATTCGCAGGAAAATTAAAGAACATACTGAAAATAACAAACGTTTACGTAAATAAAACGATAATTAAAGGAAAATGAAAGTCAATAATATAAGTTAAAAGCAAAATGAAAATAAAATAAAAGCTCACTAGGCTTGACGGAAACGTACAGTACAGCCGCTGGCGTCATGGTACCCCACAACAACGGTGAGTCATATTCCACCACGGTGCTATAGGCTTAATCATGGTACACACACCATAGGCCTATATAAAAATGTTTCGAGTACAACAAAATTTCCCCCACAGATAACTTATTACGACACTTGGCTTGGATTCACATACAGTATATTCGTCCGATGACTAACTTCTCGTAAGTGGATATCTAAAAATAATAATAACTGCCGAATCTAAAACACAAAAATAACGTAAAAGAAATAATTAACTTCAAAATTAAACTTATAAATCTTTCATAACTATATACACATACTTATACTGTACTGTAATTTTGAGTGAACCATATACGAGCAATAGTCATCGCAGGAATGTTTGTTCATCACTACCCTAGGTACAGATCCCACTAAATGCTAATCGCTGGCACAGTTAATTCACACCGAAAAAAATATAAAGTTCTGAAAAAAATACATCCATGACCATACAGAAATAATAAAATAATAAATAAAAGAAACACAGAAAGCCAATAACGGAAGTTCAAAGGCAAAAGAAACAATTATTTTACTATGTTTGACAAAAGAGAAGTAGCTAGCTATTACAAGTTTTAGCTAAACATATTATTTACTTTAACAGATTAAAAAATTAAACATACTACTTTACTTCACACACCTTGATAAAAAATAGATTAGGGACTTTTAGGTTTGCTGAACTTAATGTTTTAGTAGAAATAAATCAGTATATTGTAGATAGTAGATATAGGCTCTGCTATAAAATTTTTGTTTAGCTATTTCTTTCGGGAATTGTTAACAAAGTACTGTAAATAAAGTTCAAAAGAAATATCTATTACCTTTACAGTTTTACATAAAATAATGATTACCAAAATGAATTTACAGTTTTTGCAATCCTACAACCTAATCTAACTCATAATTCATTAATGAAACATTGAATGTCAGTTACAATACCTTTTAACTGTTCCTCCAAAGAAACATATTTTTTAAACAATGCATAAAATTACAAGAGAACCATCTATTTTTAAGAAAAGATTAACAGTTCATTAAACAAAGAAGAATCCAAAGATTATTTAAATACTTATTGAAGCTTTGCAAAAATTACTTTTTTAAAGCTTGACAAAAAATGGTAAATACTTCTCAAAGCTTAGCAACAAAGGTTTAATTACTTCTCAAAGCTTGGCAACAAAGATTGAATTACTTCTCAAAGGTTGACAAAAAAGATTACAGTAATTACTTCTCAAACCTTAGCAAAAAAAATTAATTGCTTCTCAAAGATTGACAAAAAAGATTAATTACTTCTCAAACCTTAGCAAAAAAGATTAATTACTTCTTAATTTTGGCAAAAAATATTAATTACTTCTCAAAGCTTGACAAAAATATAATTACCTCTCAACCCTTGGCAAAAAAGATCAATTACTTCTTTAAGCTTGGCAAAAAGATTAATTCTCAAGCTTGACAAAAAATTTATTACCGGTACTTCTCAAAGCTTGATAACAAACATTAATTACTTCTCAAAGCTTGGCAAGAAAGCTTAACTACTTCTCAAAGCTGTGCAAAAAAGAATAATTACTTCTTAAAGCTTGGCAAAAAATATTAGTTCTCAAAGTTTGACAAAAAGATTAATTACTTTTCAAAGCTTGGCAAATGAGATTAGTTACTTAACAAAGCTTTACAAAACTTATATATACCAGCTATACAGATCCCGCACAAACCATAACCTGAAAAATTGTCTTACAAACCTTGCCAAGAAGACTTGAATGCTTGATCACAGACAAAATTATCATGTATAATTACTGTACTATATTATTTTCCCTTTGTTTTACGGTATAACTTTTGCTTTTTCCTTCCGAAATTGGCAAAAAGAAAAGGAACACTCACTTCATCTTTGTGGCAAATGTGTAGTAGTGGAGACAATCTTGAGAACTTGATATGCCTGCCAAGTCAGTAAACAATAGAGATTGAATCATCATCACCTTCTCTGTCCAGCCTCGACTTACATTTCATATTACCATGAATACCAAAGTTAAATTAAATGCTAAGAATCTCAGAATAAACCCATGAATTTCACAGATATACAATGTACCAAGAATTCAAATATATTAAATACCAAAAATTTCTAAGTTAAATTAAAAATCAAGAATTTCAGAATTTTTATTTAAAAAAAAAAAAAAGTTAAATTATATATGAAGAGTTCCAAAGTCAAAATACCGGTAAATGCCAAGAATTTCAAAGTTGAAATCTTAAGTCAAACGCTAAGAATTTTAGGGAAATACCCAAAATTACAAAGTTAAATGACAAGAATTAAAAAATTAAATTCAATACCATAAATTTCAAAATCGAATTAGAAAAATTAAATACCAATATTTCCAGTGAAATCCCAACTCCAAATTTTAATTCCAAGGTGAAATGGCAAGAATTTAAAATTTATATACGTACCGTGTATAAATTTTAAAAATAATTCCGAACTTAAATACCAAGAATTCGACAAGTTTAATTTATAGTAGGTTACATCACGTTACGTTAAGTAAAACAGGTTACGCCAACCTACATTACATTAACCTAGATTACATTATGTAGGTTGTTAAGTTAGGCTAAGTTACCTAGTTACTCTACTTTGGATCAATTTTGGAGGAACGTCAGACGGAGGCGAGAGAGGCAGAAGATAAGATCAATCTCTTTCGTTAATTAGCCAACACCTACCTTTACGATGTTCCGCTGAAGATGGGAGGAGTGTGGTGGCGGTGTACAGTAGTGGCAGTCACAGCCTACTTCACCTTATGTCACTTTATGTATAAATTTTCACTTAAAATCACTTATAACTCACTATTATTTTCCAGATTCTTAATAATTTTGTCTTCATAAATACAATATGTATAAATGCCATTAGCACCTTTCAAACCACTTATCCAAGACTAATGTCAATTTTCAACAAAGTTTTTGGTTATTTTTCATTTAATTTTCAAATTCACTTTACACTAACACGAAGTCTTTATTTTCCTATTTTATCCGAGTTAAAAACAATCGGCACCGTAGTTGGCATGTAACTACAACACGAGTTATTTTATCCTAATTCACTATTATCTCTCTATAGTTTATCTAAGTTATTGTCACATCATTGTATTTTGTCTAGTTTACTATTGCATCACTGTATAATGACCGTCACTGCGTAAAATCACCGTAAAATCGCCATAAATCACTGAATGAATAAGTTGGCCAGAGCATTCGACCGCAACACTTTAAAACCCTCGTAGTCCTTTAAATTCTCCATAGGCCTTTTAAGTCACAGTTCACAAAGTAATCACACCTTACCTACAAGTGTCTAGAATTAGTATAGTTGTCCTTAGATGAAGAAAGAGCTTGTATTGCAAGATATTCAAGAATAGGGGCAAAAAATTCCGTCTTTTCTACTTAACGTTCTCAGGCATAACAACTCGATGTTTCCTCAACTCACCGACAGAGGCGCTTATGGTTTTGGGCCGGTTATACTTCAACTCAACACAACACAGTGATAGATTTAAATTTATAATATAACCACTTGGTATATTGTTGTTGTTATTTATATTCATGCGTGTTATTGTATTTTAAGAAGTAAAGAGTTTAAGTAGGTTGTCTAAGTAGGTTCATACACTATACAATAACTATAGTCGGGTTTTTTTTTACTTGACGGTGATTGACTTAAAAACCCAGTTACGGGGAGGTAGTCCGCTTGGCGGAAGAGCTGTTCAGATGTACCTGACATGAGCAGGGTAAGGAGGCAGGAGGGGCTCTTCCGCCGCAACTAACTCCCGGTAATGTCCATCTTAAACGACACTTTTGCGTGAATACGTGGTGTGTACACTTGATTCCACTTTATAAAGTGCTCATTATTATCCGTTGCTTTATATGTTTAGTGTCGCGATCCCACTACCCTTTATACTTGGGGAGTGAATCCTACCCCAAGTTATTAACAAATAAAGGTACAAATAGGGAACACGGCAATAATTATCCTCACCAAAAACCTACTCAACTAAATGTACTTGAAAAAGTAAGAACAGTTGAAATAAGTGAATCACAAAAGGGAAGATAATTAATTAATTCAATTTATGTTTTAACGGGAGTAATGATTAGCAAACATGAATTTAAGGGAATAAGTAAGTGTATAATAATATAAGAGTGATGCCGGAAGGGCGAAAATATACTGTAAGGAGTTAGACCAAACAAATATTACTTAATATTACTATATTACACAAGACATACGAAATATATATATACAACAATCACTACAAAATGATTATCCCTACCAAACAGGAGATTCCTTACCACCAGGATCCCTTCCTAGGCCTAACTAAACGTGTCACTAATACCTGATACCCCTAGGGCATTACAGAAGGCTGGATAAAGCACTAGACAAGGGTCAAGGCTAGAGAACGAATGGACACGTCTAACCTATGCCACGGATTTTCGCTACTGGGGTGGCGTGGATACGCGGCCGAGAAGCGCGTCTCATCTCACGTGATCCAGACATTTGCTAGATATTTTATATAATTAATTAATACTCTCTTGATTTGAACTTAACAGAGTAAGACAATGATGCATATAAATTACATACATAAATATACAATTAACCTAAGTAACTAAGAACAATAATAAGTACAATTAACAAATTATTAATAGCTTGTGTGAAATGGAGGGCGCGAACACATGTGCCTCACGCTATGCGAGTTCCCCAGCGCTCAGGCACGTGACACCTCCCCCCAAAAAGTGAGCTTACAACTAACTGGAAGCGAAAATGGATATACAGCTACACAGTGAAAGTAATAACTAACACAATCAGTTTAAATCAATATGAAGCAAAATAATTCATAATATAAACACAAGGTACTCAATGACAATAAAACAAAAAAATAATTTGCATATAGACATAGTTACTAAATAATCAGACGCGAGAAAGTGCATCAGCCAACACGTTCTCTTTTCCGCGGATATGGGAAATGTTCAAGTTATAGGGCTAAAGTGATAGAGCCCACCTCACAAGTCTTTGGTTGGTATGTTTCATCCTGTCAACAAAAGTAAGTGGGTTATGATCAGTGAACACTTGAACGGGATAAGCAGTGCTGCCAATATATACTTTGAAGTTTTCTAGTGCCATGATCAGTGATAAAGCCTCCTTTTCAATGGTGGCATAGTTTCTTTGATATTTGTTAAATTTTCTAGAAAAATAGCACAACGGATGAAGCACTTGATCACTCTCACCCTCTTGCAGAAGCACAGCACCGGCGCCAATTTCACTGGCGTCGACATGGAGAGTGAACTGTTTCTGGAGGTCAAGTGCAAGTAGTACAGGAGCATTTACCAGCAGGGATTTAAGATTCTCAAAAGATTCCTGGCAAGCCGTAGTCCACTTGAAGGTTTTCTTGCCACTCAGCAGGTCAGTCATGGGAGAGGCAATGGAG